>OZ026590.1:4000124-4272355 GCA_964020215.1 Aurelia sp. 3 sensu Dawson et al. (2005)
ACGAGATTGGGTGTAAATTTGATAGAATTTTCGTTTCGATTGAAGATTTGAAAACTTTCCCACGGGATTGAGATTCGAAGCCGTGATTCCACCATAATTCCATTGACGATTGAAGAAAATAGGGCCAAGTTTTTCACTGTTTCATTATGAGTCCCTCTTGAGCAATACAGCAGGGAAACAAGGGACTCATTGTCATAAGTCTAGTAGCATAACACATCATATATCAGGTAAGACAAAAAAGTTCCCACTTTCACCAAATTCATAGCACTAAGTAGACTGACGACGTGATTCCTTGTATTCGTTCAACATTTATAATCTGATGTTTTAAAATTTCATAGTTCCAAAATGACTGAAAAGAACCTGAAACATTGATCAAATTGTAAGGACTCTCCTTACACAGACCAATTTGCAATTGGCGTTTAACCTCTCTTAAGAGTTACAAAACATAACTTTTTAAGCACATAATAAAAATCTTCAGTCCCATGGCAGTAAATGTGCAGTGGATATCTCTCACCCATGAACAACTGCATTTTCTTTATTGATCCCTGCAAGGAGTACGTTATGTCTTAGACCCGTATCCAGTCATTTTGGTATCCGAGGGGCAAATCACTTCTCAAAATAGTGTACGTGATTTTTGTGATTTTGAAATCACATGATCTTTTCCTGTGATTTCTTTGTGATTTTAGTGATTTTTAGTGAGTTTTTCTTGCCATTTTTCCGTAATTTTTCAATGATTTGTGATTTTTGATGCTTTTGTGTGTGATTTTGCTGTGATTTTGTGATTTTGGTATGTGATTTTTTCGTGATTTCAAGGAAGGTGTACGAAAAAAAATCAATGATTTGCCCCTCGTTGGTATCCAGTGTTTTTAAAGTTGAATTTATCTATATTTCTAGTGCTGGTAAGACAACAAAAAGCAAGAAGGAAAAAGCAAGAAAAATCGAAAAGATACTTTGATCTTTTGCCTTTTACCTAGAATTTGAATCATTCAAGGTGAAGGTGAAGTTGCGTTTTTCAGCGCCAAGCGCTGGGGTCGCAGAAATAGAGCAGACCTCATCGAGTCCGCGACCCCTTGTCATAACACTCATGTGGTGGGATCCTACCGGGTATCGAACCCACTCCACCTGACTATTCTGGCTGCAAAGTCAGAGAATTACACCACGGGGCCAAAACACCTTCAAATCTGTGAAGTACTCTTGATGCTATTAGTTTTCAAAAGTGGGAATTTTTGTGGCTCATCCATTACATTAGCAAGTGTGTAGATGTTTATGGGGAATGATTAATGATCGAGGTATGTGTAGACAGAGTCCAGAAAAGTTCAAATCTTTCCCCGGGTGCCAGTGTTCTTAGTTGAACCTTCCTTATCTTATCAAAGTAAATATTCAGATTTTTGGAAACCTCCTTGGATTGTTTATAACTCTGCATTTCATTGTTGCCAAAATAACCCAAAGACCAAAGTTTCCTCTTTTACGCCGTTTACACGTAGCAGAAATACGGGATCGCGATTACAACGAGTTTCGTTGACACGGGCGTGAAACGAAAACGGATCAGGATCGCAATCAATCCACTCACACATGTTGTGCATAGTTATGGAACTTAGAAATACTACAAAAACAATGGCATTTGTTTTTACTTTGCATGCTTATAGGATTTCGATCGGGATCATGATCCGAGAAGTGTTTACAAGGCACATTTTCTCAGGGTTGGGATTACGATCCAGATCGGGGATCGCGATCATGTGTTTGCACGGCACAATTAATAGACCTTTTAGCTATTCTACAAACGAGCCTGGATCGAGCGTTATTTTTATACAATTTTATGCACGAGGTTCGATCGAATGGCGTGATAGCTTCCATTACAATTGTGGACATTCGAGAATTCTACAGAATGTAGCAAACTACAGTTCGATTCTGATTCTTTTCAGAATAGCTAAAAGGTCTATTGCGGATCGGGAGTGTGATCTGGATCACGATCCCATACTTTTGCTCCGTGTAAACGGGGTATTAGGAGGATTACTAAAGCTTCTTCAAACTGGGCATGAGCAAGTAAGCCATGCTCTTGTTCCCGGCTACGGAGGCCGTGACTTTTTCTGCACTCTGCTTGTAGACCATTTTGGGTTAAAACTCGTTTTGATTTGATATACTTAAGGAAGGGAAACCCGTCTGCATATGCTATGTTCAAGGGGCCCCCATTGCTAATCATGATCACTTGCGCGCCGTATGAAAATCAAAACAAACAAAACCTAGTGTCGCTTTTTGCCGGGCCGGAATTGATAACGTTAAAACTATGACTCATTTCCTTACGCTTGCATAAAAGGATTAGCTCCATACTGAGAACTATTAATTGATCTACAAATACAAAAGGTTCGATTAAGTGGCGTTGGAGCTTCTATGACCATTGTGTACATTTGAAAATGTATCGAGCTATCGTTCGATTTGGATTCTATTTCAGATTTTAGCATACATCACTCCCTACTTTTTCTCACGACCACCAGGTCTAGAATGCTTCAGAAATCAATTTCGTAGAAGTGCTTACCATAAAATTAGGTATCAGTACCTTGGTAAAGGATTATTTTGCCGTTATCGCAAAAACCTCCCTTCTTCTAAGCCACATTCTAACTAGCAGAAACTCGTCGCCAATTGATATTTTTTGGCGTTTTTACAGCTCGAGGGAAATAAGGCCCTCAGTGGAGTGACAACAACAACAACAATTCAACAAAACGGTATGAGCGTTGTTTCCACTAATTTCAAAGTCAGACATTATTTGGCAATGGAGCTTCTTAAACATGTTAACAGTAGTGTAGTGTTTTTTAACATATTTCATTTGTATTAGCATTGCTTTCATAATGCGCCATATTGTAGATTATTAGCTGATAATGTATTGTAAGTGTCTCGGCCGTCCGAAATCTCCTGCAATCGAATTTGCAAGAATTATAAGTGAAATGTGTAAGAACCTATTGCCCCTCAACTAAGGCCCTGTCCACACGTAACTGGATCTTTTTTTCAGAATAACAGCGTTTTTAAGTTTTTATGGATAGATGTAGGGGAAGAGGTGTCTGAAGCTTTGCCATGCATTGAAAGCTCTATGAATTCAGAACTGATCCAGGAAAATCACTGTGACCAACACAAGAAATACTCAGTTTTTGATGTTCTACAAGATGTTAGCAAGCATAAGCAATTGTTTGTAGCTTTTATGGTTTACCATTTAGGAGTTTGATGACGTCATGACTTAAAAACTAGCGGTAATTTTATGAATGCTGTGATTTTGAAATAATTATGGTCGGAAAACTCTCTCTCACTCTGAAATTATAGTAATTACATGAAGCTCTCCTTGATCAATTCTGTTGAAAGACCGGGGCAATAAAAATTTCACACGAATTGTTAAAAATTTTTGCCAAGATTGGAGCCCTCTGCTGTGCAGATGTTTGTGAGCCTGTAGCGCCCTAAATATTCACCATATTTCTACAAACTGATGAGGCCCCTTCAGGGAGGATCAAGGTTCACTTGTTCTCCAGTTATTTTTCTGTCCGCTGATGGTTTATCCGTCACTAGCATGTCAGCTTTGAATCCAAACTTTAGTTGGGCAACATCTAACATACATGAGGAAGCAACAAGCAATCTCATGAAAATCTTTGATCTCAGAATCAACAGGTCCAAATTCTTGATCAAATTTAGCCAGGGATCCACACAGGTATCACGACAGAATTTTGTCTGGCGATGTCATCAACGAAACAAACTGAATCGAATCAAGTGAACAGTGTTTGTTCGTTTGAAGCAGTGTGATAGGCTCCTTTGCAGAAGTCTATTTAACAGATGTCCAATCGAAATTTAGTTCCCTGCCCATAAAGACTCTCTAGTGCCAAAGGAGCCCTCTGCCCCCTTTGTCAAGTTTCGAAAATACCTTCACCAAAAAGCACCAAAGAGTAATTAGAGTTGTTTGTGACGTATTTAATAACTTGTATATTATTCTACAGGGTGACCCAAAAAAATTGTGCTGTGTTTATGTGGCTGCTGTGGAGGAGCTTCAATTGTCTCAATTTTTACACAGTTGCATTCTTCAGCACTTACAGTAGAGTTTGAGACCACATTTGAGTCAATCTAACCAGTGGTTGTTAATTTATGGTAGAGAAAAGGCAAAATACGTGGTTGCCTCAAAATAGCGCCGCTATTGTTCTCGAACAATATCATCAAAAAGTGAGTTTGCAAAGAAAGGTTTCTGGCGTTGTATCAAAATCTTTACTAAACGTTTTTATAGGGTTACCTTCAAAACAATTTGGTGAAAGAACAAAGAATGGCTGTTTTTTAAGCAACTACTTATACTGTATTCACACTGACACAATTAAACCAGCTTTATTTAGACCAGTTTAGATTTCAACTAATCAAATGACTGCATTTGTTGGCTTGACCAATCAGAAGGCCCTATTCGAAAACCTAGTTTAATCAAAGCTGGTTTAATTGGCAGTGTGAATAGGGCATTATTTTGCCTTTTCTCTGCCATAAATCAGCAACCACTTGTCAGATTGACCCGATTGAGGTCTTAACTTCTAAGTTGAAGCCTGGCCTAATCAACTGTGTAAAAACTGAGATAATTGAATCTAAAGCTCCTCCATAGCAGTCACACAAACTGGGCACAATTTTTGTGGAACGCCTTGTACTATTTTAGTGTATGTGCAAGGGTATATTATGAAATAACACATTAGTATAGCTGCATGAATGTGGTTTTTTGGTTGTGCATGTTCTTTTCTTTAGGTTACCGGCTGCGCCCTGACTATCGAGACAATACTGGATGAGCCAGAATTTTTTTTTCTATAACAACAAAACCTGAATATAGCTAAAAAGAAATGCTATATACATGTGCCATTCATGGCGGGGAAAGACACAGGGTCATTTGGTCCCCACCTAGACTTATTACGTTGAGTCCTAGTAATCGCTACCACCCACCCACCCCTCGCTCATACTAGTATGAGCGAGGGGTGGGTGGGTGGTAGTGATTACTAGGACTCAACGTAATAAGTCTAGTCCCCACCTAGACTTATGACGATGAGTCTCTTGTTTCCCTGTGCTTGATGACTTGATGATGGCGCTTCGGTCAATAGAGACTCATAGTATTACTATGAAAAATCTGGCCCTATTTAGGCCCAAACTGAGCAATTTCTTCAGTACCAATCAGATTGCGAGATTTGTGAATTACTATTGTTAACGTGTAAATGTGATAGAATTTTCGGTTCGATTGAAGAATTGAAAACACTCCCATGGGATAAAGATTCGAAGCTGTGATTCTTTCGTAATTCCATTGATGATTGAAGACAATAGGGCCAAGTTTTTTACTGTTTCATGATGAGTCCCTCTTGAGCAAGGTTTACCGCAGGGATAAGGGACTCATCGTCATTAGTCTAGTCCCCACCATGAATGACACTTACAATGCAACTATTAATTTCAAGAAATATATGACAAAAACACAGAACGAAAAGAACAAAAAGGCAAACAAAATCAAAACAAAATTCAAAGAAATAACAACAACACAAGAAAACGACACAGAGAACGTAACAGACTGAAGCCGAAAATAAGTATTCAACACAGGGTGAATATTGTTGGTATGCTCAGAAAATTAATGGAGCCGCCTAGTTTTTTCGATGAACGAAATTGTAGCTTCCAGAATCATTCTGTTTGAGACACAACGTTTAGTTTTTCATCACCAAACAACAAGAGGTTACCAAATGCCTCGTTGTCCAAAACTGAAAAGTCCAATAACGGAATGTCTCTAAGCTGACCAAAGAGATCTCTACGTGCATTGCCAAAAAGTGGACAATGAAAAATGTTCCCACTTTTGAAAATTTATAGCGTCAAGAGTACGTCACAGATCTAAATTATTCAAATTCTAGTTAAAGGCCAAAAGATTCAAGTGTTTTGAAAATTTTATGAATTTTCAAATTTCCGATCGGTAAATTTCCGATTGGTGAATTTCCCGGCCGCCCCGCGTGCACTAGAGGTGTCGGTAAATTTAACTTTAATAAGTTTCATGGTTGCAAAATGACTGAAAAGTGGACTATAGCATTGATCAAATCATAAAATACTCCTCGCACAGAACAATAAAGAACATGCAATTTTTCATGGGTGAGAGCTATCCTCTGTACATTTATGATCATGGAATTCAAATCCTTAGTATTTGTCAAAAAATCTACGTCTCATAACTCTTGAGAGAGTTTGTTCTGTGTTAGGGAGTCCTTACGATTTGATCGATGTTTTAGGCCCTTATCAGTCATTTTTGCAACCATGAAATTTCAATAAAGTTAAATTGCATATACTTAGGTATAGTACTAGTAAAGCAAGATAGCAAGAAACATCGCAAAAATACTTTAATCTTTCGGCTTTTAACTCGAATTTGAATCATTCAAATCTGTTATGAACTCTTGGTGCTGCGAGTTTTAAAAAAATGGGAACTTTTTCTGGCTCACCCGATAGTATTGGCATTTATATTATGTGATGGCGAAAATTTTCAAATAAGCTCTTAGTCTTACCAGACAGAAATCGGCCACGTATTTTAGAAAACTCCTAAGAGAAACCTTCAAAACAGGTCTAAAACATCACAAATATCATGAAGAGCTCTAAATCCAGATTGGTTTGAAAACAGATGTTTGTTTTGGTCGAGGTAATCGTAGAGTTAGCTATGAATAGGTTTTTCGAAGACCTTAGCCAAAACAGGCAGAACAGATATATGTCGGGAGTTGGATTGGTAATCAGATTAACCATTTTTAAAAACGGGGGCTACTCTGACTATTTTCCAGCTATCTGAAAAACAACCAGTAGCAACTGAAAAATTGAAAATCCGGGGGGAGGGGGTACATGACTTGCGGATTGACGGGGGTCTGCCACCCAGTTTTCAGAAAGCTACCCTCTTTATGATTACTGACAGCTGCCGTCATACCCACTTTTATGATGAAATTTGGCGGAAAACTACCCATTTTTGACAATTTTTGCCAATTTCTGAAAAACCCACCCATGTTCATGGAAAATCTGCTGAAAAAGGAACCCTTGTTTAGAGAATTTTGGGCCCAAATACCCACCCATATGGGCGGCACATTCCCGTACTCTCAACATGTTATGTTACCCCCCCCCCGGGTTGAAAATATCTCAAAGAGATTCTGAGATAACCGTAAGAGCGATAGATAGCTAGCAATACCATTAGTACCACTTGTAGTGAGCAGTCTATGCAATGAAATTACTTCGTCATCGACAACGCAGGAATGTACACCATTTCCTCCAGACTGATATCACTTCTTTGCGAATGGCCTGCACTCGAAGACAATAAATGATAGGATTTAGTGAACTGTTTAGCATAACCAAAAAGTTGCACCATTGATAAAGAATGCGAAGCGTCACTGGGCTTAACCCAAGCTCATTTTTCAAATATTCAACTACGGTCGGTGGAAGATAGCACATGATCATTACTACTATGATGATTGCAACCGTATTTGCTCTTGCTTTTTCGCGTAGGAATGTTATAAGTCTGCCATGCGGTCTGCCAACATTGTTCCCTTCTTTGCTAACTTCGTTTTTCGTTGGCACTGTGTCCCGGACATTGTCCTCCAATTCCAGTTGTTCCATTGAAATTGAGTCGCTAGGATGGGTCACTTCAGCATCCTGGTCTATATTTATTATGGAGTTGGCATTATCGGCAAACCTAACTCTTTTGGCTTCCCTTACTTTATGTTGTCGCGTAGGAAGGGAGTTCCTCAAGAAACTCTTTCGAGGCGTTCCTGCTCCCTTGTTGGCTTCGTCTGAAGAGATCTTGTCTGTTGGGGCTAACGTGCTGGCTGCTCTAGCACATAAGATGATTCCAACATTTACTGTTGCGATCTTGCTGCGTTGAGATCTAACAGCAATATGGATCTTAACATATGAAATAATCATAATAGTAAAAGCTGCTAATGCTGAAACCTGCATGACATCTTGGAGAGATACAAAACTGACAAGTTCTCCCAGTGTCAAAAATACCAGCAATGCAAATGACAACCATATTACTGCAATTGTAAACGCATACTTACTGTATAGATTATCACTATCATATCGATAAGGCATCTCAATCGCAAAGCATCTATCCAACGCAAACATGGCTGCCGTTGCGAAGGAGCCTCCGACGCAGAGACAGCCCAAAATTGGTGTTATTGTCCTGAGCAAACACGCCTCTATTTGAAACATTTCAAGTATCTGAAGGCAAAATGTACAAGGCTGAACTGACAGGCCAACAAGAAAGTCACTAAATGCCATGGTCGTTAAGATCAAGTTTGCTGCAGTTCGCAACGATGGCTTGTTCAGTAATGCAATCATTATCAACATATTGATGATCAGCGAGAAAACCGATGTTGGAATATGACAAGTTATGGCGACGATTGTGGAAATTTGTAGTGATGATGTCATAGGGGCATTCGTTATCTGCACCTTATCGCATCTTAGCTTGCTTTCTGTGTTGAAGCTGCTTCTGTTACAATTAACCGTGCAGTTAACAAAGCTTACGGTTGCTACTGAAATATTCATTTTAAGCCGTGGTTCAGAGCACAACAACGAGTCCGTTGACTGTTGCTATCCGTTGACCGTTTCATCAAGTCTCGCTAGCCATGGGCTTTTTCGAAGCGCGTTCTCAAAATGCGATGTAACATCTTGTTCACAGATGATATTTCTTTAGGGGGTCTATTGTAGGGTGCCTCAATACCGCAAAACGGCCAAACTTTGCCTTCTTACCCGTCAACCGCACGCTATTTCCTCTCACAAAACCGCAACCGTCAGTCTTCAGTACGATTGATGTTCTTTTTAGGATTGCTATTCCATGTAAATGAATCAGGAATCCTTACGAAATTTATGTGAATCTACTAATTTTGATAACAGTTCTTTTACAGATATGCGAAAAGCTTCGATAGGTAATGATGTTTCTCCAGTAAAAGCGATGTAAAAGGCGGATTCAGGCAATGTCTCAGGGACGAAACAAACCACTTTCCGCTACGAAGTACGCGAAAAAACTTTAACCGCTCGTTTAAATTCCTTTTTTCCACATTTTTCCACAACTGTGTTCCAACGGAAAACCAGCATACCGCACTGATTTGCTTGCTGTAACCGTATTCCGCATCCACAATATGGCTGAATCCTCCTAACCGTCAAACTGCAATAGGCCCCCTCTTCAGCAAACACTCACTTTTTCAGCGGTTCTTTTCGAAGCACGGTGTCCTGTCACTGTTGCTATTTATTGGCAGTATTGTCAAATGTTACTAGCAATGAGTCTTAATCATATTATGCTCTCAAAAAACGATGTAACACCTTCTTCGCAGTGGCTATATCTTTATAAAATATTCGTTCTGAGCTGTTTGTTATTCTATCGTCTTATACTCCTTGCAACCGTTTCCAATAATATTCGGTCTTGCTATCGACGGGACATATTAGTAGATTTTCAAACGCGAAGTAGCATTCTTTTTAACGTGGAGATGTTTTTACAGAACCGTATTTTCTGAGCTGTTTATTTAAAAAAGCAGTGTCATGTCACCCTTGCCAGCCATCTGCTGTAAAGGACAAAGGCATGTAAGTTATCGTGCACTCCCAAACTCAATGAAAAGCTGGCAAATTGCTTTATTGTGAAGATGCCTTTCTAGAATAGACAAATCGTGAATCTTTATGGCATACATTCCTTAGCTGCTCATTTTGAAACATGGCTTCCTTTCCCTTGTAAACGCTGTGTCATGGTCAACTTTGATTGGAAAGAACCTTGGTTAAAGTAGACTTTTGTGAAGATGTCTTTATAGAAGTGACATATCATGAATCTTTATTTTGCACACATGGTGTTCTTTTCCCTCGTCAACTCAATGTGTCATGATCAACCTTACCCCGAAAGAACATTTGTTAAAGTAGACTCCTGAATATGCCTTTGCAGAAGTGACTATCGGAATTCTTTATAATTTCTTTGCTCTTCTTTTGAAACACAGTGTCCTTGTCCCTTTGTAAATGTTGTGTCATAGTTCATCTTCATGTGAAAAAGCATTGGTAAAGGTAGACATTTTCGAAGATGGTTTTTAAAAAAAGGAAAATCGTGAATCTTTTTAGCATTTCTTTTTCGCTGTTCATATTTAAACATGGTGTCCTTTTCCCCTTGTAAGCGTTCTGTGTCATCATCAACGTTCCCCTAAAAAAGCATTAGTTATAGTAAACTTTTGATTTGATGTCCTATCACATTTCGTAACTGATACCAGTTTCATAAAATTCGTTACTTCTTGTTGGAAGCCTTTTGAAGTTCCCTATGTTTCAATTGCTGTTACCTCTGTCTGTCCAAATCTAGGCATGGCTTTGTTTTCTTAAATAACATGTGCCAAACACTGCTCACAGGTTTGATAAACGTCTGCTTGGCATGCTGATCAACAGCGTTGTTTGCTTGCTGAATTGCAAATCATTTCCTTTCATCATCCTTAGGGAACTTGCTTTAATATTTTGCAAAAGTTGTTTTTTCAAGTCATCAGTTTTCACCGAAACAGAAAAACTGCGTGTGGTTCACCTCTTGGGCTTTTTATATTTTTCGGTTAATATCTTGACAGCTACATTGAAGCATAAATGCTGCTCACGTGTTGCTATGGGGCTCCTTTCTTCCTCTGTTGATATGAACTACGTAACGTCTTGCCTTTTGGCCTTTCAAAACATAACAGTTTATTCGTGATGGCATGTATAACTGTAGCAAAAATCTTCACCTTGTTCTCATTCTTATACAAAATCAGTTTGTTTACTGCTAAAGAATTGAATTGTCAAAGAACTTGTTCTTAGTTGTTGCGATCGCTACTTTTGAAATAATTCTATAATGGCTCAAATGTAGCAAAAATTTTCTTCTTCGTTTCTTCCTTGCAATGAATCAGTTTCCTGCAGATTTCTGCTATTTACTTCAAAAGAATTGAATTGTCAGAGAACTTGTTCTTAGTTGTTGCGATCGCTACTTTTGAAATAATTCTATAATGGCTCAAATGTAGCAAAAGTTTTCTTCTTCGTTTCTTCCTTGCAATGAATCAGTTTGCTGCAGATTTCTGCTATTCACTTCAAAAGAATTGAATTGTCAAAGAACTTGTTCTTAGTTGTTGCGATCGTTACTTTTGAAGTAATTCTATAATGGCTCAAATGTAGCAAAAATTTTCTTCTTCGTTTCTTCCTTGCAATGAATCAGTTTGCTGCAGATTTCTGTTATTTACTTCAAAAGGATTGAATTGTCAAAGAACTTGTTCTTAGTTGTTGCGATCGCTACTTTTGAAGAAATTCTATAATGGCTCAAATGTAGCAAAAAATTTTCTTCTTCGTTTCTTCCTTGCAATGAATCAGTTTGCTGCAAATTTCTGTTATTTGCCAAAGAAGTATTTAATCATCGAAAGATCTTGCTTTTATCGCCTGAAATCTTCCTTGAAATTGTAATTAATCAGTTTTGCTACAAATTTCTGTTATTTGCCAAGGAAGTATTGAATCGTCGAAAGATCTTGCTTTTATCGCCTGAAAAATCTTCCTTGAAATTGTAATTAATCAGTTTGCTACAAATTTCTGTTATTTGCCAAGGAAGTATTGAATCGTCGAAAGATCTTGCTTTTATCGCCTGAAATCTTCCTTGAAATTGTAATTAATCAGTTTGCTACAAATTTCTGTTATTTGCCAAGGAAATACTGAATCATCAAAAGAGCTTGCCTTTATATCGCCTGAAATCTTTCTTGAAATAATTCTATAATGGCTTATGCATGGCAGACAACTTCATCTTTGTTTCAAGCTTGAATCAAACAATAATCAAATTTTGTACCAATTTCTATTATTTGCCAAGGGAGAATTGAATCGTCAAAAAGGTTCTCTTTAGATGTTGCCATCTTTCTTGAGGTAGATTCATTTCACAATATGGCCAGCAGGCACCGCTGTAATCTTTCGAAACAATCTTCCCATATACTTCACAGTTGTCTGTAACGAATATCATATTAATAATGTAACGAATACAATCTACATCATATCACTTCGATGTAGATGTAAGCTGCCGAAGCTGCCATAATCTACTGTTACCACAAGCGCGCATTACCTGTAATGGCAAGGATACGATATCTTTTTGTGGGTTAGATTATGGCAGGCAATTCTTAATCATATAATGTAGTCACATGCACTCCCCAGATTTAAAAGAAGAATCAAGATCTAGAAGGGAAAAGAATGTAGTTGTAGACTATGCAGGCCTTTCGTGGCTCAGGCTAGGTTCTTGTGCTGCTCTGTAAATGCCGACAAAAGAAGCAAAAATGATATTGGAAAAATTGTAAATATCCGTTAAAGTTATGTAATTGTAGCTTATCATTCTGTATTTCAATTCCTTAATTCCTATTCCTTACAATTTTTACATTTTAAGTGGCTCTTACCTTATAACTATTGCATATACGTATGCCCACTTTAAAGACATGCTGTTTTTGAGTGAGGAGAAAGCACCCCATGCAATTCTCATCCATCATGAAACTACTTTATGCTTCTAATTACCTCTGCAGGTTTTTGCACAATGGCGATGAACAAGAAATCTAATAACCTCTAAAGGTTTTTATAAAAATCCTTTAGTCTCTTGAGCAAGAAAAAGCCCTGAAATTCTCAAAAGTCCTTTGAGGGATTTTGGAAAAACCTATGAGACGCAACTAGAAATCTCGAATGCGCTGCTGTTAAATGGCACTGAAATCAAACGGGTATCAAAAATCCAATCTCTCGGAATCATCATAGATGAAGGTCTCACATGGGACGAACAGGTCAAAGCTGTTAGGTCCAAAGTTTGCGGTGGTTTGTCTGCCTTTTAAAAAAGTTAAAGAATATTGTACCTCAATCGCAATTGTGTAGCGTATTCCACGTGATCGTGGAAAGTCATTTTCGCTATGCAAACGTTGTTTGGGGGAGTCTATCAAAAACAAAATTAGATACCCTCCAATGTCTGCATGACAGGGCTAAGTCAATAATAGAAAATGCACGGATAAAGGACGAATTGTCACCTAATTGGCTAAGTGTTGAAAATCTTATTCGATTTGATCGTTCTGTGATGGCATATAAGATTCTGAACAAGTTGAGCCCGGAAAGCCTTTGGGACAAGTACCAATATAGATCCGCATATTCAAATTATGAAACAAGGAACTGTAAGGATCTGTAGATCCCAAGGCTTAGAACTGAACATGCCAGAAAAAGGATTTTACTACTCTCGAGTACCGATTAATCGTCCCCCCCCCCCGCTTATTAATTTTTGAAAATTTTCCAACACCCCCCGCTCTTATTCCAAACCCCCCTTTTATTAATTTTTGGAAAGATGAAATTATAGTAAGCATAGTTTCTGAATAAACGCAAGAAAAAATCTGAAGAAGTGCATTCAACACAACCAGAACTCAAAAGTACTTGTATCAGTAACATCACTGTTCACATAAATATATAAAAGATACGTGTTTACCAAAGAAAACGACTATTTTCTATTTTTCCAAGCACCCCCCCCAGATTATTCCAACCCCCCGTTTATTGTTATGTCGAACCATTTCTAACCCCCCCCCCCGGATTATTCTCACCCCTCCCCGTTCATTCGGTACTCGAGAGTACTCTGCCTTAGGCCCTGTTTATATGGGGAAAAACACCTCACCTGCCAGACCAGGGGCTGACAGGCGAGGTAAATTTCAGTCACTGTTTATATGAGATTTTTCACCTCACCTGTCAGCCCCGGGGCTGAGAGGTGAGGTGGATTAAGGTCTCTCTTCCGTGAAATCAGAAAGAACTGACCAATGAGAATCAACGAAAAATTTCATTTCACCTCACCTACCGGTGGTATTTCGTTTATATGGAAAAATTTCACCTCACCCGGGTGAGATTCCACCTCTTGTGAGGTGGGATTTCACTATACCGGTGGTGTTGCGTTCATCATGTAAACGCGAAATGAAAATACAAAGGATTCTATTGGAAGGTGGCATCTCGCCTCTCAGCCCCGGGTCTGGCAAGTGAGGTGTTTTTCCTCATATAAACAGGGCCTTAAAGGCTTGGAACGATATCCAAGCTAATATCAGAGAAATCCAAACACTCGGACGCTTCAAAAAAGAACTAAAAGCGTACCTGACGAGCTGAGAATGCTAAGAAAAAATTCACTAAAATACGACCCTCTGGAAGAAGAGCCCATTTTTTTAGGGATTACTCCAATCTTTTTTTTTGTTTTGTTATAGAACATTGCACTAGGTTTTCGTGCTAGCTGAGGATTGTAAACATTGTAGAAGCTGAAGAGGATGGTGTATAAATAAGATGTTCAGCCCTATTATTTGTTTTCGAAGCGTTCTTATGGACCTATGAGGAGGAGAATAAACTTTCAAAGCCAATTGGGACCATAATGGCCTTGATAACAGCAAACAAATATCAACTTTGCAACCTCTGCCATAAGAACCTATGTTTCTTCAGACTGAAACAGGTTCTTAATTGCAAGGTACATAATTTAGGAAAGACAGCCTCTAGGTTCTTATTTTGGTAGGTTCTTATATGCGGGGATTTACTGTAATTGCCAGGATACTTACCAAGAATCTATTCCATTCCAGTCTCCAAATTATCAAGTAGTTTGAGTTGGATTGTTCAGCTTCTCAGTTGAAATGTTTTACACATCTCACCAGCGTTGTAGGACTTCTTAAAAATGCTTATGGACTGATTCTGCCATGAGCAGGTGTGACATTTATCTAGTTCATCGCCCAGATTCCTGCCAAACAGATCTTTATATCCCGTCAACACAGAAATGATGATTAAGATTACCAGAATTGCCTTAATCATTCATGACACGCGTGTGACTTTGCGTGACAGCGTGAGTGTTCGGCCCCGTTCACACTGCTCCGTTTTGTGCGAAAACAGTGAGAAAACCTCCGTTTTTGTATATGTGCTCACACTGATCCGTACAAACACGCCACAAAAACGGAGGTTTTTGAAAACGCTATTAAAAATGGATATCAGTGGTGGACAATAGGCCAAATATTGGGGGCGAAGCTATTGTTTCAGTAAATGAATATTATTTATTCCTATTGTTTTCGAACAAACGATCTTTGTTCTAGCCAACAATCGGGAGGGGAGACGATGGCACCCCCTGGCCCCCAAGTGTCCACCACTGGTGGATATCCACGGACACGGAGGGCTTTGAAAACCCATTATGTGAACACAAAAAAAAACGGAGGTTTTTGACAACACTCCGACATTCAGCAAGCAACGACTTAAAACCGGAACAGTGTGAAGATGTAATATCGAAATCATTGCTAAACAAAACATGACCAGATCAGTCCTTCCAACACATTTGTTGACTACAAAACTAAGCGTTCTTGCACAGGGAAACCAGGATTGATTGGTAATGAATAAAAAGAATGAATAAGAATAAATAATGGCAAATAGAGAATGATCAATTCCATATAAGTCCCTCAGCGCAGAAATTTTACTGAACTGCGAAGGAGCGTAACGCTGCGCTGCGCAGAGGGACATATATGGAATTGATCATTCTCTATTTGCCATTATTTATTCTTATTCATTCTTTTTATTCATTACCAATCAATCCTGGTTTCCCTGTGGTTCTTGAGCCAACCAATGCTAAACCTAGCAAATACAGCCTCTTTTCATGAATAACATCCATATTTGTAATCAGCATAGAAATATGGTCAAGAAAAGTTTCCTTGTTTATTCAAGGATTGTGTACAACGTTATCGAGTCAAAACGAGGTTAAATCACATGATAAAATCTGATCCAGAAAAGTGTCACTTATTCGATTGAATACACCACTTCGATTAAGCAGCCTCGTTTTGGAAATTTAACAAAATGCCTTTCTATTATTCTTATGAAAATTTCAAGCCCAGATTCGGATTTAGCACTCAAACTTTAGTCTAGTTACATGTTTTTATATTGCTAGCAATTGTGATGTTGATTTTATGCCAATTTAAAGTTCAAAGATTTATAAGGGATTTGACCGTCAAAAATCTTTCGGGGGGAAACTTTACACCCCGAGTCATTTCCACGGTCAAATCCCTTACAGATTTCCAAACTTTACGTCGCCATGAAGTTAACACCACGACTGCTAGCAACACGAAAACTTGTGGTTAGACTAAAGTCTGGGTGCTAAATCCGAATATGGCCTCCAAAATTTCACATGAACGAATTTTAAATAATTTCCAAAACGAGGCTGTTAATCGAAGTGGTGTATTATCAAAAACGTCTTAAAGCTAAAACCAGCCAAAACGAGGCTACGTCACGTGGTATTTAACAATAACAGCTTTGTTCTCATGAATGTATGTATATATAATTTTGCCATAAAATCTGGTGGTATCTCATTAATTACCTCCTCAGAGATGATACCTACCTGATTCACCGCCTGGGCTATTGGTTTCGTTAGGACATTTTTGTAGTCAGTCAGAGGAACAGGTATTTAGATTGTTTGCTGCACATGCGCAAATTAATTATTTCCAAAGATGTTATGTAACTTCTTAACGTCAAATGACCTGCAACTGTTTAGCCTCGCAGTATGATGGCCTAGTCATAAAGAACGTGGCCTAACGTTGTGAACATGCACAAGTTCTGCGTTAGTACTTCTGCAACAGACAATTACAGCTGATAAGTAGCTGCTGGTGAACACTAACAGATAATTTATGAACACGTTTTTATGAGAAACTAGCTTGTAAGAAGCTAATACTGTACAAGGATGGCTGAGAAACTATAACACCAGGTATACGCATTTTTTTGTAAGAACCTGCTTAACCTTAGAAACTCAACTCTCAGATCGCCAAAAGATCAAGAAACTCCAGTGCTGGGAAATTATAACTTAAAGGAATATTGTACTTTATTGCACTTGTTTCCTGTATCAAATTACTCGGATTGAGTGATGTCTAAACATCGGAAAGTTGTCAATAGTATTGTCTTGCAAAATTTAGAAGGGCGCAGTAAGGGCAGTAAGTGAACATGAAGATTGCTATGAAACCTTTAAGAAACCTGTAAGAAACTCTGAGTACTCAAAATCAGATAATTTTAAGAAACTTTCAGTAATGGCCCAAATTCTTTGTTTCTTATATAAAAAAGTACGTGTATGTTTGAGAAGATAAATTTTGGCATTTAGATTCAATGATACTGTCATATTTGTCTTGTAAGAAGCCGCTTATAAGACAGTCTCGTACCACTTTCAGAAAATCAAGAAACTCAACCAGAAGCGATCAGTGAACAGAAAGTGTATGACGTGCTCCTCCTCAAATGATATTGAAAATATAATTTTTGCTATTCATTGTTCTTTCTCAGAAATTTTGGTCAAAAGCGGATTCCGACGAATTTTGATGAAATCTACAATTCAGTTTCTTGAATAATGATCGAAAACTCAGCAAAAACTTTTACTGTAAGAATATATCACATCAAGAAACTCCACTCAAAAGTTTCTTGCAAAAGAATGAATGCATCTTGACAGAAGATGGCAATACTGTAAATATTATGAATACTGATGATAAAGGTGAAACAATGTTGGTAATGAAAGTGAAATGGATAACGCTGATGATATAGATGATGAAACTGATAATTTTGAACTTCGAGCATTTAGTATTGATTGGTGGAAAAGTTTTATTTACCCAGCCTTGAAATTACATGAAAAATTATCCACCAATCCTTTTTATGTGAGAAAATTCCTCTTACCTCTTACCTCTTACCCAACCCATTTATATTCGGTAAAAACACCTCTGTGAATAATAAATGGCCCCAAAGTTTGATGCCTATATTTTTCTGTTGAGACTGATTTTGTGAAAGAACTCACACTCTTAGACCTTTTCGAGCCGGTTTCTAACAATATTACTTTCGACACCAGAAAGTACGGCAATTCAACCGTATAACGATACACCCACATTTAAACCCATTTAAACGTATCCACATAGTATTAACAATGTAACGCAAGTGAAATCAAGGGTGTTAGGACATGGATGTTTCGATTGATTATTCATTTGCCTTGTTTCGATCTTTGTTTCTTGTTTTCTTGTCTTGGTTTCTGCTCTGTTTTGTCTTCAAACTGATGTGTGCAACTGAACGCAGGTTTAGGCCCAAACGCTCCCAAACCGTTCGAATGTTACTCCCTTGTATTTCTGTGTCTTAGTGCGCCTTCGCACAAGAAAAGTTTACAAACCGTATTTCGGACCTTTCTTGCCTATGATTCAGACCTTTGATTGATTGATTAATATGCAAGTTTGCATACGATTAATCGAACAGTAAAATCATGGTCGATTGACAGGCCTAATATTGACATTTGTTCTGAATCTATTTTTTTCATTTCAGAGAAGCCAAATGAAAAAGCTAAGTGACTACACATCAGTCATCCGTCATCTACAAGGAGTTAAATTCTATTCATTCTGCTCCAAAATGTCGGCTATGACTGAGATCAGCAGTGTCAGGAATAGCAAAACTCGTTTGATCTCGCAATTCTCTTGGAGCCCTGTATTCACAACAACTCTTACCAATTCTCACAATGAAACAGAAATGATTCTAAAATTCACAGACCCACAGCCTGGTGGCACGAAGATCGGCCAAGTTGCTAACATTCTCCGTGAACCCCAAAACACCTCAGATCTGGTGGCAGAAATTGATGAGTTGTGCAAGGAACGATCGTGTGTTGGCATATTTTTCAATAATTTTGACGGCGATGTGATGGCAAATTGGGGCAAGCCTGGAGCAGCAGGCGCTTGGGAGGCGTATCTTCGAGGATTCGGTAACCTCTATTGTGATTCTGGAATTGATGCTAAGTCACGCGGCAGTAGGATTCTGGGAGATCAAATCATATTTACTGGAATGCTGAACAGAGATGATTTGCAACAGCAGTGTTTAAAGCTGGTTCATAACCAACGTGAAGTTGCAACGAATATCAAACTGTGTGAACTTGTAAGCGAACATTCAATGAGCCTTTCAAACATCCTGAGCGCATTAGTGCGCTCTAAACTGAGCACCCTGTTCGTGCTAAGTGGCGGTGACAACGCAATATATGCGTGCACAAAGGCGATAAAACACAGTGACAATGAAGTTATATTGCTTAGGGTAGACAGGCATATGGATGAGCGTGACTTGACGCTGCGTTCTGATCCGCGCGTCAATTCGAGAACGTATCCGCATAGTGGTAACGGTGTAACACAAGCAAAATCAGAGTATCTGGTTAACTATGATTTTCTCCTTGGATGTGACTTCGAAAGAAACAATAACCAATGTATAGATAATTCAAATAAACATAGTGACAGATGTACTACGGTGATCTCAACCATTGATACAATGCGTTTTGATCCTAAATCTACCATGGATAGAGTCATGGATAATATTTGTTCACTGATGGGACAAAATTACAACATTGAACTCTTGGTTAATATAGACTGTGATACATTCAATGATATTCCCGCTAGTGCAGAGACCTTCACAGGAGGATTAGATCCAATTTGGGCCTATTACATTTTAGAGAAGCTGGCAATTTTACCAAGGCCACCGAGAATTATTCGTATTGCCGAGCTTCAATATTCGGGGGATCAACAACGGAAGGCGATTGCCGAAGATTTCGCAACCGAGATTCTTAGATCAGGGATTTCAGCAGTTCAAAAGTTCATGTAGGTAGAATGTAAATATTGGTAACAAGAATTGCTTAAAGAATCGCAGCTATAACTCTGTATCCATTTGTATTCATGGTTTATATTTGAAAGTATACATACAGCATGAACAACTAACCTTGCCATTACGACAAAAAATACTTAGCACTGACACTGAACAAGCAGCTAAACCAAGGATTGTGCTTACTTCTCCTCTGTTACAGGGCTTTGCAAATGTGCCTTTTTATCTCTGACCTCTTTGAGCATAGCTGTGTAGACTTGCTCCAAGTCTATTACGTGGTATATCAGCACTGATTAAAATAATTACCTCTGCTGGAGCGTAAACTACCAAGAGGACGCTGCGAAGAAAAAACGAAGGAGAAGGAAACTTAAAGGTAATGTGTCCATGTAAGTACAGCAGCTCTGCGGGGGGCATGCCAATTTCACGTGAAATTTCATGTGATCACCCAAGCAATTGCAATTTAGCGACAGCGAGTTTTAATACAAACAGACTCCTCACTTACTTGCGGTTGCTTTTCCAGGACTGAACTACGTCAGGAAGCCTCGTTATGAAATTTGACTTTTAATTTGCATGTGATCAGTTAAGTTCTACCAATCACAGCGCGCTACTGGACCTTTCTTCATCAGCGTCTTGTCAGCATATTTTAACAATGTGTATACACAGCTGTACTTACATGGACACATTACCTTTAATATTCCAACGGAATACTGGAGCAAGTCTCAGGGTGTTCATTCGGCTTCATGATCAGCGTAGCGTATGACGTAAGAACACCCTGGGAACGAGGTTGATAGCTGGGTGGATTGGGACCGCTGAGACCGCTGGCATTCATGAGGAAGGTACTACTCAATTTTACGCTTTAAATTCTATTTTCTATTATCGCATTATCAGTGAATTTCATTTTCTTACTCCTCTGTACTGTCCACAAATTTTCTTACTCTGTACTGTCCACAAATTCACGAGGAAAGGTACTAGAGTGGTTTCGGGTATTATGGGACATCGGGTGTTGTGGAAAATTTTTCAGAAAATGAAGCCTAGCGGCCTGGAAGTGGGATAAAAGCTCACCAATTGCACAAGCTGCAACTCTTCAATCATCCGTCGCCATATTTTTGTTAAAGTTAGGCTGCTCCACTTTTTGGTGTACTGTCTGTATCGCTGATAACGAAGGACATCCGATGAACGTGATTTCTGGTCGCCATTTTCTTGCGACGTTTGAAATAGAGGCCCGTATACAAACAAAAGAAAAACCTTGTTCCATAATAGACTGATTGCATATTCGTAGTTATCGCTATTGATAGACTGATGGACGCTCAAACTACGACTTATGGACTTTGATACTAAAATTTGGGATGAAGTTTTCCCCTATCGATTTCATAACTAGATTTGGAAACCATGGCAACACTGTACGAACACCAGGCAATGGCGGATGGGCCTAAGTTGCCGGCTCGAACCTCCAATGTTAAAACAGCTCAGAATTCAAGTTTACAGTGATATTAGCCATGAACAAAAGCCACAAGTATCCATATGAATGTTTCCTCAATCCAAGAATCAACAAACCTTTCACTGTGAATCAGGAGTTCCTCAGTTTTAAGGCCAATTAGCTTCCATGAACTTCACCGCAGCATTAAGAATTTCCAACTGTCAAGGGTCACTTGCCTCGCTTCCGAGACTGCACTGCAGCCTCGTTCCAAAGGGCACACGTAAACGTGTGCATCTCCGTCTCAAAAATTTATATCAAAGTCCATAAGGCCCAGATTGAGCAAAAAAGGAAATGTTGTTGTTGTTGTTATTGTTGTTGTTGTTGCTATTTTGTGATATCTGGGACTATGTCGTGAGGCTAGTTCCATAATACCCGACAGCGTTCCACAATGCCCGACTCGACCGGGGCTCAAGTTTTTGGCTCGCTTATCGGCAACAAATGTTTGAGAAACAGAATGTATTGATGAAACGTTAGAGCATGCTTAGGCCTAATTGCTAATACCAAGTGTGGCCAAATTTGTCTTGAATTGAGGTGACGATTTAACTTTTTCCCTTAAGTGTTCCATGATACCCGAAACTAAACTACTCTACTCTTTCTTTCATTTTTATGATTTAAATTTCATTTTCTATTATCAAATTATCAGTGAATTTCATTTTCTTACTCCTCTGTTCTGTCCACAAGTTTTCTTTCTCCTCTGTACAGTCCACAAATTCACGAGGAAAGGTACTACTCTTTCTTTCATTTTTGTAATTTAAATTTCACTTTCTATTATCACATTATCAGTGAATTTCATTTTCAAATTGGCGTGCCAGAATTGTCCTTTTCTTAATTAACCAAGTTCTGCAAGGGTATCAGATCTTTAAACTTGGTTGATGCATATTTTTTGAATGAATGACTTGAAAGGTACTGCAAGTACTTTGCTTTAAGCATTCTTTGGAAATCTTTGATATCTTTGTTATTTCCGGGATTAAAGAGCCCGGGCGGTAATTTCAATAGGCTGGTGACGGGGGTGTGCCATTTGACGTCTGAAATCGCACCCTAAAACTTATAAATTTTCGCAAAAACGATACCCAAAATTTACCGGTCATTGAGAATGTATACCCTAAAATGAGTGAAATTTGATCAAAATTAATGCCCTAAAGAGTTATTTTCTAAAATGACACCCCAAAAGTTATGACTACTTGTGATTTTAGCAAAAATGATACCCCAAAATTTATTTTCTGCTCGAAGAAGGCACCCTAAAAATGGCACATCCCGTACCTGCAGATATGTTAGTTACCCCCCCCCCCCCGGGTTAAAGAGTCTTCAATGTTTCAAGCAGTTTTCAACTTTTGACGTCATCAAAACTGTCAACCTGAAATAATTACGGATTTCTTATCACTTTCATACTTGCCATATCTTATAGTTTTCTTTTCTTGAAGACTGCATTATTTATCTCAATCAGTTTAGGATTTCCAACGAGTTCAACTTTTTCCAAACTTTTTCTTGAATTTTCTCAATAAGGGGATGAGCGCAATGATTCTGAAAATAATCAAGATACCAAAACGAAGTACGTACAAGTTCCTTACAACAAACCATTAAATCGAACAAAAAATTGCGTCAACAATGTTTTTGAAGGACTTGATACTGATGCTTTTTTCTTCTACTCGCAATCAAGAAGGTTTGAGCTTTACAGAGGGCAAACAAATCGCATTCTATCAAGGGGAATGTTCTTCCATAGTAAAGGTACCTGGGGATACTTTTTCGGGCTTCTAGTCGAGCCAAGGGTATACGTTTGGCAATTCTAATCTAGTTTAGGCTAGGCATGGGTATGCTTTTTGGCAACTTTGATAAAAGAAATATCAAAATTCGGTAATTCCTGTAAAAAGACCCATTTTTTCAATTTTGGTCCAGAGAATGCGAAAATTTGGCAAGTTTTGTCTAAAAATTGCCAACTCAAGGCACTTTTAATGGAGAAATTAGTCTAGCCAAGGGTATCATTTTCACAAAAATTGGTCTAGCCAATGGTTCCATTTTGAAACTATGGGCGGCACACCCCTACCCGAAACTTATCCTATAACCCCCTCCCTGCATTCTATATTCTGTAGAAATTAGAAAAAAAATTGTTTTCTTGTATTGATAAAGATGTTTAAAAGCTCAGGAAGGTATTGTTGAAAATTTCAAACCATCATCGCTTACCGGCGGGTTGTTTATGTATATTCTGAGTATCATCAATTGAACTGTAAACCAGGGTAAATACATTAATCATGAAAAAACGTAAATGTATTTGATGAAAACTAGAATGAATAGAATTGCCAGTTTTCTTGGCAAAAATGAGCCATATTCATTGCAGAACATGGCAATTGTGAAGGTTACCTGCCATTGATTCTAATTTGTTCTCAAAATTACAAACTTGTCCCCAAAATTTCTGACTTGTCCTCAAACTTTCTGACTTGTCCTTAAAAAGTATGAGTTATCCTCAAAAATAAAACTTGTACTGGAGAAAACAAAGATTGAAATGCAACGAATCAACGAAAGATCAGTGCACAAAACAAGTACTCGCTTCGCTCGCTCGCATTGTTGCTTTTTTGCGCTTTGCGCAAAGTTTCAAGATCTGAAAGAGAGGTTGTTACATAATGGAGTCTCATTATGGCATTCATGGAAAAGTGACTATGACTATTAAGGCCTATTCGGTGTGCCTTCATGGAATATGAGTGACACAAATGGACGACGTTTGGGAAATATGCGCATGAACAGCGAATGGATAAAGCATTTAAGAATAGAGCATCTCATTGCTGGTACTGCTGGAGGAGTTTCTGCAACGCTGGTGTTACATCCTTTGGATCTCATCAAAATTAGATTTCAAGGTTTGTAGGCCAAATTTTCTTGGGATCTTGAGAGCTCATTAAGGTGTAGTTTACAGCTGCTGCTTAGTTGCAACCAATACTGCCAAGGATCTGCCATCATGTGCAGCGTAATGCTTTGGTGACTACATTTCAGCAGCCACATGCATGCAAAAAATAGACTAGACTGGGAAAATTGCAGATATTTGCAAGATATTTTGCAAAACATGCAGCACATACTTTTTGGATGGTATTGATTGAGTAAAAACTGACATTATTTGGAAAGCATGCATGATTTGGATGGCCTACATGTAGTAGCGATTTGAAGTTGCGAGCTGCAAGTAGACTTTAAAAAGTTATGAGGGATGCAAAACAGAGCTGTAAAAAATATTTTCCTTTCTGGGAACCTGATAAATGGGGGAAAATTTTCTGCGAAGTCAAACTATATTGTGCAAAATACAAGACATCTTTGCTGGCCACTAGTATGTGCTGAAAAGGTCCAAGGACATTCTGACCAAGCTAGAGTTTTTGGACATGTAAAATCATAAAATTCACAATTGAATAAAGAATGCTCTATAAGACCTCAAACTAAGAAATCTTCATGTAAATTATTTGCCATGTGGTAAAATGTGTACAGTACTGTATATTTATTGGAAAATTTTGTTGGACATTTTTACCAAAATTGTAGACTCAGTCTTGTAGCATCTTAAAAAATCAAAATGCACAAGTATCTGTTTATCTATTCAATCTTGCAAAATATGGCTGAAACTGCTGCTCATCTTCTTATGAAGAAACAAGTTATGTTAGCCATCCATTTTAAAATTTTTATGCTGTACATTGAAATGAAAACAAACTTGTTGCAATTCAGATTGATAGAAATATGATTTGTACAGTCCATCCCTGTGTACATTACTACTGCAATGATCTATAAAGAATATTTGATATTCTCTTGAGGTCTGAAGACTATGAGCATTTAAAACAATGGTTCTAATTAATATAAAACTTCTTTAGCAAAGAGACCATAATTTATAGTGAGATCTCTGTGGAAGAGGTGTGTTAAGTAATATTATTTCCAGCAATAACATTTTCTGAATGTCAGTTTTAGAAAATAAGCCATTGCAGGGTGCACACCATTATTTTTCTTTACAGTCCTTGGAACAACTGTAAAAAGTGCCAAATGTCTACAGATATGAGACATTCCCTTTCATTGCAAGTTAGGTACTCATTTTTCATTGCAAATGTTACAGACCCTGCATAAAATGACATTGTTTTCTCCCCCAGGAATTCTTAAGGATTTGGTTGAAAATTTTGGTCCTCTAAGTATACTTTTGAAGAATTTTCGTCATGGATTCATCCTTGTCAGAAAATTTTTCAGGAAACTTTTGCTTGTTTTTTACAACATCTTAAGAAAGAGAAAAACTGTTTGATTTTTCTATACTATAGATCACATTCCCTAGTAACAATGCAAGGTTACATGCCTTGCACACATCAACATGGCAAGAGTTCTCAAGATTTCGTAAGAATTCTTAAAGGGAGTGTGCAATGGTAAATAGGCTTCTCTATAAATAGAACAAAGAAAATACGCAAACACGGCATTGTTTCGTTAGCTATCGATTATTAACAACACGTGTGGGCCATCAATTTCAATGGGCTATTTTTAGATTTTTCTGCTCTGTGCAAATGCAGGCTTATAGCCTTGCACAAACCCTTTAAGAAGAATTTTCAAGGATAATTCTTCAAAATTCTTAAGAATTCTTAAGGCTTCTTAAGAATTCTTGCCATGTTGATGTGTACAAAGCCTGTAACTTTGTATTTTTGCTGTAAATGTGATCTATAGTGTAGAAAAATCAAGTAAGTTTTCTCTTTTGCAAGAAATTGTAAAAAAAGAATCATTTTCTCCTTATGTGAGCAAACTTTTCCTGAAAACTTTTCTGCCAAGGCTGAAAATTTTCTGGGAACCTTTCCCAGGTTCCGATACTTCTTGCAGCTCTGATGCAAAATTAACAATACAATAGGGTAGATCTTTTGTTATCTCAAGCGAGAATGTTTTATTTTTGCTGTGAGTAGTAGCAAGGTGGACACAATTTATTTCATAGTTGCGAGTGAATGGAAGTTTTCCAACCTGGAGCCTTTTGGTCTTTTTTATTTCGGCTTGATTGTCATATTATATTACATCAATTATTTACATTACTACAGCTTACTATACATACAAAGTAAACTAATGTAAATTGATGTATAACACATAAAGATATAAATGAATAATCAAATGTATTCTCAGCAGCTCATGCAGTCAAGGACCGAGATACAGGGGGTCCAGGGGGGCCTTGGCCCCCTCAAAAATTTTCAATTGTTGTTGCAGAAAATCTTTATTCATTTATTAGTATTTCAGAATATCAAATAAGTACTCCATTCTCTTATGTATATCTCGCTCAATTTCTACCTTTCATTGGTGTAGGAAGCCCTTAGGCGGTATTAACAAGCCATCAAACTTGTCCCACACCAGAGCTATGCGTACATCCATCCCAACATAGATTACCTATAAAGTCATTCTGTATTGAGGAATGCAAATTAGCGTTGTTTTAAGCCAATTTGAGGAGCCTGGTACCAAATTTTTCCAGGGGAGTACCCCCCAGACCTCCTTCTGCCTTTTAGATTTATGCTCGCTTTTTCATGGCCCCCTCAAGTAAAAAATTGTATCTCGGTCCTTGCATATGCAGTAAAATTTTTAATGAATGAATAATTATTTTTACAGTCTGTTTATAATCTAACTACTGGTTGAGTCTAGACTTATGCCTTTTCGTCCCTTGTTTCCCTGCGTTCTTTGATTTGCTGATATCACTTGGTCAATAGGGACTCATAATATTATGCTTATATAATGGGCCCACTTTTTCAAAATGGCCTAAACAGGTGGGAGTTCTCGTACACTCAACAAAATCGCTTCAAAATCTGGTTTAAAGAGCTCGAACATTGAAAAAGAAACTTTTAGTACAAAGAATGATGTTGTCTTGACGTACAAAACACAAAATGTCTACCTTTCAGACAGTAATCTTCCACTGTAGAAGCAAAATAGATCCATCGAAGCTGCGAGAACTCCAGGCTTCTTCAACCGTTCTTTAAGAGCAACAACAACAACATCCTGAATAGCGGCCCCTGATTGGTTAAAAACTGAATTCTAGCGATTTGATTGGTGAATACGGAACCACCCTACGCCGGCCTAAAGTGGGCCCACTATTTCAGAGTAATGTTGTTAGTCCCTCTTGACCAAGGAACGCAGGGAAACAAGGGACGAAAAGGCATCAGTCTAGGTTGAGTCCAAAAAGGTTTACACAATTGATAGGCTGTGAAATAAAAAGTTTGAGGCCAATATCCAAAGCTAATATGTTAAAGGCATTGAGTCCATATAAATACCGCTCTTCTCGCTGGAGTTTCGGTTGCATTACGACCATTTGTTGAAATCGACAGCCTTTCAAACAACGTTCTTGTACAACTTTTGCTATATTGTGATAAAAACCTTTCAAATGACGTTAATAGAAGTATACTCGAACTGACCTTAGATTTTATCCATAAAACGGGTTGATTTGTTTAAGTTAGATAAACCTTTGTTTCACGCCACACAGCCACAGAATACTTTCCTCTCTAAGTCCTTTCATTTTGTTTCCATTCTCATCTGTTTGTTTGTTTTTGTCAATCGTCAATATGTAGCTCTTTGTATTGTATATTTAGATGTAATTTTAGTTCCATGTTCTATGTCAAGGTAGAATCCCTATGACTTTTCCAAATCCAACATATCCAACATCAACAATTATCCAACTATCCAGAACAGTTGGAATTTGATCGAAAGTTATAGGGGTTTCTACCTAAATGACCCTTGGGATAGTCATGGCTTCTTGCTTCCCGGGTTATCGTTCTTGTTATGTAGTTTAGTAGTTTGTAGTCCAATAGTCTTAAGTACCTCGTTTTGTAAATTTTTATATTGAATGAAAAAAAAGAAAAATACCGCTCTCATGACCTATATCAACTTCTTTTCAATCATAAAACAAAGTTGTCATTTAATCCCTATTGAAACCAAAGAAATTCCCGAGGATAATGCAAGGATTAAGAAGTCTTTGATCTCCACTGCTAATGATTTTAGCACTATTGTGCTATGACAAAGGGCCATCAGCGGTTTGTCAGCAAAATTTCAAGACAGGGTTAACGCTCAAGTATTTATATTGACTCAATTCCTTTGATCTATCAGTCAAAGGCTAAATTTGATGAGAAAAATTTTGTTTGGTAAAATCACTCATTTTGAAGGCCCAAAAATTAGAAAAAATGCCTGTAAGGAGTTTGGATGGGAATCCAGAATTCCACATTTCATTGCTGTCCGTGATTTATTTGAAATTGAAATTCAGATTCAATGCTGTTTTCAGTTTCAGAAATAAATCTTAATTTCAGTTAGCTAGTAAATCATGGACCAGAATGGAATATGGAATTTTTTGGTTCCCCAACAAACCCTTTTCCAGCATTTCCTAATTTCTGGGTATATAAGATGACTGCTGATGATACCAAACAAAACTTTCACAATCTAAGTCAACCATTCATTGATGGATTTAGTTTCAAATATCGTCCACATACTTTTTACTCTCACAGCCCTCCTCTTTTTTCTCCAAGAATGGGTGGTATAAAATTTGACAGCTCAAAAACTCAAAATCCATTCTTCTTGGAACTCAAAAAGTGGGTGGGATATGCTCCTGGCGCAACACATAGAGTCCTTAGTGTAAATCTATGGCATGCAGGGTTTACTGATTCCACTATGGCATATCACTGCTTGTGCTCCTACATTTTGCAAAATAGATTTTGCAATGTAAATAAAATCACATTTTATCATGGGCCAACACTTTAATCTTTGCCAAAACATTTTAGTAGTTTTTTTAATTATTTTGTAGTCAATGATGGTCTTTCAACAAGACCTGCTTACCATGGAATAGTGGATGCTTTCAAATCTATCAGGAATTCAGGTGGAATAAGAGCATTGTATCAGGTATGGAGGTGGTCCTAAAATGTTTAAAACAAAAATAGCCCAAGCCTCTGTCATTTGTACATTATTTTGATCCTCAATGTAATTATCACATGACAGCCTGAAGAAGTTCTAAATGGCAGATGGAAATATCGGCAATAAATGATCTTTAAATCCAAACACATTAGCTGTTTTGTGTTGTGCTGTTTTTGCCTACAAATCATCCTTTGATTAGTCCTGTTTTGAAAAAGCCTTTTCAGTCAAATTTCTAAAGTTTAGGGTTTGTTGGGGTAAATAGACCAGATAAGTTTGTGGTAGAATGGGCTGTTAAATCAGTGACTGTTAGATACAGTATCAAAAGTTGGCCTTTAAGCAAGTAATTGCTGTTTACATCGGTCAAAACGAGTTCTCCGGAACTGTTGAAGTGGGGAAACTTTTTTTGGGACACCTGGGATAATTGAAGTTATCCATAACCTGAAAATGAATTGATCTTGTTTTTCAACAGGGTGTTTCACCTAATGCCGTTGGAGCAGGTTCAGCATGGGGACTATACTTCTTTAGCTTCAATTTCTTAAAAGCATCAGTGAGTGATGCAAGGGGTGTCACGAGCCTTTCAGCAGGAGAGCATTTAATTGCTGGAACTATTGCGGGTTGGTGTGCACTATTTTGATTTTATCACTACATGATCATTTTCTTGTCTTTCATTGCTCCGTTGGAGAGTAAAGCCCCATCCACACATATCCAGATATTTTTGAAAACACATCTTTTTTATCCATGTAGTAAAGATCTGAGTCCACCATGAGGGCCATTTGCAGAAACATCCCACACAAAAACGCTATGACATTCCACAGTTGCAATTCGAAAATGAAATTTGATATTCGATAACTAAGGAATGAGATTATTTGTTCACCAAGCTAAAACTAAGCCAAATATTGTTTGTTTGTTTTGTTTGTTTGTTATGTTGTTCTGCCATCCTTTCTTCGGGCATGAGGTTAAGATTCTGAATTGCATCTGAGCTGCAACAACATTCTACTACCCAACTATCCTAAATGAAATGTCTCCAACAGCAATGATCCCAGGGAAAGGAGAAGGATTTTCTCATGTGCTCACCGCTATGGTGGCATTTCATTTGGGTTGGCTTGGGGAGGTGGAATTTGAGAGGGACTGTAGTTCAAACCTTAGTTTTACATTATTAATTTTAAATTTCTCACATTATATCTGCCTTGCAGTATGATTTGTTGACAAGTGTGTGTGTGTTATTTTACCATTCAAAATTAAAGTTTAAAAACATTTTCAAAATCCAAGAGAAGGCAAGGTCTACTTACAATATTCACAAGTATAAATTAATGTATTGGCAAAACGCTAAAGATCTATTCAAAAACACCCCCAGTTTAAAATGGCAGGGATAGCTTTAAAAGGTATAGTGCGACTGTGTTTCCATAATGGTCCCTTGATGGATGAAAGTGGATGAATTTTTTATTCGCCTGGTATTTTGATACGGACTGATACTATCATTACTACTACTACTAGGCTAGGCCACTAGGCTAGTAGGCTTGAATTAGCTTTTCTATAGCTACTTATGTATATGCCTACTTTAAATAAATAGTTAATAATATTAATGATAATAAATAATAATATCAGAACACTGTTATTGCTTTGTGTGTTATTCATCACTTCGTTTTTAAATGATAAATGGTATTTATTTTGAGTATTTGATGAAGTTTTTATATCCTGTAGGAGCCAGTACCTTATGTGTCACAAATCCAATATGGGTTGTAAAAACGAGGATGTGTTTGCAGTTTTCACCAAATGCTGTTAAAACAAATATCTACTACAGAGGAGTAATTGGTATGATTTTTTGGTTTTTGAATAATATGCTTTAATGATGGTCTCTGCTCTTCCTGGTTCATTTGACTTTTTGCAAAGTAACAAGCATTGAATAAACAAAGGATTGAAATATGGAAAACGTAATCTATTTTTATCACAGTTTGATCTATTTTCATAAATGTATAGGAAGGTAAGTTTTGGGGGACTGCCCAATAAAAAATCCATTGTTCTCAAAACGTTGATCTACTTTCCGGGAAGAAAAATACTGGATGGAATTCTCAAGGACACATATGCATCTCCATGTCCAAAGGCATTAGTATCTTGCTGCTACAGCCCATTGATTTCAAGTTGAATCTTGTCTGCTCACCTAAATGCCTAGTTGATGTATCATCAATATTTATTACTTTTTTATGTTCTAGATGGTTTAATTAAACTTTACAAACATGAGGGTATCAGAGGTTATTACAAGGTAAAGTATTTGAAATAGATTTTCAATGATATGTACTCTTGAGTACTGAATAATTTTATTGCAACCTCCCTTTATCAATTCTTGAGAAATTGAAATAAATTGAAATGATTGGAACATAATTTTTAAATGGATATAAGAAAGAAATGCATGTTTAACAAAAGTCCGTCTCAAATTAGATGTCACCTGTGATTTTCGATAACGCAAAATTCCTTTGTAAAAAATATTTCTCATTTGCGGGCATCTGCAGGTGAGATCTAATTTAAAACAGAGTACAAGAAAACCGACTATTTTCAATTTTTCCAGCCTTCCCCATTGTTCCAGCCCCCTCCCCGATTGCTATGATATTGAACCATGTTTAATCCCTCGATTATTCTCGCTCTTCCATTCATTCAGTACTTGAGAGTAAGGTTGAGTTCACTGTAAAAGCACGTCTTCAGTGAATGAAAAGTGATGCAACTTGCAACTATTTTTATGTGTCACTCAAACATTTGTCTTTTCGGCTTCTGAATTAGAAAACAAATTAGACGGTAGATATGTAGATCTTTTTTCGAAAACAACATTTGCAAAAGAGCCTACTTTAACCGGATGCACCAAAAGTTGTTCAGGTGTTTGAAAAATCGTTTTCAACTTTGCAAATATTCATTTGTTGCAATAATGACGATAATGATAACAATCTTTCATATTGTACAGCTTAATTTGTTGAGTAAGCAAATTACTGTTATCAATCAAAGACTTGTATGTTACAAAGTATGTGTTAATGTTTACGAGAATGAAAGTTAAAAATTTACAAGGATAAAAGTTGAATAGTACAAGATTACAAATAACAATGAGCAAATGGCTAAAACTCTAAGTTTGTGTCGTCTCTGGATTGGATGCTTTGACTTTCAAAATCGACGTTTCGGACTGAAGATTGCTGAAAATGGGCCTAAACATTCGCTCAAACCACAGAGAATCTCTTTCAAACAGAACGATACGTGAGTGCATTTAATCTCTCAAGCGTTATAGGAAATGAAACTGTTAATGAATATTAAAGTATTTCAATCCCATGGCAATAAAAATGAAGACAACATGCGATACCCATAGGAAAGATGCACTCTTTGAGGAAATTGAGGAAATTTTTATCTCTATGTTAAATTGGCCTCGGGGTAGTCATAGCCTCTTTGCTCCTCGGGGTATCGTTTCTAGTAGTATTTTATAGTCATATAGTAATTTTGTAGAGTAGTGTAGCTTGTAAATTCATATTGTAATTTTTTAGTGGATATGAAAAAAAAAGATGCACTTGATTTGTGTCAGGCATTCCTTTAAGATTTAATCGAGTCTGATAGGTCGTTTTGAAGCATAGTAGACCTTACCTTTATTCAGAGCACCTATAAAGGCATGAAAAATGTGACAATAATACTTGGGTTTTTACTTTCAAATAGAATTTATTCCATTCCTGTCCTGTGCTTTAGGTGGAACGCCTGACTTGTTTGCCGAAACCGATATTTTAATTTTCTTCTTTCGACTTTTGCGTTTTCTCTTAGCAACCAACGAGCCCATATTTTACACAACGACCAGTTAGCTACCTCATATGCTGATATCCAGGATATTTTCGAGTTTTCGCCGTCTTTCATATCGGCTCAAAGCAAGATATTCCATTGTTAAAGCTTTATGATCGCTACGTAAAGCGCGCCTGGCAGCCAATAATTCAGTTGCCAGCATTGCAGGTATCGTTCGGTCATGGGGATTAGCGTGGTCTCCCTTTGGAACTCTTTGAAGATCAGCAAGGTGTAATTTCGAAAAGCAAGGAAAGCAGAAAAACTTGACGACCGTCTCTCATAGCGTTAGAAGACAACCGATGAATCGAGGTTCGGAATGTAATTATAGCGACAGTAAAGCTTTAAAGAGAATAGACATAGCTCTTTTTCGTGGCTGCTATCTATGAATAGGTTATAGAAAACGCCTACGCAGTCATTGTTTCGTTGGCTCCACTGTACATGTAGAAGTTATCAAATTCAAAAGATTATAGTTTTAACCTAGCCCGGGCCAACCTTTAACATTGTAAATTCCCTTAAAAATATCCCCACGGGGAAACTTCTATTGGTATGTGACGGGTGGTCAGACACAGCATATTCTTGAAAAACCCAAAAATATACTAAATTTAGGACATTTTTAGACCTCAAAAATATACTCATTGCTTCATGGTACATAAAAACTGGACATTTCATAGCTTTTTCGGCAACTGCGCTGCAATATTTTGGTGAAAACTCAACCTAGGCACTCAATTCAGCAAATTTCTCATCGGCAAACCCATAATTATACTGATTATGCACCAAATAGCGTACCCAAAGGTATACTAGGCAGCGTTTTGCAAACCCAAAGTGTCTGACCCTCTGTTACCTTCTAATAGGGAGTGCCCCCCCCCCTTGGAAAATATCTGCCACACTCTTGTACCTAGAGTAATTCATGATATTTCCTTTTAAATTCATGGCAGGGATTTGTACCTGGTTTATTTGGTGTATCACATGGCGCAATTCAATTTATGGCATATGAAGAATTGAAGAAAATTAATAGTAAATATACTGGAAAAGCAGTAGATACAAAACAGGTCAGAATCATATGCAATACCGTTAAAACCCGGATACAAGAAATTCATAGACTGATGACAATGAGTCTCTTGCAAAGGTTTACCACAGGGAAGTTGTTACCCTGATATTACCAAAGTTTTCCTCGTTGTTTTCCCTTTGCCCGATGCCTAACGTGTGCTTGAAGTCAAATCAGGTGGCCCCTGCGCGTCTGAACTGTTGGCTGCTAAATAGCATTCATCCTCATTGCCAAATTTGAAACGAGGAACTAACCGTTGAGACGCGTAGTAGCCATCTGAATTTGATTCCTAGCACTAGTTAGGCTTCAGCCGAAGAGAAAGGAACAAAGTAAAGCAGTTATATCGAGATAACAAACCAAGGGCAGAATTATTTGTAATATAACAGCATCAGTTGCTTTGGTTCACACCTCAATTCAAAGCGATTAGCGAATGCAGACAAAAGAAATTCTCTCAACCGGTAGTTTAGAACAAACATAGCCGAAAAGTTGCCCTGAAACCAGTACTGCAAACTCTCGCTTGGTGCGGGCGTAGGGAGGTTTTAAGAGTAGTTATGTATAACAAACTCTAGGAATAACAAACTTTAATTTCCATGCTACAAACACGGTGCATTATTGCCTATGGGAATAGACACTAACTCATGGAAGTTCCCATAATGAAAGGCACTTAATGATTCAAAAATTACAATTCAACAATTCAAACAATTGAAATTACAATTTTAAGAATTCAAATATTACAATACATTGGAAAGAAAATCTAAAAAGAAAAGGATAATGTCTGTATTTCCTTTGAATCTTACAGAGTGCAATTACATACATCACAATGGCAGCACTATCAAAAATCGTTGCAGTTGTTACAACATATCCATACCAAGTTGTTCGATCAAGGATTCAGGTAAGCCTATGATAGACTTATGACGATAAGTTTCTTGTATCCCTGCGGCAAATCTTGCCCAACAGGGACTCGTAGGGAACTCGTAATGAAACAGTGAAAACGCTTACCCTATTTTCTGCATTGATCAATCAAGTTATAATGGAATCTTTGCCTTGGATCTCTAATCTCATCCGAATGTCATCAGCTCTTCAATAGAACAAAAATTCTATCATATTTGCCGTAACCATAGAAATTTGCAAATCTCGCAATCTGATTAAGACTCTAGGAAGCCCAGAGGCTGGGCCTAAATAGGATTAGGTTTTCAGACTAATGTTATGAGTCTTCGTTGACGGAAGCGCCATCATCAAGGCCAAGAGCAAAGGGAAACAAAGGACTCCATGTCATAAATCTAAACCTATAATTGTTTTCTTTTTCCTTACTATTTACAAAATCGGTTCCAAATTTTTAAGTTGTTGTAAAAAGGTGGATTTAAACTTTTATAACCTAATTTCTTTTACTGGAATGGCTCGGAAGCCATTCAGTTCAAGCAAGTAGTTCATAGAATTTAAACCCACCTTGGAACGTATGCGATAGTGGTGCTGTTTACATCACACCAGAGCTGTCCCATACATGACGCTCCACAAATCAAAGCAAAATCACTTCGCTTCGTAGGTGATTTGAAAACCACTCCGGCACGGTTTTGGCATGATGCAAATCGTGCTATCCAATACGTTTCGTTTGCGACAACATTTCTTTTCTTTGAGAACAATGAGAAACAATGAAATTGAAAGCAAATGGTCATGAAACAATACTGGATTGCCTGCCTATGATGTAAACAGAAGACCTAACTGGAATTAAAAGCTAAAACGCGACGACAGCTATCGGTATAATGTAAACAGTTGCCTTTTCCGATAGAACTTCCCTTATCCGAACACTCGCAACGAGATGCAACGATAGCTATCTGCTATATTGTAAAACAGGGCCTCAGTCAAAAGTTTGAAAGAGTTTGTTTTCAGTTGACGGTCAAGAATTGCATTATGGTATTGTTGATGTTCCCAAAGCATGCCGTTTGACAATGGTCTTTAATGATGTGCTTGTCTTGTAGGATCGGCATTTTAAAGAAAATTATGAGAGCATAGTTGATCTGATAAAGAAAACATTCAGGTAAGTGCTAACATAGACCTAAACGGCTAAGGTTTGTTTTACCCATTTCAAGTCATGTGACCATACCCTTGAGAAGTTTAGTATTATTCTTCTTTTTGCATTCATGGCACAACTTTGCACTGCACGAAATATGTTAGAGAAATAAAAAGTTTTATCAAGAGATCCATCGCATGACTTGAAATGGGTGTAAATAAACCTTAGCCGATTCTGTCTATTGAAAGCAATTGAAATATTTCCTTGTTTTGTTTCATTGCTTTTTCTTGAACTTTTCATGACAAATTCGTAACAAAGTTTGTTTGGCCAATATTGAAAGAGCTGCTCTAACATTTAGTGTTTTGCTATGTCTTTTTTCAGAACTACCGGTTGGTCCAGGAAACATTGAAACGCTTTGAAAAATAAGCAAACATGTATTTGTGTCGAGGAAAACAAACAAATATATACATCTTAAAGGCTGGTTTTCATATGTCGCAATTTCATAGTATTTCATCGTATTTCATTGGAGTTGTGGGGTCTAACATCAATTAGGATAATTTCAGATCTATGATAACCAACCGAAACAAGGCTTCTTGGTTTGGTTGGTTTTCATAGATCCCCACGAATCAAAAACTTTTGTTTTCTACAATGAAATACCAGATGAATGAAAAAAGTTTACGCGTTCGGTGGGCGATGGAATGAAAAGTAGGCGACCGATATTCAAAACTAAACTGTTAATCTATCAGTCAAAGGCTAACTTAGATATAAAATTTTGTTTGGTAGAATCACTCATCATTTAGACCCAGAACTGAGGAAAATACTGGTGAGGGGCATGTTTGGAACAAGGATTCCTCGTTCCATTGTGGCCCATAATTTACTTGTTATTGAAGTCAAACTCTGTTTCTGAAACATGCAATGTGAACTTCGATGCCATATGAATAATGGACCAAAATGGAACGTGGAATTTGTATTCCAATACAAACCCCTTACAGGTATTGCTCTAATTGTTGAGTCTTAGAGATTTGTGATGTTAGCCAACAAAATTTTCTCATCTATGTTAGCCTTTGACTGATGGATTGAAATTGTAATTTGGTATATCGGCCTGATACTTTTCCGATGAATGAAGTTTAAAAAAGTCATCAGTAGAAGTTTGATAAGTTTCCCTAAATTCGTCTCCAGGCTATTCAGTCTAAAGAAAAGTACAACAGCCATCTAGGATATCTTTTAAGTTTAAAGCCCTTACCGTACATGAGCATTTATGTACCTTCCGTAGTTTTTTCCCTTCTTGTACCAATAGATCACATTTAAGGTATGTGAGCTAATTTGATGTCAGTTCAGCTGTTTTAACAAATCCGCCTTCTGTGAATACAGATTCAAAATTATTCTATAGGACAATATTCAAACAAAATTAAGTTGCTTATGCACTTCTCTGTAAGAAAGAGGAAGATGCAGAACGGTGCACCCTTTTTCATGGTTTGATCTTCTCTTCATATATAAGTATCCATGACAACGGGTGCTATTGATTGATTATTTGCCTATTATTTGTATTTTAGAAATGAGGGACCAGTTGGATTCTACAAAGGCCTAGCACCAAATCTTTTAAGGTAAGATCTTGAATTATATCAGGAAATATCTTGTCTTTTAGGTTTCAGTTCCTATTTAGACACATCACAGCTTAATAAATTACATTCATAGATTGATTTGGGTTTATTTGGAACTATGTGTGTACTGCTTGTGGTCCTCTGTGAAAGTGTATTGAGAAAATCACCCCTTGGATACAGATATGGGGGCATGTGCTTTCAAGCAAAAGATCATGAGGTGGTTTTTTCGACCTTTCCAAGTCGACTCACACAAGGGCATGACGTTATGATATTCCAGTCCATGTTAATGCAGACAAGGAAAACTGTTTAATAAAAACTTGTGAACAATAATCAATAAAAAAGTCAGTAACAGTAATGATGATGATGATGATCATGTGATGATGATGATGATGATGATGATGATGATGATGATGATGATGATGATGATGATGATGATGATGATGATGATGATGATGATGATGATGATGATGATGATGATGATGATGACGATGATGATGATGATGATGATGATGATGATGATGATGATGATGATGATGATGATGATGATGATGATGATGATGATGATGATGATGATGATGATGGTGGTGATGGTGGTGATGATGATGATGATGATTATGATGATGATGGTAATGATGATGATGATGATGATGACGATGATGATGATGATGATGATGATTGACGAAAAACATATGTATTAATAGCAACATACGAAATTCATCCAATCCCTGAGAAGTAAAGCGTATTGAGTCTGTAGCACGTACAGGAGATCAGAACAATGGAAAACAACGAATATGACCACATGATGCTAAACATTTTCATCAAATAGAAAGTGAATACACTTGATAAACTTGCCAAGGGATCGCTGACTCGATTAGGTCTTAACTAGGGATCTCCTTCTCTATCTACATTTCTCTCCTGTCTACATCTCCCTGTCTCCCTGGCCTTACCTACCTCTGCGATCCAAACGCTCGGCACAAAATAGCTTAACCTTTATGTATGCAAATACAGTGAAGCCAGAATGGAAATTCGTGGAAACAGATTGTTACTTGAGGATGAATCATCATGTCTCAATGACTGCTACACATTCAATTTCCTATTGGTAACGTTTAGGAATTATCTTTTTTTTTATACCTTGAAAGAGCACGTTTGATCTCAGTTTAGAAACGATATGATATTTTAAGACTGGACTGGAATGATGTTCTTATTTTTCCTTTGTAGAGTTACGCCTGCTTGTTGTATCACGTTTGTTGTTTATGAAAACCTGATGCATTTTCTCAAACCATTGCTGCAGAAAGAAAGCAAGGAAAAGAGTTGATGCACCGTGAGGAACTGGATGTGTCAAACATAGACGTGTACGTTGCTGTTTATGTTTTGTATGCCTGATTGCTGTTCTCTGTCACTTGTATAATGTACATCCAAAGACGTGATGTTCTCAACAGTGTCAACGAAGTATTATTTCAAATGGCCTATCAAACCTTTCAACTGTTACTTAAAGGGCAAGTACGGGGTTGAAAAAATTATGATAAATTGGTTAATGAATCTTCGTAAGTTAGGCCAAATATCGTCGCCATTTTGTATTTGGTAAGGAGTGCGAAGACGCGATAAGGAGGCTAGCAATGTGAGTGGTACAATATCAACACATTTGGCAGCCTCGTTCAGATCAACGTGAAGTGACGTCATTGAAAATGACGTCTTTTCGCACTTCTAAACAGATTGAAATTAACCCCGGACTCGTCCTTTAAAGTTCTTTTGCACGCTGATGAGGTACCAATTTTTTCTCATGTGATGTTATCAAGGCAACCCCTAACATACCTTCATGCATCGCAATGTTTCTGGTAAATTGCTTCTGCCTTACCCTTTCGTGAACAATGCTATTTCGTGCTCTTATGTAATTTTCCTTCTACAGCTTTGCGTATTGTATCATTTACTTTTGTTAAATGCCTTAGGGTTGCTATGTGATCACATGCTCCATTTGGTATATCGTTGCGTAGTATTTATGTTGTAATTACCTTATGAGCATAAAAATTTCTCATCACTATAAAGATAATGAAAAGTATTAAGGATACCACAGCATATATGACGAATAAAAGAGTACTAGAATTAGCCAAGACAACTAGACCCCTGAAGCTGGATATGAAGCAGAGGGAAATAACTTACTTTGGGCACATAATCTGAGCGTATAAAATACAAAAAGCATTATTGACAGGGAAAGTAGAGGGGATAAGAGGAAGAGGGTGACCTAGGAAAACATGGGCTAATGATATCGAGCAGAGGACGTAAATGAGCATGAAAAAATGCATGAGAGAGGGTTACAACAGAAAACAGTGGAGATATCTGTCCGCAAATCTACCAGAGGTAGTCGCGACCACAGGTAACAGGTAACGGTTTTAGTGAGTACACCAAAATTTGACGACATTTTTGACCAAAATTTTCTGTTTGTGCTTTCATTCTACTTCGCATTGCATATTCTCTTTCGTAGCGAAACTTTGTTGGCAAGATTCTCAAGGCTTCTGCAGTCTTGTCAGGGCTCAGAAACCTAAAACCGTCTCTGTCCAAAGGTGACTAAGACTACGTTCACACGGTGCCGGCACATTTTGAAAACGGTGAAACGTGACGGTAGCAAAATTTAAGCTAGTGTTCACGCGATGCAGAGTTTACAAATCCGTTTTCAAAATCTACTGTTTTCAAAACCTGCCAGCAGAAACAATGTGCCATTTTTGTGTGAACGGGAGGCCTATCCGCGTCATTTTTCACCGTTTTCAAAATGTGTCGGCATCGAGTGAACGCAATCTAAATGCTATCTCAAATAAGTTGTCACGTGAGATTTGCGCAAATCACGTAAATTACTCACATAGAATACATCAACTGCTGTTATTCGCGGACATTTTAACTTGAAATCAGATTGAGAAGAACATTAATCTAATAGCTTTAATTTGTTTTTTTTTCTCAGATCATCCCGACAGAGTGACGTTCAGGCTGAACTGCATGTTCTTTTTTTTGCAAGACCCGTTGCTAAGTTTTGTGAAGTGCCAAGACTGCCCTGTAAGAACCAAGGCTCCCTTCTGAAGCACTGACGACCACCTAGAAATGGCATAAGTTCATTGTTGGTCAGCTGGAGTAAACAATCAATTTTCAATCAATTTTTGACATTATAATCAGCGGAATTAGTGTAAGTTTATCAATTTTCCATTTATATTTCAATTTTATTGTGTTTACAGGGAATAGATTGAGCTGTAGCTTGAATAAATGTGAACTCTAAACCATGTATTTTCTGAATTTGATAGTGAAGAGGGAGGATGAATAGTATGGAATTTGTAGCTTTAGCTACGTTCAGCAGACTATTGACTGGATTGTTTATGGACAAATTATTGAGCGTTTGCTAATATAAATCGTACGTAAATTCGAGCATATTATCCATCTAACATATTTTAGACCAAAAGGTCTATTAAATTTTCCTGTAAATATTATTCTATGCAGTGCCCATATATCTTGAGAGCTATGATATTATCAGCTTTGATGAATTTGGAGAAGCTATCTCAACTACAGCTTCATGGCTACGGTGAGAAATTGTTCTCCAGGTGGAGGGGGCCTTGGCTTTCATTGGTATGTGGTTGTGTGCTTCAAGAAGTAGTTTTATCACCTGGCTCTAGGATGTTTGCTCCAAATGATAGCCTGTCTTTGATATCTACCATGTTTTCAAAATTACAGCGTTTTTCCTTTCCACAAAAGAAATTAAAGGAACATTATCAAAAAAGTGGAGACCATTGTAGCTTTTGAATTAATGAAGGAAAACTGGCAGAATTTTTCAAGAGAATCGTGGTCCAAACTGTAGGTCCCAGATACGACTTTAAGCAGGAATCTGTCACTTGTCTGATTCAAGATCAAGCATGATGCCATTACAACCTTGACTGCAAAGAACTTCCTTCGCTTTCCTAAACAGAGGTATATGATTCCATTAAAGGGCATCTACCTTGCTTTCTCAATCAGACTAGGGAAAGTTGTAGATGAACAATCTAGCTAGAGATAGACCCATTGCCAAGACTATGCAGAACTACAACTTTTTAAATGCATTTCAACAGGCTGAGTGATAATGGACAAACAGACGGATCCTTAGGGGTAGTATTGCACAAGGATGGTTTTTGCAAAAGGGAAACATGCTCCATGCTGTATGGGAAAGCAGTTGTATCAGATTCTACAATTTATTCACATGCAGAAAATATTGACTAATCAATAATATATACCTCACCCTTAATTTGTGGTTTATATTCACTGTGAGTGCATAATGGGCTTATTTATCTTAAAAAATTCATTGTTTAGATTTCTCAGATAAGCATCATTACTAATGCTATTTAGCTTTCCATTTAGAAAGGGAATACCCAAAATCCCACAAGACTACAAGGCAGCTAATGTTTAGGGCTCGAATATTGAAACAGCTGTAGGCCAGACTAATCAGTCTGATTTGAACTGTTTACTTTGCCAACCTTTATTTGCTGTGACTTTTCAATGCTTGCAGAGATCTTTTTTATACACTCTTTGCAATTATTTGCTCAATTGCTAAAAGGGCATAAAACAGCAAAGGTAAATTGTGTGAAGAAAAATACCTCTCAGTTAATCAATTTTTTGCCTTTAATGCAGCCACCCATGAGAGTTTACTCTTTTATGGCAATCAAAACTGACAATTCTCAAAAACTGGATGACTGTTTGTTTCCAAGGGTGGCATGAAAAATCTTCTGGCAGAGGGGCTGGAGCTTCTGATAGGGGGGGGGGCTAAAATGGCTGAAAAATGCAAATCTCATACATTATTTTGCCAAATTTCCTCTAACAGGAACACAAAGTTTGCTCTGACAGGGGGCTAGATGCTTCTGACAGGTGGGCTGTAAGCACCCTCTAGCCCCTCTGGTGCCATCACTGTATGGTACTTCCTAAGAAAACTTATTTCTGAGAAGGAATATATTTCTGATTTAGTGACTTTCCTTCCCCTGCATACTCTGACATGATTACCAACATCACTGTACATTGAGATTGCAAACAGAATGCACAATACTTGTCACTTGCTAATTTACAAATAGTTGAAAATCACATCAAATTTCAAATTTAATAAACCAAGAATATATTTATTTACAATGTTACCTTCTATTGACACTAAATAATATTTCCAATAATTTGTCAAATTTCTTCTCAAATCCACAACACTAATAGATAGATACTGTTTGTCTAGAATTTACAGCCGGGTGCCAGGGATGTGCTTAGATCCTGCACATAATCATATAAGGAAATGATCTTATCTGTAAAAGGCTACTTTACCTCAAAAATACAAGTCCATGTACTATGGTGCAGTGATGTAATCTGACTTTGCAGCCAGAGCAGTCAGGCAGATACAGGATTCAATCTCAGGTAGGGTCCCACCACTTGAGTGTCATGACAAAGGGCTCATGGACTCAATTAGGTCTTATCTATTCCTGTGATCCCAGCACGGCACTAGAAACCACAACTTTATTACCTTATACTAAAACTTCTGCACACCCTACCAGGTAAGTAAAAAAAAATTACACATTTGGAGGGCTGTGAAATAAAAGTATGTGGCCGATATTCAAAACTAAAATAGGCTACTTAAATCATTCAAAAGATAACTTGTAATGTGACAATATTTTGGTAATACTGTACCTCTCATCTTGTAGACCCAGAAATTAGGAAAATCCTTGAAAGGGGTTTCCTATGGCAACCAACATTCCACATTCCATTCTGGCCTATGCTTTACTCGTTATTGAAATTAAAATTCATTTCTGAAACTGACAATGGCATTGAAATTGAATTTCAATGCCAAATAAATATGGGCCAGAATGGAATGTAGAATTCTTGATTCCCATACAAACTCCTTACAGGCATTCTTCTAATTTTGGTTCTTGGTGATTTCACCAAACAAAATGTTAAAATTTCAGTTTTGAGTATCTGCCACATACTTTTTATTACACAGTCTGCCAAGAAAGCATAAACTTTTTTGACTCACCTGGTAGTCTACTCATCTCATCTCCAATAAAACATACAATACAAATGACAAAATAAGGTCAAAGTGAATACAACTTAATATGTTAGGAGTTGACATTGTGCAAAAGTAGATAATTCACTTCAGTTTTCTCCATTCAGTGGCAGGGCTCCCTTTCTTTATAGTCAACTTACCACAGTTATGACTCAAAACACTGTCAAAAGATAATTGAATGATACAAACATTCAAACTGTACCTCATAGAGGTAGGAATGGGGAGTACTTGGGGCATCCTTTGCAATAAACAAAGAAGTGTCTTTTCATTCTTAGAAAATGCCCCCTTTTCTTAAGGAAAAAAGTGCCCTCAAAGTGCCATACCCCCAAGTTTTAGATGCTTCCTACTGTAGATCCCTTGTACCTACTTCTAAACTGTTAAAGACCAGTGTCATATCTAATGAATTAGAGGTCTAGCCAGATGAAATTTTCAGGAATGCATAACAAGGGGGTTGACATTAGTTTTAAAATATGCTCCTTCAAGAAATACTTGTAGCCGTACCCTCCATCTTAAGGCTACTGAGATCACTTTAAAGTATTTTTTGTGACAGTTTACTTTTCAGTTGCAAATCTTTAAAGATCTAAAGATATTCATAGCCTGAATGCAGACTGCACCCCCTGGGGGCTATACTGTAGTCTGCATGCGCTAAGGTATCTATTGGAAGTACATGATGTTTTTGCCCCTTTGGCCTTTGGAAAATGCAAGAAGGGCACTGCCTCCCTTACATCCCCTCCTTGGTCGGACTTAGACACCAACTACAGTGCATGTATATTGCTTTGACCTTTGGTGATTTCATTTTGTGCTGACAGTGCCTTTTGTGCACCCTTCTTCCCCTATCAGCATTTACACAGAAACTTTAAAACCCAGGCTTTCATCTCAATAATACATCAAATCCTTAGTCTTCCTTTTGCCTCTGTGCATCGTCATTTCAAGTCTTGACATCCTTTGCGCAGGTGCTGATTGTACTCTTCTACCGATATGCTGTGATGTTGCAGGTGGAAAATTCTTTGAAATGGCTGAAGTATTTGTTTCATCAAGTTTTTTCTTTGGCCTTGGGTTACCCTGAAATTTAATTGTACCTTTAGAGGCCTCTCATTAAGAATCTGGGATGTTACCCGTCATTTACGGTGGCAAAACCATGGGGAATGGGGGGCCAACCCCTCCCCCAACTTTTCTCTGAGGTCAGTCTTTCAATTTGTCAAAATCCAGCAATAAGAAACTGCCACAGAACAGAAGGGGTTTAGGTCAGTAGCCTATAAGAGTTTTGATCTACAAACAAGGGTTTTTTGGGAGTGAAAGGGTGGTTATTGAATATAATTAAAGGATAAAGGAGACTGTTTCTGGTAATTTCAGATGATCATTTCTCATTTCAATTAATGATCAACTACTGCTAATACTCATAACTTGGCATGCTTGTAAGCTGCCTTAAAACTGCTTGGCAGTACTAATATTTAATCAAAGGGACCCTACTTGGTGCTTGTAAACTGCTCTTCTTATGGTCTTGAAGACATAGTGTGATAAGTCTGTCAAAAGATACATGATGTGTAATTGAATAAAATCTCTCAAGGATGAGACAGTCCCCTCCTCGCATAACATGATTTTGATGCTGTCCTTACATGGTATCAGTTCCCTTAAATGAACAGAATATGTCTTAGATGGTGGAATAAAAGGAATTTCCGTCTTTGTTTTGAAAAACAAAAGGGATGCCAACATCTTTGTTTGAAAAATATTCATGATATAACAAAGCCCTTGGAACTTTTTGGAACTGGTCCCATATAAACGGGATACAGTGGGAGCAGTTCCAATCAGTTCCATATGGAACGGTTCCAACAGGTTCCGTGTAATGATGCCTTAAAAATTAACGGCATAGCCATTCTGTGTCATGTCCTTTTTTTCTTCTTAGGCACCACTGTTGTGTAAACTTAAAGAATATTACTGTAATTACCTTCTGATCAAACTCTGTCATGAATCCAAATTTTGTCTCCCTAGAGGATACACAAAAAGAACAAAATCAACAGCTAGAATGTGAGATTTAAGAATTTCCTCAACTTTATTTGCATGCAGCCAAAATAAATGTTAACAGTATGTATATAGATTGTAAAATTGGTAACTGGGTGGGATAGATTAGGTAATAGACAATTTAGCCAGGGCCACTGAGAGGTTTTGGAGGCCCAGCAGGGGCAAAACTGCAGAATGAGATCCGATATGAGCAAACCAGGCAGAAGACAGAGGAATGCTTTACTTTACGATGCCCCCTTGATCTCAAGGCCTTGGGGCAAGTTGTGTCTCTTGGAGGCCCTGAGTGTAGCTATCCTAGAGAAGATTCTGGATGTAGCAATCATGTCTTTAGGCATTTTTTGGAATCGGACTGGAGTATTTGTAGAGCATGTGCAGACATTGGGTGTTATGTTGTTTTATCTGAGCTGTGCAGTTACCCACAAATAGAAGACAAAATTATTGAAACGTGTTTTTTGGGGGGGGGGTACTTGAGTTTGATTTGTATGGGGGTGTGCCCACTACAAAGATATTTTGTCATCCAGCACTACACTATGTCTTGCAAATTATATCTGATTCCAGATAATGTTTTAAAAGCATGCTTCAAAGCACAAAGATTTAACAGACCAATATTGAAATAAAATTATCTTTTAGTTTGAATAGTTGTATAATCGTCACAAATTTCTGTTCCTGCCATGAATGAAAAACCAAAAAACTTCTGGCGTTGCAAATATCATCGGGATTTTTTGGGGGTACATGCAACTGGGCCTATATATATGTACCTAGGCCTGTTATGGAAAGTGTTTCTTGCCCTTCACTGACTGAGGTTTCTTTTCGATCAGCATTGGACAGGTTTCATCAAAGCAAATTCTTACCATGTCTTTTGTAAATTCCTTTCTTTTCGACATCTTTCTGTCCAATTTTGATCTTCACTTACGTGATTGCAGAGGGCATAATCCCTTGGTTTGTTTTCCTTCGACCGCGGAGGTGCAGACCTCACGCGTTCCTTCGTTTCTTTTGGGATGCACGAAGCATGGAAATGGCTTGCATCACTTGCAGGCAGCAACAGGGCATTCACATTCGATGCTGGGAATCGGTATTTTGATGATGCTGCGCGGTATTGAATTGGTGATCCCATTTCAACGACGGCTACGTTGCACATTCATCTGAAATTTCATCCATTCTCGTATCAAGTTTCTGAATGCAAATCTCACTTTTGTTCTGTACAAATACCAGCTGACATCTGCGGTTGTCACTATTGTCATGGTAACCCGCAAAAGTGAAAACAAAAATATTGTAACAATTTTTAGCGCGAAAACAAAGTCGGTAAATTCTATTATTCATGAGCGACCACCGACATAACATCTAAATTGATACAGTTTTGCGGAATTCACAAACTGTAAAAATATCTCGATGTCAAACAGCGACAGTTTCATTATAAATTATTCACTGTTAACAAAGTTAAGTGAGTGCAGCTCAGGGTTTTTCCAACGCAATATACCTAAAATTCAGTCCGAGGTAAAAGATGTGATGGCCAGGGACGTAGGAAGCATCTCAAACCCGGGGGGCACGACACTTCGAGGGCACTTTTTCCTTAAGAAAAAGGGGGCATTTTCTAGAAGTAAAAAGGGCATCTCTTTGTCTATTGCAAAATCTTGGAAGGGCACGTACCCCCAGTGCCCCCCGGTTCCGACGTCTATTTGTGATCATGAGTGTCAGGACACTAGTTATTTGGATTCTGTAGTGTAAAATTCTTTTCTTACCTTGAAATGCTATAAAATTCTCTTCCTTGCCTTTAGCAGCCTTCCTCAGCCATACTTCCTTGCCTGGATCTGAAGCGCTCTATCACATGTGCTTTCAAAATGTTTGGGCCTAAATAAACTTTATCATCTCCTGCGCATTGCTATGCTATGCCTAGAAAAGAATATGAAAGTTTGATCAAATAAGATTTTAGAGAAGAAGCGAAGATCTGAACAGTTATTTGAAATTAACCAGATTCCAGAGAGGGGCCACCGAAGTTGTTTACAGATTAGATATTTTAGTTTGATGATTTCCATTTCATGTATATTTCTCAGCTAAAAGCTACGTGTAAATAGACCGATGACGATGAGTCCCTTGTATCCCTGCGGTAAACCTTGCTCAAGAGGGACTCATCATGAAACAGTGAAAAACTTGGCCCTATCTTAGGCATTCGATCGATCGAATGATGATCGAACGACTGCCGTAGCTCTGTTCAGCGGTCACTCTTTGCAAAGAAAATGCGATAAAAACCACGTCAAGCAGACGTTTAATCAAGGATACTTTGTATAAATCTGAAGAAGAAAGTTCACTTTACCCGGTGAGTGCAAAAAAAGTCTTTCAACGCTACATTTTCCATGTTTTTAAGACCACAACGAACCAGAGCAATTTACAACAACCTGCCGCAGCAACTTCGTTCAAAATCTAGTCAACTGCATCATTCGAACTGAAGGTTCGACAGCATTGTTCTTGGCTAAATCTCGCAATCTGATTGGTACTGAAGAAATTGCTCAGTTTGGGCCTAAATAGGGCCAGGTTTTTCATAGTAATACTACGAGTCTCTATTGACCGAAGCGCCATCATCAAGTCAAAGAGCACAGGGAAACAAGAGACTCATCGTCATAAGTCTAACGTGCAAGGGGTCTGTCATAAATCGATTTCGTCCTCGCTTAGCGTCATTTCGACGCTAACTTTCAGACCCCCCACCCTTAGCGTCGGTCCATTCAAAAGTGACTAAGGGCTGAAAGGGGCTGCAGTAGACCCTACGGGCAAGGCACGGGAAGTACAGGGCCTAAAGTAAAATCTTTTGGCATTCCAAGAAGCTTCAGCGAACATTCTCCGGCCGAGAAGATCGCATGAAAATGGGCTTAGAGGAAAGAAAGTAAAACATAAGGTTATCGCAATCTTCACAATATTACAGACATATATCTTTATGAAAATTGATGTTAATCATTTTTGTTCTTAGCGTCAGTGTTGCGGAAGGCTGTTGACCCCCCACCCATTAACGTCGAAATGACGCTAAGCGAGGACAACATCGATATATGACTGACCCCTAAAATTATTATATTATGCTGAATTGATAATAAGATAGTGAATAACGCGTGAAATCTAATTTTCGTAATGCGACCAAAATCGATGGAGCTGAAGAGGACGTACGGAAAGAACTCTGATAGAGCTTTCGAGCCATATAATGATGAAAGTATTACAAACGTTCACCCTTTCAACTGGCAAAACTTTAGTGCGCTCTTTGATTGGCTACATTTGCAGTTTTCTTGGAAAATAACCTCATCTACCCAGCAATCCCTTATCACTTCCTGTGTCCATGTCCCGGAAGTGTGTTTATAAACTCGGAAGTATTAATTTTTGTTACTGGTCTTGACTTTCACATTTCTTATCGTGCCGCCTCCAAAGCAGAGCGCAGAGAGAAACAAGAGAAGTATCACTGATAGTAAGTAGAATTTCAATTTCTAACTTGAAGATATCGCAACTATTTTTATATTTATCTTTCCTTCCTTTCTGTCCTGATCTTTGAAGATCTCTCACTCAATGATATTCTTATTTTGTACTCTGTTAAATTTCACAAATGTGGTCTTTTACACGAATTTTAGAATTTCGGTCAGCTCTGAAAAGTTTCTTAAAATAATCAGATTTGTGTAGGTACTCAGAATTTCTTCGAGTTTCTCATTAGAGGTTTCACAACATGTGCTCTCATGAGCATTTCAAACAATATTCTCTGCTAAAGCTTTATCGTCGCCGGCTAAATATGACAAAAGGCCCAGGGGACCAGATTGCCAAAATTCTTGAAAAATCGCACATTTTTGCGCTCCTTTCTCCCTCTGCCCCTTACAAAAAATTTTGTTTTCAATTTTTCAATATACATATATAAGCATAACTTGCTACACTTTTACAAGGAGCGTCGTCGATATAGCAATACTAACAGAATATAATAAGATACAACTGAACTCGAGGGGCAAATCACTGATTTTTTCTTCGTACACCCGCTTTGAAAAAACAAAAAAATCACTTACAAAAATAGAAAAATCACAAATCACTGAGAAATTACAGAAAAATCACACACAAAATCACTAAAAAAATCACAAAAAAATCACAGACAAAAATCATGATTTTTTAAAATCACAAAAGTCACGTGTACGCTAATTTGAGATGTGATTTGCCCCTCGACTGAACTACGATATTAAATAGCATGGACAAAACGAAATAAACTAATTATAGTACAAAATAACAATAACAGTGACCATGGTAATGTGGGAAATATGCTCACATCATGTCGTACTCGAAGTGGAGCGTGCTTCAACGTACTTCAACGTACTCGTCGAACTCGAACTGAAGCACTTTTAATGAAGGACATAACCCATTGAAGTATATGTTGGCTTTCACTTGACATCATATAGATGAATTTTTGTTCTGCCGAGAGAGAGTATAAATTTGGAACTGACTGTCCAATTTTTTCATAGAGTTCGATGCGTATTGTCTCAATCACATACTCGTCGCTCATGAGAGATTTTCTCTCCTCTGCTTGGATTTTCTCTATTCTACCGACTTCAATTTGTAGTCTGTGATCGCTGCATCGGAGTTTCGCTAAGCAACTTCTCGAAGATTGATCTTTTAGTGTAGGGCTCACGTTGAATACGTGCCTTAAATGTTGCATTGGTCCTTAATCTATTACCTCCTGTATTAGAAGGACCACGTGTTGATTTGATTTTTGACAACCAATAACGTTCATAACTGTTGGTTAAAATTCGGTTTACAAGCATTTTAAATTGTTTCATTTTCACGTTTCTAAGTTTACTGGGATTTGAATCAATCCCAAACGCCTCGCCTCAAAGTATAAGCAGCAGGAGCTGACCCAACTAAAATGGCCATCTTCTTTTAATTGGTAACTTCCTTTGAATGCTCGATTAACAAGATCGTTCCCAGTTAGATTTATCAATTGATGGAAAAATAAAAACTGTTTTTGAAGACAGAACAACTTCTGTTTACACGTCTGCAAGTATGCCTTTACATATTTTGAGATGTTGGGTTTCGGTTTTCTTTAGGAGGGATTCAAATATGAACTTAATACGTTCATTCGGCCCTCATTCGGGTGGCTCATTGTCTTCATTGCTTAGAGCTGTCGTGGGTTGAGTTGAGACCAAATTCCACTGTTGTATGTCAAAATCGGTTGCGGAGCTGTGTCAAAAATTTTTTAATATAATTGTATCGAAATCAACTTTTTGTATAAGATTTCTTACTGCAAAATATGCTTTAGAAGCTTTTTTACTTAATTGTTCAATGGATGGGTTGTAAGATCCTGAAGAGGACATACCAAAATATTTGTAAGAAAACAAATGAATTAATGTAAATGGCGCTAAGAACAGAGCTTCGTAATATACGACGTTTTGGGCTTGAACCCATTATCAAGTGAAGTAAGATAAGTAGAACGTAGGATGATAGAAGAGTGGATTCGAAAGATTAAAATCGAATATAAGGCCAAGGGAATAGATGTGACGTAAAGAGACAGGAAAGCAAAGCAAAAAAGGGGGGACAGAAGGGTTAGGGAAGAATAATGTCATTGCAAATAATTAAATTGCTTGTTAAGTCCTGCAGGAAAGAGAGTTCCAAGTTTGAAAATTATACGCTTCTCCAGAGTCTTTCTTTTTGTAATGTCAGTGGGTGCAAATAGGAGGCCAAGAATCGTCATGTCATCAGTTGAGTGGTGAATTAAAGTGTTTGAGATGTTACTGTCGGGGTCTTTTTCATGCTGTTCATTAAGGTGGGTCTTGTTTCTAACATTGCGCATGTGCTCTCCAAATCCAAATATTTGTACCTGTTAGTTACTTCCACTATTTCATTTGCAACATGAAAAGTCAGATTTTTCGGGATTTTACTGGTTTTGTTAAGAACATTATATTACTCTTTTTTAAATTCATAGCAGATTCCACTCCGAAAAGTAAGATTCGACTTTATCGAGACATGATTGCAATCCCGAGAGGGTGGATGAAAGTAATATTAGATTATCTGCATACAGAAGATGCGACAAATTGATCACACTCCCCACCAAACCGTAGTTCTATATCTTCAATAAACAAGTCGAATGATAACGGGGAAAGATTACAACTCTGCTTGAGACCCCTGGTTGCAGGAATGTGCTCAAGCAGCATACCATTAAGTTTTACGCTTTGATAAACGGACTTATGCATAGCTAGAAGGCTCTGGAAAACTTTGCCTTCAAACCCAAGGGACCATAGTTTGTTAAAAAGCAGTTTTCTTTCGACAGGATCATATGCTTTTCGAAGGTCTATGAAAGCTGTGTACAGGTTTTTCCCCTCCTTCTTTACTATTTTGTTTATAAGCGTGTTTACTACAAAAACATGGTCTGCCGTTTTATGCCCCTTTAAAAAACCAATTTAATTCGATGTGGGCCTATTAATTCAAATTTATTAATAGTTTGCTCAGGTCTATGTGACAACAGAGATCCATATAACTTGCCGAAGTGTGAACTTACACTTTACAACATGAACTCGCATCTTACAGTGTTAGTTCCTTGTGCAATTACGCGATGCTTTAGGGCACGACGCTTTAGGGGCGGAAAAAAGATGAAGTGAAGTTTCCTGCTATGTATTTCGGCTGGCTAACCAGTCGAAAAGGCAGCAACAGTAAGTTTTTCAAGTTGTTTTGGCAAGGTTTTGTTTTGGAAGGTGATGGTGGTGGTGGTGGTGGTGATGGTGGTGGTAATGGTGGTGGTGGTGGGGGTGGTGGTGGAAATGGTAGTGGGGTGGTGGTGGTAATGGTGGTGGGGGTGGTGGTGGTAATGGTGGTGGGGGTTGTGGTGGTAATGGTGGTGGGGGTGGTGATGGTGGTGGGGGTGATGGTGGTAATGGTAATGGTGTTGGTAATGGTGGTGGGGGTGGTGGTGGTAATGGTGGTGGTACCCTGGGTACCAGAGCCAAAAATTTCATTTGAATTTTGAGGCTCTGGTACCCAGGGTATGGTGGTGGGGGTGGTGGTAGTAATGGTAATGGTGTTGGTAATGGTGGTGGGGGTGGTGGTAATGGTGGTGGGGGTGGTGGTGGTAATGGTAATGGTGTTGGTAATGGTGGTGGTGTTGGTGGTGGTAATGGTGGTAGTGGTGGTAATAATGGTGGTGGTGGTAATAGTGGTGGTGGTGGTGATGGTGGTAAGTTTTGTAGTTTGCAGCTTTAATTTTTCTATGTCACTACAAAATATTTTGACACATTTGTAGCAGAAATAATGGGATGTACACGAAAATTTTTAAGTGAAACTAGAATCTGGTGGGCTGGTAGCAGGATTTGTATAAAGTGTTTCTACAATGTTCGGCAAGGCACGAGTGCTGACGACAAAGACACAAGTTTCGAGTTTCCCTTTCTAATCTTTATCCTTCCTCGTTTGCGATGCAGAATACAACTGAAAAGGGCGTTTCCTCGTTTTCCAAGCGTCTGAAGGGCGTGGCCCCCAAAAATTTTGCCGGCGGCAAGCCCCCGGACCCTCCTCATTGCTCGCTACGCCCGCACTTTGCCTCCTAAAAGCGGGGACCTGGCTACGCCACTGTCCTTCTTCAAAACTTTAAATCAATGCTAGTGAGATTCTGGTTGGCTCTCACTGCAAGGAGCTCTCTAATAATAATGCAAATATCGACTGGCCCATCCCAGTCTTTCTCAAGCACTGTATGCCCTAAAATACACAAATATATCCTCAGGCGCATCCCAGTCTTTCTCAAGCACTGTATGCCCTTTAAACGTAAATAATAAATAAACACCAAGAGCTTTCACAAGACTCTTATGCTGGTGCTAATCCACCATTCCTACACTAGCTTTCCTTGTCCATGTCTGTTCTGTCTGATGTGAAGTCGAACACATATTTACACAAATTCACGCTCTGAGATTTCCCCTTTCTAAGAACAGAATCATTCAATGTTCTCTTTAGTGGTCTCCTCGGAAATATTATCGTCCACATTACATGTACTAAATTTGAGTCATGCAATGGTTGGTTGGTCACTGTTTGAATCATATTTCATTTCATTTCAAATCAATATTTAAAGTTGGTATTTACAGTAGTATTAAGCTAACACTAATTCAAATCAACTACCGTAAAAGCTCTATTAAGCCCCCCTCCCTATTAAGCCCCCCCCACTTATACAAAATTCTACAATTTACAAAATATTTTCCGTCTATTTAGCGATACAACCTTCCATGTTAATTTAAGTATGATTTGGGATAAAAACTGAGTCGAATTTATGTATTTGAGCCGGAAAATTGTGTGTTGAATCCGCAAAATATGGAATAAAGAAACTGAAAAGCTACCAAATATATCCTTTTCGCTTCTCTCTAATAAGCCCCCCTCTCTATTAAGCCCCCCTCAAGAAGGTCCAAAATTGAATAAGCCCCCCGGGGGCTTAATAGAGCTTTTACGCTATTCATAATCATAATATATACTAAGTAGAAAAAATGATATCTATAGTCAGTGACATATTTTACAGGTGCATCTATCTGCTGTCCAGTCGTTGATCCTCTTTAAAACGCGATAGTGTTGGTACTTGTTTGATACTGTCATCAAGAGTGTTCCATAAGTGCCATAATCTCTGAAAGAATATATCTTCCTTGAAGGCTCTTCTTCCTAACACGCATGAAATGTCAAATGGCCTAACAAAGATTACAGTTTCAATGTTACTAATGAAGGAAAAACAAGTATGAAATGAATGGGCAATACCTTACGAAAATTAGCCTATATTACAGATTCTTTTTGCTGTCAAACAATAATTTACCCTGGGTACCAGAGCCAAAAAATAATAAAAGAAAAAAATAAGGAAGGAAAGAAAGTTGGCTCTGGTCAAATGGTGACATCCATTGTAGGAACTGACCAATGAGAAGCCTATATACCCGATCTGGTATATAGATTTTGTGAGATTTGATTGGATAGCGTGTGTCACATGACAAGACTACGATTGTGAGCAGAAAAATTGATTCAGACGGTTGTGATCACGTTTGCTGTCACAACAATGGCGAAAGCTCTGAGGCAAGCTGTGGAGTCTGTAATAATTGGAAAGCTTTGCAGCCAAAATAGGAACTTAACTCCACAACAGTTTGAGACAATAACTTCCTAATCACGGAAAAGTCGTTGCTGTTTGGAATTGAGATCTCATTCGCCCAGTGAACTTGGTTGAAAGTTTAGGCCTAGTTAAGGCGAGGAACAAGAAGTGGAGAGCAGTTTCGAGAATTTAGCCGTGATATTGTAATTGTCACGCTGTTACTGAAAATCATTGACACACTGGCAAAGAGTAATCGTTGCTGATGAGGACTGCATTCCAAACTGGTAGGAACGTTATTATCTTCTTATTGTATGTGAGTGATATGATTTGTGTTTACTTGAAATATCGAGGATGATCGTCGCATCGTTGACCGTAGATTTTGGATTTCAGATTGATTCCTGTCGAAATATGTGACATTCTCTGTCTTCAAACCGTTTCTTGCGATAAACTTTTCCTACTGGTACCCAAGAAACACTCCCTGTGTCGGTCATTTCGCAGCGAAACTGATTTTTGTTTGTGTCAAGGAAGGCTTTGTTTCGTATCATTTTTCTCGGCAATTTAGTTGTTCAAAGTTTGAGCACAGACATTTGTTAATCATATAATTTACAAATACCAACACAGCACAATGTTTGGATTTGACCTTGGCTTCCCAATCTGGTACCCAGGGTATCCCATAAGTGACTTGACCTTGGGTGGACTTTGGTTTTCCCATAAGTGTTTTAACAACCGCAGACGTTACAGTGCAATATTTTACGATAAATACTTATTTCGAAAAACGTTAAATCACTCTTACTGTAGTTCTCAATTTAGGGTGTTTTGCACGCGACAGACTTCAGTTCCATGTTGATAGTTACAAAAGGCTGGAAGCAGTTGAAATCAGTTATTGCGGTTAGACGAAATTAGCATTGGGGCTTTCAGCAAACATCCAGCTCCACAACAGAAACTTTTCTCGCCATTCGAATCAGATCATCAATCGTTCAGGAAAACAATAAAGCTCAGATAACAGCAAAATATGAGATTAATAGTATGAATGACGATGATGTTTATTGATTACAATCACTGCGCAAAAGGTGATCGGATCGATTCATAATCACGCTGATCAGCACCAAAACGAGGTTGTGTGATCATTTGACCAGAGCCTCCTTTCTTCCTTCTCTCTTTTCCTCTTACCAATTTCCTTTCATCTAAATTTCCGAGGCTCTGGCACCCAGGGTAACTATAATTCAATCACACTCAGGCGCGCAACTAGGGGGGTCCTAGGGGTCCAGACCCCTGCCCTTTTTTCAAAATGGCAAAAGTGCCCTTTTCAGGGGAAAGATTGTGTAAAATTCAAGCATTATTAATCAGTATTTTGTCGGTTTCTTTGCGATCAAGTATTATCAATAGTCGTTGAATGCCATCTTGAATTGCAAATATCTGGAATTAAGTTTGAGAATTTTCTGTGCTTGCATTGGACTATCGTTCCGAAAATATCAGCATCTGACCATGAAGGATCAAATAAGGCCCAAATAAGGCTGAAAATTTCCACTTTCAAACCACATGATGAAAGACATGACTCGTTTTTTGAGAGAATCTGCTAGAAGAAGCTTTTAGTCCTGGGTGAGTGAAAACCTATCTCCGTTTAAAGGACCACTGCTCCCTGCACATCAAGTCAATGATATAGGAGATAGTTGACATTTTACCTGACTGAAATGGCTATCTTTAAAGCACGGAATACGGAATATGGAATACGGAATATGGAATACGGAATACGGAATATGGAATACGGAATACGGAATATTGAATACGGAATACGGAATATGGAATGCGGAATATTGAATACGGAATTTGGAATATGGAATACGGAATACGGAATATGGAATAAGTAAGTATAGTATTCTTTCACCAATTCACGTGTTTCTACCAAAGTTTCTACAGTAAAATAATTCTCAAAAACAAGCTAATGAGTTTCTGACCAGAATCTATTATTACGAGTTTGCAGGGCCAACTCGGAAAGGCAGATATTCCATGATTGATGATAAAACTACCGGGTGTCCCCAAAAAATTATACAGATTTGGTCGACCCTAGGGACTAGAATATAGTGTGAATTAATCCGAAATGATTTCCAAAACATACCTCGATAGCTAACTTGAACATAGATACATCGTTTGTTGATATCGGTGCCTTGATACTGAAGATATTAATCTTCAAAGGACAAAGTTGCCTCCACCTCCAAACCAGAGCTTTGACGTTTTGGCCTAAGCAAATTCTTGAAGCACAGTGAATCAAATCAACAAAATTTGAAGACAGCACAACAGATGTGTTTTATAACTTACAGTTTATGTGAGACCAATCGTCAAGGGAGCTCCGAAATCAGCTTCATTCATCTCAATATCGACAAGTTCTTTTATACTTACTATTCATCGGTGAAAGTACTCCCTTGAGCATCAACACACTCTTGGAACTACCGAAACATTCCTTGAAAAGAATTTGTCAGCAGATCTCTCGGGAGTCAAGACAGAAAGGTCTGAAAATCTTTTGGGGGCCAAAAGATGCCGCCTCTCTTGTTGATGACACACCCGGGAAAGCAGCTTTGACGATACGCCATGATCAACCTGATCTCGAGAGATTTGATAACAAATTCTTTTCAAGGAATGATTTGACGATTTCAATGGTGCGTTGATGCTCAAGCAGAGTCTGGTTCTTTTTCTATAGACTCTGGTAACATAAATTGTCGATATTGAGATGAATGAAGCTGATTTCGGAGCGCCCTTGACGATAGATCTACATAAACTGTATTTTGTAAAACACATCTGTTGCGCCGTCTTCCAATTTTGTTGATTTGATTCACTGTGCTTCAAGAATTTGCTTAGGCAAAAACGTCAAAGCTCTGGTTTGGAGGTGGAGGCAAAGTTGTCCTTTGAAGGTTAATATCTTCACTCTCAACGCACCAATATCAACAAAAGAGATATCTATGTTCAAGTTAGCTATCGAGATATGTTTTGAAAATCATTTCGGATTGATTCACATCATATTCTTATCGCTAGAGTTGACGAATTCCGTATACTTTTTTTGGGACACCCGGTATATGGTATTGCTTTTACTTTATCAAAACACTCTAAACTCTATAAAAACTGGCACACTGAAAGTAACGTCAACCAGTATATTTTTTCCTGTCTAATTTCAATCAATCATTTTATTTTGCTTCACAAGATTTTTCCTAAAGTAAGAACTTACATAAGAAACTGGAAAACTTCAGGCTTACCAGTTTCTTATATAGTTTCTTATAAGTGAGTTTCTTCTTATATGCGGGAGTTTACTGTATTGTCTACTTGATCACTAATGCTCCGCAGGAACTGGCATCGACAGCAAACATAGCATTTGCCACTCCCATCCCTCCAAAAGCTCCAAGCCAAATCCCATTGGTAACCCGATACATTTTAAAATTTTCAGATCTTTCATTTTTGGTAGGCTCTTTCATCATCTAAACGGCTTTCATGTTTGCTTACGTTTTGTTACTGATGACGCTTGCACTAATCAAATTGACTCATAACGTTTCTTTCAGTAATGTTGCCTTAAAATCTTTCAGCACAAATGCGCATTATGCCCTTTAGATGTTCCTGTAATTTTAGATTTGATAAGCAGCTTGTTTTGTAATAGTTTTCGGTTGACAACTAAGGACGCTAAAACAGGAATTTTAGTCCACTCTCTAATCTAGTTTGTTGCTGAAGTTTGTGATTTTGGATAATAAAATAAAGATGAAAATGGAAAATAATAATGAAATGTCGTTGAGATAAGAGCGTGCCAAAAATGAAGGAACAGATTATTTCATTTGTCTTAACAAAACTGTATATTCCGTATTCCGTATTCCGTATTCCGTGTTTTAAAGATTGCCAAGGTGAATCTTTAAAGCACGGAATAAGGAATCACTTTGTTTGTTTGATGTTATCCAATTACTTGTAGCTTTGTTCTTTGGATCATTCTTTTTCAACAAGAGAAGAAGGTCAGATCGTTATCAAATTCATGAATTTCGAAGCACAAAGAATTCAGTCAACAAACTGAAGCGTGCCTAATTTCCATTCTTTCTGACTGAGGAAGTAAAAACACCGTGGGCCATGTCTGCAAACTATTTAAAACTTAAACCCAGAAAAGGGGCAGATTTGACAGAGGACCTAACAGAGTTTAGCAAGAAAGACGTATTTTAAAATGTATCTGACTCTCAATGGGATTGGGCTAGGAGCTTTTGGAGGGATGGAAATGGCAAACGTTGTTTTGCTGTCGATGCCAGTTCCTGCGGAGCAATAGTGATCAAGCAGACAATACAGTAAACTACCGCTTGTAAGAAGAAACTCACTTATAAGAAACTGCAAGCTTTTTAAACTTATGTACCGAAATATAAGAAACTGGTGAGCCTGAAGTTTTCCAGTTTCTTATGGAAGCTCTTACTTTGGAAAAAATCTTGTGAAGCAAAATAAACTGATTGATTGAAATTAGACAGGAAAAAAATATACTGATTGACGATACTTTCATTGTGCCAGTTTTTATAGAGTTTAGAGTGTTTTAATAAAGTAAAAACAATGCCATATAGTTTTATCATCAATCATGGAATATCTGCCTTTCCGAGATGTCCCTGTTAACTCGTAGTAAATAGATTCTGGTAAGGAACTCATTAGCTTGTTTTTCAGAATTTATTCGTCTTACAAGAAGCTGTACAGCATGAGCTGAAAAATCTAATTCCTTATACGCGGCTTTCACTGTAGAAACTTTGGTAGAAACACGTGAATTGGTGAAAGAATACTATACTTACTTATTCCGTATTCCATATTCCATATTCCGTATTCCATATTCCGTATTCCATATTCCGTATTCCATATTCCGTATTCCATATTCCGTATTCCATATTCCATATTCCATATTCCGTATTCCATATTCCGTATTCCGTATTCCGTGCTTTAAAGATAGCCGACTGAAATCGGCAACTCACTTCCAAAAATTTCCTCAATAAGCCCCTTCAAAACCGGCTGAAAATAGCGACCAAATTTTCTACCTCGGAGCAATGGATTTTACATTGTTTGGCACGTGTTATCCCTGTGGCAGTATGAAAGTATCATTTCCATTCTTAGGAGCATAACAACATAAACATGGTGCCAAAGACTTGTTGAAGTCATCACTTCGAAGCTAGTCTGTGGACAGGCCGCAGCAGAAATTATCGGAAAATTTGATTTTCATGTTCGGCCTATTTTTAAGGTCTCTTGTAACTTTTTAAAGAGCTTTCTCTAGAAATTTCTTACGATTTCAGAATGGAGTGATCAACTTCATTTAGGTAAATCCGTAGAGGATTTGAATGAACATGTCTACCATTGAAAGATCTGTCCATCAATAATGCCATCCTCTAGCTCCTGTTTCAGGAAGCAGTGCAGTGGCCTTTCAATGGAGATTGCTTTCCTTTTCTCGACTGGTATAAGTATTTGCCCAACCGTAACAGAGTTCACAGTACAGTTTCTGATATAAATACTATGTGCACGAGCTGCCTTTCCATCTCTCCTTGGCGATTTTTTACAGTCTCTTCCATTTTTTATTAACTTCTTACGATGGCAATTCTCCGACGATCTGGAGAGGGTGATTTAAGAAAATTTTCCGCGGCAAACCCCAAAGCCCCTCTCCATCTTCTGTCATCGCATTGATAGATATGATTTACAAATATGAACATTTGAAAAAAATCTTTGACTTCTGCCCTCACTTTCTGATTTTATAAACTGAGATCCAGGACGACGTCATTGCTTTGAAATGATCTGGAGTGTGCCTTTTATGATTTGGACCCCCTGCCCTATAAAATTTTTAGTTGCGCGCCTAACACTAACTTTACTCACATTAAAAATACATGGTCCATGTGCGGTTTCAATTTGTAAGTGTCATGTAACAATTCTGGTTAGTCTTCTGCTATGTTAGAATCTGCTGATGATTGGAGAATTATCTTGGTTAGCGATTCATGACAGATTTGTGCCAGTCCTACCTTAAGCAAGATGGGGCATGCAGCAGTGGTCCCAGGATGCATGTCCACACATGACTATGGTCCGCCGCATATTTGGTTAACTTTCTCATATATGTTGATGTCTGTCCCGAGGGGCAAATCACTTCTCAAAATAGCGTACGTGATTTTTGTGATTTTGAAATCACATGATTTTTTTCTGTGATTTTTTGTGCTTTTAGTGATTTCTAATGATTTTTTCGTGTGATTTTCCAGTAATTTTTCAGTGATTTGTGATTTTTGGTGCTTTCTATATGTGATTTTGCTTGTGATTTTGTGATTTTGTATGTGATTTTTTTGTGATTTCAAGGGAGGTGTACGAAAAAAAATCAGTGAATTGCCCCTCGGTCTGTCCCTTAAATCAGCTTTATTTTCAATTCATTTCAATGGATTCGTTAGCAGTTTACATCCTTGTTCAAATCAATTAATTTACGGGTAACAAAGTAACGTTTTTGTCATGACAGTACCATGTACAACTGTACTGTCTATTTTGTCGTATATTTTGTCGTTTTTGGGCTGATTATTTTCTTTATGTAGATTTTGAATTTGAACTTATCTTTTGAAATTCTGCGTCATTTGCTGTAAGAGGAGGGGTTGCGGGTTTAGCCAATCTTAACCCTCGGCGAGTTTCGGGTTTTACGTTTAAATCTTACGGGTTTTTGGGTTTTGAGGTGTGTCACGGGTTGCAGGTTTGGCCAATTTTTGAGCTCGGGTTTTAAGTATGACATTCAAAACTTCCTATTTTTCGGGTTTTCAAGTCATATTGTCCATGACATCGAGAAACTACCTTTTGAAGGCTTACAACGATGCACAGAGAGTCAATGAAATCTATCGAGTTTCTTAACTTTTGTGACCTGCCCAGAACTGCGTTTCTTGCAAAAGCCTGTATACAAACAAAAAGGTTATGTACGTTTTTATTTCTCTTACAGAAATTCTCATAAGAGCGGAGGGTTCTGAAATTCGTCACCATGCCCGCTTTGTGGCTCTGCTGCATTCTTGTTGCGTTCACTGTTCCGACTTTTGCATTTTCACAGTGCAAATACGACGGAAAACTGTTTCAGCCGTTTACCCCAGTGTACAAATTCTATGATGAAAAGAGGGATTGGTGCTCTGTGGGCATTTGTAGATCAGACGGAACGATATGGAAACTGATCGACCTTTCCTGTCGTCGAAAAACAACACAACGACCTACAGACCCTGGGACGACAACACCAGCAGTGGAGAAGACGTCTTCTGAACGAACTACGCCCATGGCAACGACAATAGCAACACATGGTGACTGTTTGCATGAAGGCAAAGCATATTCACCAGGCAGTGAGATATTCCGGGGTGTAGAGAAGAATAAAAATGTTTGCTACACACTGGTTTGCTCAGTTGGTGGTGATGTCATTATTAAGAATAAACGTAGATGTAGAAGCACTGTGGTACCCCCTGCAGCCAAGGGTGAAAATCTACTTCCGACAAGCTCAAAGCAAACTTTAGAAAAGACTGAAATCATGACTAAAGAAGGAAAGGTGAATACAACTGCCAATTCGCTCGTAACAACAGATCAACTACAATCAACAGAACAACCTAGAACAGAAGAACGGGAAGTAACAGATAGTCTTCAAACATCTGAACAACCAAGGACCAGACAACCGGTCATAACGGATGTTACTGAACAACCTACAACTGGACAACCAGTAATAACGGATAGAATTCCAACAACTGAGCAGCTAAAAACCGGAAAGCCTGAAGCAACTGATAGACTTCACACAGCTGACCAACCTAGGACAGGACAACCGGAAACAACTGACCAATTTGAACCAACTGAGCAACCTAGAACCGGGCAACTGGAAACAATGGATCAAACTGAAGCAACTGAACAGCCTTTCACTACACCACCATATACAACTGTTCCTTGGCCCGAAACGACACCAAAGCATTTTACACCATTTGGGTGTTATTACGATAGGAAGTACTATCGTCCAGGATCCACTATTTATGAAGGATATGATGAATCAAGTGATTGGTGCTATGGTGCAGAGTGTAGTAGTGGTGGTTCAGTTATCCACTGGGACACATGGAATTGCAAAGGGCAACATAAAACGACTGCCGAACCGACCACTGCTCCACCTATGCCCCATCATACGACAGATTATCCGACCACGGCCCAAATAACGAAATTTCTTACTCCAGAGAACAATCTCGAAACCAAGCTTCGTACTAAAGGGCCAAACACAGAAGACCCAAAAGAGGTTCCAACAACAAAACTCATTACACCAGAAAACAATCGTGAAACTGAGCCTCGCACTGGAGGACCTATCACAAAGGCCCCAACGAGGAGGTACATTACTCCAGAGAACAGTCTCGTAACTGAGCCTCGTGTTGAAGGGCCAACAGTTCCGATAGCCAAAGAAGAGGTTGCAGTCCCAACTACTCCAGAGGATACCCTTAAAACAGAGGAACCATATACAGCTGAGCCTGAGACAATAGAGCCGGAAAAAACTATCGTTCCCTCTACAGAGGAAGGCTCAGTTGATACTGATGTTATCCCTGGAGCACCAGCATCCGAGACAACGGTACCAAGAACGACTGCTCCACCATTAACAACCATTTCAACGAGAGTACCCACACAACCTGGTTGTCACGACAATGGAAAATTCTACCCACCTGGTTCAGATATTCACGAAGGCTATGACGAATCAAGTGACTGGTGTTATGGCTCAATATGTGACGCAAATGGACAAATTATAAGTTGGGACACGTGGAACTGTAAGAAAAAAAGCACGACCCCACCAACCACCACTGCACCACCAATTCCTACCACCCCACCAGATACAACCCCACCGTACTTTACAACTCCACCTGGATGTTATGACAATGGCAAATTTTACCCACCTGGTTCAGATATTTCCGAAGGCTATGACGAATCAAGCGATTGGTGTTATGGCTCAAAATGTGACGAAAATGGACAAATTATCAGTTGGGACACGTGGAACTGTAAGAAGAAAAGCACGACCCCACCTACCACCACTGCACCACCAATTCCTACCACCCCACCAGATACAACCCCACCGTACTTTACAACCCCGCCTGGATGTTATGACAATGGCAAATTCTACCCACCTGGTTCAGATATTTCCAAAGGTTATCATGAATCCAGAGATTTGTGTTATGGTTCATTTTGTGACAAAAATGGAAAAATTGTAATGTGGGACACTTGGAACTGTAAAAGAAAAACCGCAACCCCACCGGCTACCACTGCACCACCAATTCCTACCACCCCACCAGATACAACCCCACCGTACTTTACAACCCCACCTGGATGTTATAACAATGGCAAATTTTACCCGCCTGGTTCAGATATATCCGAAGGCTATGACGAATCAAGCGACTGGTGTTATGGCTCAAAATGTGACGAAAATGGACAAATTATAAGGTGGGACACGTGGAATTGTAAGAAGAAAAGCACGACCCCACCAACTACCACTGCACCACCAATCCCCACCACATTACCAGATACCACTCCACCGTTCACTACAACTCCACCTGGATGTTATGACAATGGCAAATTTTACCCACCGGGTTCAGAAATTACCGTAGGTTATGATGAATCAAGCGATTGGTGTTATGGCTCGATATGTGACGAAAATGGACAAATTATAAGTTGGGACACGTGGAACTGCAAGAGGAAAAGCACAACCCCACCAGCCACCACCACACCACCAATGCCTACCACCCTACCAGATACAACCCCACCATCGACGACCTATGGTTGTTTCTACGACGGTCGCCAGTATGAACCTGAAGAACAAATTTCAGAGGGCTATGACGAAGGTTCAAACTGGTGCTACGGGCTGTACTGTGGGCATGATGGGCAGGTTTCGACATGGGATAAATTCAACTGTAAAAGCACAACTGTACGGCCAACGACTACCCCATTGCAGACAACCACCCCACCGCCCCTGACCCTGCAGCGTTGTTACCACAAAGGCAGATATTACGTCCCAGGTCAGCCTATAATCGAAGAGTTTGATCCAGCGTATGGACTCTGTTATGATGCTTATTGTGGTGAAAATGGTTATATTGTGAAGTTAGATGAACCCATTTGTAAAGGCCCGTCACTGGTGACAATGACAAAAAGCGACAAATCATTGAAGACGAACCCTGCTGGTTCTTCTGTACCTGTGACAACAGTCGAGAATGATGTCACGATGCCATTGCCAACGGCAACAACAACTGAATCTGACGTCATAGATTCGCAAAACACAACAGCAACGACAACCGCGGTGACGTTCAACAAGAAATGCTTCTACGATGGCCGATACATCTTGCCAGGTGAGGACGTTTACCGAAAATATGATGAACAGGAAAATTGGTGTTACGGCCTTGTTTGCGATGAGAGCTCAAGTCTGGTTTACTGGGAAAAGCTCAACTGCAAGGCGGCAACTACAACTCCAAGACCACTTTTGTCGTTGTCGCTTGAGAGCATCTTTGAAAAGATAGCGGCTAGCGGCTCGAGTAAACATGGAAGCGTCAAGCATGAAAAGGAAGAGGAGCCCCAAACACCAAAGCGATGCTTGTATAAAGGCCTTGAGTATATGGTGAATCAATTCATCAAGAAAGTTTGCGGTGAATATGGAAAGTGCAGTGTGCTGTTTTGTAACCATAACGGTATCGTTGTACCAAAGCTTCTAAGTGATATCACCCGAAAAGAGGACACACCAGAAAGAGGATTCATCTTTCGAAGCACCAAAGAGAAACTTTCCAAAGGATTTTGAAACTTTCAACTAGTTTATCATGTTGTTGTTGTTTGTTCATGGCCCATGGCAAAACTGCACCATGTTCATCGCTTAGAAATTAAAGTTCATTGCCTCGATATTACTGCTATTTTGTTGTTTTCTCATCGGCGCAAGCCTACAACTGCAAGGAATCAAATTCAAATGGTTCCTGCGTGTCTGAACAGTTAGCTCCTACACAGTGTTCATTCTGGTTTCAAACTGCCGAGATATTGATATCCCAAAACGAAACCTAGAATTTTCAAAAAAGAGTTTTCTTTACTCTGGTGCTAAACTGTGGATTGATCTACCTCTTGATATAAGGAATAGCCCCACAGTTCTCAAATTTAAAAAGAAACTGAAGGACTACTTGCTACACTAGCATTTAACCCAAAGCACGATCCCTAGGAAGAACAGCGCTTACCACGGTTACATTCCACATTATTATTCTTTGTAGATATAATATAGTACGTTGTTCTTTTTATTTTTTTATTTTTCTTTTTACTATTGTTATTTTTCAAACTATTATCTTGTTGCTGTATAAGCTGATAGGGATTTGTGGGTAAATATGATTAAATGAAATGAAAATGAAACTTCTTCAAACGAGGGCGAACGCTGTGTGGGAGTGTACAGACGCGCAGGGGCCATTTGAATTTGATTCTCTAGCACTGGTTAGGCTTGGGCTAAGGAGAAAACAGCAAAGAAACACAGTAATATTGAGGTAATGAACATTCATTTCTAAGCTACAAATGTGGTGAATTATTGCCCATACTTTGTTCTGCAAAGATTCACGCTTGTGATAGTTTAGGTAAATGGGGCTGACATAGTCAATAAGTTTTCTAGATTAGACTTATTACGATTCTCCATAGTTTCGCTCGCAATTTCTTAAACTTTTTTTACCTACGTAACTATTGAACTGAAGCATTTCACCTACTTATTTATTGAATTAAATCCTCGCTCGAACTGGTTGAGCGAAAAGGTTAAGATTGAGCGAAAAGAATTATAAAAAAAAAAATGGAAAAAGCCTGCAGATCAAAAACAAATTTTGTTTTTCGTTGTTGTGTGAAATGTTGGATCTGTTTGACCACTCCAGCAAACATTTCGCCAAACATTCTCTTTTGTTTTCATCAATATGCCTTTGTGCATCTCCGCAGGGTCTCGTTGACTGCACTGGCACCTTCTGATCACAGGTTTCAAACCAAATGTTTGGTGAAATCATAGACACAAGAAAGCGTCTAGTCTTTCTTGTGCCTATGGTGAAATGTTGGGCTTGTTTAGCCACCAAGTTTGTTTGTTTGTTTTGTTTTCAATTTGTTTTGAGTGGGCTTGTCAGGATTTCTAGCTACTGAAAGCTAATTTAGGCCCACTGTGCATGCCGCATCCAGGCATGGGACCCCTAGTTTAACGTCCCTTCCGAAGGACGACGAGGTGAGTTGTGAGGTCAGGCCTCCGAGGTCACCCATCCAGAGTTTGACCTCACTCGACCAAGCTTAACTTCAATCACCTGACAAAGACTGCATAAGCCACTCGGCCACTCACCCCGATAACTTTTGTTTGACGATTGTGTGTAACGTGTGTAACGATTGTTTGGTCTCATAACTTTTGTTTGGCAATGTTGGACGAAGTTTGATCTTGGTCAAAAACAAATTTTGTTTTTCGTTGTTGCGTGTAATGTTGGATCTGTTTGACCACTCCAACAAACATAAGCGTACGAGGCGGGGGGCCGGGCGGGGGCGGTAGCTCCCCCCAACTTAAAGAACTTTTCAAAAATCAGCCCCATTCGGGCAAATCTTTGTCCCTAGTCGGGCAAAAATGTTGGTAAACAATGGGTTTTGTGTCGGACAGCCCCCTAGATTTTTTCTTCCCGTACGCTTATATGCCAACAAACATTTCGCCAAACATTATTCTCTTTTCTTTTCATCAATTTGTCTTTGTGGATGCTTCGCAGCGTCTCGTTGACTGCACAGACATCTTCTGATCACGGGTTTCAAACCAAATGTTTGGTGAAATTTTTGGTGACATGTTAGAACTGTTTGACCACCAACTCACAACATGAGGCAAAATCAAAATATGAATTTTGATCAAGGACCGAGATACAATTTTACTTGAGGGGGCCATGGGAATACCAGACGACGAGAGGAGTGAGCTAAAACCTTCAAGGAGGTCTGGGGGTACTCCCTTGGAAAAATTTGATAACAGGCTCCTCAGATTGGCTTTAAACAGCACTAATTTTTGTTCCTCGATACAGATTGATATTCCTTGATATTACAGGTAAATCTATTTTTGGATGTTGTACGCATGGCTCTGGCGTAGGACAAGTTTGATAGCTTGTACATACCGCCAAAGGGCTTCCTAGACTAATGAAAGGCAGAAATTGAATGAGATATACATAAGAAAATGGAGTACCTATCTGATAGTCTGAAATACTAATAAAGGAATAAAGACTTACAGCAGCTACTACTGAAAATTTTTGAGGGGGCCATGGCCCCCCTGGACCCCCTTGTATCTCGGTCCTTGATTTTGATAAATGTTTTGTGAAACGTTTGATTAGTTTGACCAGGGCTAACCTTTAATTTTGTGCTCTGTTACTACCAAATCGACCATGGAGATAAAGAATTCATCGGGCACCTTTTTTATTTTTGACCGGAAGTGTCATTTTTGACGACGTGAATTGCTGACATTTTTAGAACAAAAAACAAATATGACCATGGCTTTTCACATGTACCTTTAATCAACTTATAAATGGCACATTTGAATTCAGCTTGATTAGATTCAGCTTTCTATTGATATAAACAAGTAACTGGCTTTTCACGTAAGAGAAAGAGTAATACAGGTTACATCTTACCAGTACTAATTTAAGGCTGTGAGGCTTGGACCATCAACGAAGATATGGAGAAAAGAATTGACGAGTTAGAAATGTGGCTCTATAGAAGACTGGTGAAAATCCCATGGACAGAAAAACGAACCAACGCAAGTATACTTAATGAGCTAGATAAAAAGTTGACACTTGAAAGCAAAATCAGAAAACAATATGCAAAATTTTTTGGGCACGCCATGAGAAGGCAAGGATTGGAAAACCTGATAATAACGGCGCGAGTATTGGGGAAAAGATCTCAAGGTAGCCTGCGTGCAGGAGGTTCTCCTCCAGTAGAGTCTGCGCATCGGCGACCAAATCCTTGTTCTGAGCCACGCGCGATTCCCTCTCTTGAGGAAACCAGTCACTAAATTGGATTCAATAGAGCGACCTATAGAGTGGGAAGGCTTAACACCCACACACAATAAGGTTTCTTGGGCCAGCTTTGTCCATGGAAGCGCTAAAATAGGAATCAAATGTTTTAGCCGATTTTTGCTCGTGGCCCATGGCCGGAAACCTTCAAAGCCTCATTTTCACGGACCAATCAGATGGTGAATAAGCGATGAAGACAGAAGAAATGTGTGAAAATTTTTCTCAACTTTACCAACCTTCATAAAACGCAACCAGGACAAAAAACTTCTGGAACTTTCCCAAATTTTTTTGAAGATATCTACGCACCATATGTTTGGGTATCCAGATTTGGATGCCGGTTTAAATACCTCACAGTTTGGTGGAGATATAGCGTTTTCTATCAGGCAACATCGGCGGAGGCTTGCCAAGCCTTGTTTACGCCACTTCAAGTCAGGTGATAAAGCCTCTTGATAAAACCTCCTTTCAATTTCATTACTAATTTCGAACCATGCCATGAATGCAAAGAGTAGTATAATACAGAAATTTCTCAAGAGTATTGCCATATGACTTGAAATGTGTGAAGTAACCGAAGCAAATTTCTTCAGTTCACAAAGAAATCGAAGGGGCATTGAATCTTGAACCAAAAAAACTGCGATGGAAGGACAATAGCAAGAACAATTGCATACGTAAATATTTGCCGCTCTGGGATCGTTGTTAAAACAATCACTATTGTTATTGCCATTGTTTCTAACCCAGAGTCTCTATTGTTTAAGGTTGAGTGCCTCATCGGTTTTGGAAAGGCTATAACTTTGAGAAACCGCGAGGTATTTAAACCGGCATCCAAATCTGGATACCCAAACATCTGGCGAATAGATTCCTTCAAAAAAATCCGGGAAATTTCCAGCAGTTTTTTGTCCTGGTTGTGTTTTATGAAGGAAGGTAAAGTTGAGAAAAATTTTCACACATTTCTTCAGTCTTCCTCGCTTATTCACCATCTGATTGGTCCGTGAAAATGAGGTTTTGAAGGTTTCCGGCCATGGGCCACGAGCAAAAATCGGCTAAAACATTTGATTCCTATCTTGGAAGCGCTAGCATACAGCTCAAATCCTTACTGGTTGCTGAAGCACGCAGAAATCATCCAATTTCACGGTAGTCAGCCAATCAAATAGCCCCTTTCTAACCACGTGATACCAAACTGGCCGTTCGAAGTGAATTTTTGAGTACCCTCATTGTTGGAGAGATGAGTTCAGTGCCAGCTTCAGACAGGCTCATGGGGTCTGGTACCGTACCTTGTCCGCGCAAGCGTAGTAGCGTAGCAGGTTGAGGCTTACAAAATAGTTGTTGTTGTTGCTCTCAGCCTTGAATTTCTTGGAAAGAGCTTGGAGACTTGGAGAGAGGAATTGTCGACATGATAAGACAGCGGTTTCTTGAGAGTTTGAAATGGTGGTGTTTACTAATGGCAAGCAAGATGAGAGAGATTATCCCATGGTAAGGATCAAAGGCTACTTTGATTTGATACACGCAATGATTTCAATCCTAAATTTCAACCAACCGTAAGGTAGGCCTATGCTTCTCTCTCGGGTTTTCACCAAACCAATCACGAAGCTGATCTTCAGTTGTTGCTGTTGCTCGTAGCTACGAAGGAGCATAAAAACTCAAGCTCTGATTGGTCAAAATAAATCGTTAGTTCGCATGCGCACCCAAGGTATGGCTGACGATTGGCTAGCTGGCATTGTTTTGCAACAAAAGGTTTTACAGCTCATCTCTCCAACAATCACGAAAGTTGAAATGGCTACGAAGTTACAATAATTACATGAAATTTTCTTTGATAAATCAGTAGAAGGGATGCCCCTCTACAGTTTGTAGCGTGCTTGCAATAATATCTCATTTGGAGCCGAAATTACAGTCATTATCCGGTCGAAGAATATTGACATTCGTTCAAACATCGATAAAAGTCGCTGCAAATGAGATATATGGATAAAAATCTCAGCGATTATGGACATTGCCCTAAGCAATAACCCAAGCACTATCCCGTCAATTACATCTCAATATCTGAGGTGATTTTCAACGATTTCTGCCAGAATTGTGATCCGGGCCTAAACTTCTTACCGATTAAAACTCATTCGTTGACCCCATAAGGGCTTAGTTTGTATTGTTGAGCTAAACGATTCACTTACCAACGACTCAATGATCTATTTGGCTTCATTTTCCATTTAGATGTCTCCAAATTTCGTTTAAAACATCCAGTCTTGAGCAACTTCTTGCAAATTTTTCTGGTTCCATATTTTCTCTGCAAAGCGCGAGCAATCTCCTCAAAAACGTCTCATCGATAGGCTTTGTGCTACAGATAATGCGATTCGATACAGTTCATGCACTCGTAAATAGATATGGCACGCCTGATTTTGCTCTATTCATTCAAATGGAAACAAACAGGATAAAACATTTTTGGCTGTTTGATTCACCAATGAATAGATCTTACACAAAACAACAAAACTAAATGTTTTGCTTTGTTGAAAGTTTACCGCTGTTAACCTTTTGTTTAACTTACGGACTCATGAATAGATCTGACACATTTCTTGCACAAACTTTTTGTTGCTTTGTTGTTTTGTGTAAGATCTATTCATTGGTGAACCAAACAGCCAAAAACTGTTTTATCCTTTTTGTTTCCATTTGAATGAATAGAGCAAATCAGGCGTGCCATATCTATTTACGAGTGCATGAACTGTATCGAATCGCATTATCTGTAGCACAAAGCCTATCGATGAGACGTTTTTGAGGAGATTGCTGGCGCTTGCAGAGAAAATATGGAACCAGAAAAATTTGCAAGAAGTTGCTCAAGACTGGATGTTTTAAACGAAATTTGGAGACATCTAAATGGAAAATGAAGCCAAATAGATCATTGAGTCGTTGTTAAGTGAATCATTTAGCTCAAGAATACAAACTAAGCCCTTTTGGGGTCAACGAACGAGTCTTAATCGGTAAGAAGTTTAGGCCCAGATCACATTTCTGGCAGAAATCGTTGAAAATCACCTGCGATTTTGAGATGTAATTGAAGGGACAGTGCTTGGGTTATTGCTTAGGGCAATATCCATAATCGCTGAGATTTTTATCCTTATATCTCATTTGCAGCGACTTTTATCGATGTTTGAACGAATGTCAATATTCTTCGACCGGAAAATGGCTGTAATCTCGGCTCCAAATGAGATATTTTTCCAAGCACGCTACAAACTGTAGAGGGGCATCCCTTCTACTGATTTATCAAAGAAAATTCCATGTAATTATTGTATCTTAGTAGCCATTTCAACTTTCGTGAGGGTACTCGAGAATTCACTTCGAACGGCCAATTTGGTATCACATGGTAAAAAGGGGCTATTTGATTGGCTCACTACCGTGAAATTGGATGATTTCCGCGTGCTTTCAGCAACCAGTAAGGATTTGAGCTGTATGCTGGAAGCGCTAGTTAAATAACTGCAGACTCGAACAAAGACAGGGACGCTCATGAAAGAAAGGGGATATGCGCCAGCCAATCAGGAAAGGTTCCACGTTTCTCATGAACTGAGAAGAAGGATTTGGTCGCTGATGCGCAGACTCTACAGGAGGAGAACCTTTCTGAAAAGGGATCAGTAGAGTCTGCACGCAGGCTAATCTCAAGGACAACCAAGAGAAAAGATTCTTGACGGCGTCAGAAAATGAGCAGGAGAAGAACGAACGGTGGATCATATCACAAAGACGCAGGTCAGAGAGCTGTGGAGGAACATGGTCCCCATCGCCTTTCGGCAAGGAACTTGATGATGACGATGATGATGATTGAAATAAAGTTTTTTGTATTGTGATGAAGTTCTATAAGCAAAGAAGACAGAAGAAACGTGTGAAGGTTTTTCTGAATTTTACCTGCCTTCATAAAACGCAACCAGGACAAAAAACAGCTGGAAATTTCCCGAATTTTTTGAAGAAATCTACTCGCCAGATGTTTGGGTATCCAGGTTTTTTGGATGCAGGTTTAGATATCTCATAGTTTCTAGGATTTGTGGCCTTTCCAAAACCGATGAGGCACTAAACCTTAAACAATAGAAATTCTGGGCGAGAGACAATTGTGATAACAATAATGATTGTTGTAAGAACGATCCCAAAACGCCAAATATCCACGTTTCCAATTGTTCTTGCTATTGTCCTTCCACCACAGTTTCTTTGGTTCAAGATTCAATGCCCCTATGATTTCTATGTGAACTGAAAAGATTTCCAAAGCTGAGTTCTCACATTTCAAGTCATATGGCAAAACCCTAGGGAAATGTCTGTATTATCCATTTTTTTCATTCATTTTTACTTATTTAGGCACGGTAGCCCCGTCAGTCCATGGGAACTGCTTTTCAGGGGTCCTCCCTTTTGTATTCATGGCGCAGATTTTCATAGTGTAATACCATGAGTGGTGGGACACTAGTAAATTAGATTAGGTTAATTTAGCTTCTTTACCTACCTTGAAATGCCATAAGATTCTCTTCCTTGACATTGGCAGCCTTTCTCAGCCATAGTTCTTGCCTTGAACTCCCCTTGAACTGAAGAGCTCCATCTCATGTGCTTTCAAAATGTTTGGGCCTAAATTGAACTTTGTCATCTCCTGCGCATTGCTGTGCCTACGCAGTGGTCTCGAAATCGAACTGCGTAGGCACAGCAATGCGCAGGAGATGACAAAGTTCAAATTAGGCCCAAACATTTTGAAAGCACATGAGATGGAGCTCTTCAGTTCAAGGGGAGTTCAAGGCAAGAACTATGGCTGAGAAAGGCTGCCAATGTCAAGAAAGAGAATCTTATGGCATTTCAAGGTAGGTAAAGAAGCTAAATTAACCTAATCTAATTTACTAGTGTCCCACCACTCATGGTAAAATAAGTTATGAAATTGAAAGGAGGTTTTATCAAGAGGTTTTATCACCTGATTTGAAGTGGCGTAAACGAGCATCGAAAAGGTTCGGCGGGTTTCGTCGATTGGAAGATTCCAATCGATAAAACCCGCCGAACCTTTTCGATGCTTGTTCGCTCTATCTCCACGAAAGCGTGAGGTATTTTGACCGGCATCCAAACCTGGATGTCCAAATATCTGGTGAGCAGATATCAAAAAAACTTCCGGGAATTTCTAGCAGTTTTTTGTCCTGGTTTCATTTTATGAAGGTAGGTAACATTTAGAAAAATCTTCACACGTTTCTTCTGTCTTCTTCGCTTATTCGCCATCTAGTTAGTCTGTGAAAATGAGGCTTTGAAGGTCTCCGGTGGCCATGGGTCACGAGCAAAATTCGGCTAAAACATTTGATTCCTATCTTCAAGGACGTAATGAGTTTGATTCGTTTGTCTTTTAGGTCTTTCTGCACGACTCTAACGACTCAAAAAACCTAGTGTGAGCCAGGCTTTAGGAAATGTGTTGTCTGCAAGAAATTCCATTGAGATTTACATTGATCTGCTTGAAGAAACCCCTTCGCAAGACAAAGAAGTACATCCCCGGGGAGAAAATACCATCTCCTACCTATTTCATTCTCCCCTGATAATACCACGTGTACCTGTAACTTTTGCCACAATTAAATGCCGAAGGAGCTTGGCAAAAGATTTCAACAGTTTGCAAGACTGCAATACAAGGTGCTACGAACAAAACTTTTTTAACAAATGTGTCAAATTCCGGTCAAATTACCGATTTCGATGGAGAATGGTTTATGACATAAGGATCTAAGTTAGACTTTTAGCTACACACAAAGATGTAGTTCACGACAATCGGGTTGTTAAATACAATGTCAAAGTCCGCTAAACGCCTCACATTTTTCTGACACATCCCGTATAACCTGGTCAAACAGACGGCAGAAACTGCGTAAAATTACGTTGAATATCATGAAATAAATAAAATCAATCAATAAATCAGTGAAAACGACAAGAAACAATTGAACTTCAACTTTACAATCTCGTCCCCAGGGGGGATGTCAAAATGCGACGGGAAACCAAAATATTTACCAATTTCAACCATAATTTGCTACTTATTTCCGAAGTGCGGAGAATATCGACCCTTCTCATTTCGAAGTTGCGGTGAAAGATTCTCGAATTTGCAACTTAGGCCCATTCTCGCTCCAAACAAACCGAGCTTATTTTCACATTAAACATACTTGCCAACCCAAGATCATTGTGCAAATACCTTCAAAAGGTTGAAATAAGGTCCTCAAAGTGTTTGTTGTTTAGTTTCTCAATCTATCTTCTGCAAAATTAGCGCTAGAGTAACGGCCATTTTTCGTCGATTAGCGTTGCCTAGCCAACCGTTAAATCCATAATGGCTGCTAATGCACCAATTTTCTGGGCGGGCGCAGTTGATCGAAGTGTACCAGGATGTTCATTCGGCTTCGTCGTGATCAGCGTATGATGTAAGAACACCCTGGGAACGAGGTTGTAAACTTTATTCTTTTTTTTGTTTCTTTGAACCTTTGCACACGTATCTTATGAGTAATTTAAAAACCTTAAAAACAGCTAGCGATACAATAAAAATCACACATATCAAAAAGAGAATGACATCAATGCAATGGTATTGAAACCAGTAAAGATTGCCTGCAACAGATCTCAAATGCGGTAACCGTCCGCCGTTTACCAGAGCATATTCAATGAGATCACCAGCTCTTTCTGGACTTGTTCTTGGCCAGCTTCTCATTAGTTTTGATACTCTCATTGCATTTGTCTTATACCTACAAGGAGAACAATGCATCATTGACAAGATTCTATCATCGCTGCTCCAATTACTGGCTACTCAAAGAAGGCTCGTGTTTGCCCAAACAAGGGCAGGTTTTGTAATTCAATATAGCATCGTGGAGGTGAAGGTGAAGTTGAGTTTTACAGCACCAGGCGATGGGATCGCAGAAACAGAGCGGGCCTAATCGAGTCCCCAACCCCTTGTCATTACGTTCAAGTGATGGGGTTCTTCTGAGCATTAAACCCGATCCGCGTGACTGTTCTGGCTGCAAAGTCAGAGGATTACACCACTGCGCCACAACACAACAACGCAACAGTTGTTTGATTAACAATTCAAAGCCATCAGCGATTGCAAACTATGGCAATGGTCTCAATAAGTAATTCAAAACAACAGAAGCCGCAAAACTTATACGAAACCAGTAGGGCAAACTCTCGTTTTGTGCATGGGAAGGGTAGCCTGCGTGCAGACTCTACTGATTTCTTTTCAGAGAGGTTCTCCTCCAGTAGAGTCTGCACATCGGCGACCAAATCCTTGTTGTGAGCCACGCGCGATTCCCTCTCTTGAGGAATCAAGTCACTGAATTGGATTCAATAGAGCGACCTGTAGAGTGGGAAGGCTTAACACCCACACACAATAAGGTTTCTTGGGCCAGCTTTGTCCATGGAAGCGCTAATCAAATAACTGCAGACTCGAACAAAGACAGGGACGCTCATGAAAGAAATGGGATATGCGCCAGCCAATCAGGAAAGGTTCCACGTTTCTCATGAACTGAGAAGAAGGATTTGGTCGCTGATGCGCAGACTCTACAGGAGGAGAACCTGTCTGAAAAGGGATCAGTAGAGTCTGCACGCAGGCTAGGGAAGGGTGGAATTTAAGTTTTTAAGCTTTTTATAGGCAGTCTGTCACGTCTCTGATTGGCCGCGACAGAGTCAGAGCTCAACACAACGGATTTCTTTGTGAATCAGTGTATTTGAAACAAAGAAGGGCTAACCGTCTTGACTTTCTACGGCCGTAAAAAGTCAGAGGATAAGCAGCCATTGAAATTTCCTATTCTTTGTATTGTCCAAATCACCCAATCAAATGAGTGACAGACTGCCTTTAAGAGAAGTTATGTAAACGAAAGAAAAGAAGAACGGTAAACCTAAAGATCTACCGGGCGAATATTGTTTATTTGATTCAAGAGCTAAGTGGTAATTATTGCATTCAGCCCTTAATGTGTGCGAATTACAATGCCTTCTGCTCGGCTTCTAAATCAAACATGAACAAATCCACCAAGCAGAACTTTAGACTTAACGTGCTGTTTGTTTTGAATGGCTGGTCGAGAGAATTTGCCTCGTCTGCAATCGCTAATCGCTTTCAATCGAAATGTCAATCAGCGGCGGAGTCAGACAAAAAAAGTGGGAGGGTAAAACTAACAGCTTATCAGACTGTGGAGGGGCAAAAATGTATACCCAGACATTCTTGTTGCATTTTTCAATCACAATTTTTGCCAATTTTTAAAAGTGGGGGAACAACTTCCTCCTAATACCCTCCACTGGCGACGCCACTGATGCCAGTCAAAACAATTGAAGCCATAGTGTTACAAAACTCGACCTTGTTTTCGCCTGCCCAAGTACGAACTCCTTGCGGAGTCACAAAAGTTTTCGGTTTTTGAAAGATCACCAAAATTCGAGATTTTAATTGAATTTGAATGTTTCTTGCAGACGTTTTATATCGAAAAACCATATTAGATCTAAGAAAGATATTAGAATTGTAAATGCAAGGAAAACGTCTGGCACATGGGGGCTTTCAAACCTATGTTACTAACAGAACATTATGTCACCAAGGTGTCTTATCAGAGTAAATAGTGTCCTATGAGAGTGTTATTGGAGTGAACAGCGTCTTGTGAGAGTGTTGCTGACTAAACCATTGCAAACCTGAAATCGAAACTGTGTTTAGTTTTGCAATGGTTTACATGACAAATTTGCAGAAATTTAGTTCAACATGGGTAGTTTTCTGCCAAAATGTATAGCCTAAAGTCGAAAAGAAGGCACGTTCTGGTAACTAGAAGTGGGTATCTTTCTGAAAACTAGGCGGCACACCACCCTCTATCCATAAGTCATGTACCCCCTTGTGAGTTTGAATGTAAATTAGAATCAGTTGGTCTTTCAAAACTTACATGTAGGCCAACCGGGTAAGGGCGGGTGAGTCCATAAGGACCGGCTTTTAAAACTGCTCCTACCTGAATTTCAAGGCAATGATATTGAAACAGTCTTATTTGATTCTCGCTCCAATTATTTCCAATATTTCACTCCCGGGATTTTACTTGGCCATTCCTAGGAATTTTCTACAGAAAGCCCCATTCGAAAGCCTGCAAAACAAGTGGAAACACCGTGCAAAATTTCCCTTTGTGCTCCTCCCCGATAATAATGACAGTTGCATGCATTAATGTATCTCGTCCTCTTGGAAGCATGGAATGCCCCCTGAAGAAGTTATTCAAACTAGGGAAAGTCTTTTTCATTCCCGCCAGAGAACAGCACGTGATAAGGTGTGCTCAAGTCATCGTTGCTAGGTAAGGTAAACACGTTCGGGAAGCTTGCCCGTAATATTAGCACAGTTTTTATGTTTCTCGACGGGAATATTTTTAGGAAATCCCTTCCAAAGTCTAATCGGAGTGACTGATTTCAACAAGGAGAACATCCAAAAATAAATAATTCTCTTTCAGAGGAAAAACTTTATACTTACTTTGGACCATAGACAACCTCTTCGATCGTGTTTTTCCAAGTTTCAACATCTGCGTTGTAAATATCAATGAATTTTGCCATTTTTGCTTTTACAGAAAACCGTATTGCATTGGCAAAACCATCGCTCATTATGGATGATGCCACAATAGGTACTCCATGGTAAGCAGCCTCTGATGCACCATTCATTCCCATGTGACTAATAAATGCTTTTGTTTTGGCATGGCCTAGCAAGTCATTCTGTGGGAGCCAGTCGACCATTTTCAAATTTTCTGGAACTGTAATATTTTTCGGCACTACGGAAAAAAAGACAGATAAATTAACTAGCTACAAGAAATGTAAGGAAGTGCTAGGTACTGTGTTTACCTGTGCATTGCATTATCTTCATGTAAGACTCCTATGAAGTTCCGAAATCACTAGGCTCTCAAGACAGTTTGGGTTGCGTTAAAAACTGATTGGCATATCTCCTTTTAAGGTTACTAATTGGCTCTTACAGCAATCACTATTGTTACTTCTATTTTCTCTCGGCCATAATTTCTTATGTACAAGATTCAGTGCCTCAGCGCTTTGTGTGTTTGAAACCACAAAAGTTTAAATGGGCATTTGACCAAGTACACTCTAACATCTGACGAGTAGATTTCTTTAAAAGCAGCAATCTAAGCAGCTTTTTGTCCTGGTTGTGTCATATGAAGGCATGAAGGTAAGCAAAATGCGGCATCATATTCAATTATTCATGGGATTATATTCTCTTCTTCACTTATTCGCCGTCTGAACGGTCCATAAAAATCAGGCTGCAAACGTTTTTGCCCATGGGCCACAGGCAAAAATTGCCAAAAACATTTGATTCCCACCTTGACCTTGAGAGTTCCCCTGTCTTTCTAAAATGTGAAATTTGTGAACTCCTGATGTCGTGAAACTTTGAAAATCTCTAATTCGACTATCGTGCGTCCAGTTTTGGAATTCCTCTTTTGTTTAAGGCTACGGTTAATGTTTTCTGGATGAAAACATCCATTTTTCGATTTCCTTATATTCCAGTAGCCAAACTTTCAAGGCACACAATGATACCATACCTCATGTAAACGAGGGTTTCCACAATTTTTTAACCAAAGTTTTTTATCGCTTGACCTGTAAAGCCGCTAATCCCTAAACCTTCGTGCTTTGTATGAAATAGCATTGACTACGTATCGTTGTGTTTATTTTGAGGACACTCATTGATTTTTTAGTTTTAAGCCTGAGAGGCTTGACCCCCAGGTGGGTGTAATTCAGTAGTAGAAGGAACACCACGCTCGTCAATACTATTTCATGGAATACCCTTTTCTCTGACATTCTAGTTGGCGAAAAAACCCTTATCAAGGAGAACTTTTGAAGGTAACCCCCTTTTACCCCTTTTACCCCTTTTAAAGGAGTATCACTGAACTCTGAAGAGTGTACAGTAAAATACTGGTCCTAAGAGGAAGGTAAATTCATTATATTCTAGGATGTCGGGTTCATCAGCATTTAAGCGTTCTCTTGGACATTTTCTGAAGAAAATTATCCCTTATTCTGAGATTCTAGGTCTTACGATTTTCCTTCAAATATACCCCTTTCTCAGCCAAATCATAGGTGAGCGTGGTGTCATATTTTCATTAATGTTGCACCCAGCGGGCTTGACCCGGACTACACTGAGGTTTGTTTGTTTTCAATTCGTTTTGAGTGGGCTTGTCAGGATTTCTAGCTACTCAGAGCTAATTTAGTCCCACTGTGCATGCCGCATCCAGGCATGGGACCCCTAGACCTTCGAGGTCACCCATCCAGAGTTTGACTTCACTCGGCCAAGCTTAACTTCAGTCACCTGACGAAGACTGTATAGGCGACTCGGCCACTCACCCCGTATCAACCCGTTCAGGTATATTGGATCGCGATTTGTACATTGCAAGTGCCACGAGTAAAATCTCGTTTACTCAGCACTCACAAATCCACTAGCTACAGGTTCGAACATGCTATTTTGTACCATTTGAGCCGATTGAGTGGCTCAATAACTTCCACACGGCCAGGATAGACGTGGAGCTTGGAAAATGCGTCCCAGATTCTTTGTATGTGCTATGCCCCGTTTATTATTAGCAAATAAAACTGTGGGAGGCTAGAAGATCATTTGCCAAGTTATGACAGCGTATCGCTTAAAAGGGAGAAGGACATATTCTTCACTCCGGGTGGGAGGGCTGATACCCAAGCCCTATGGTGAAAACTTCAACGTAATCAGCGCCTAAATTTGATTGATTTTGAGGCCGTTCATTTTTTGACGTTTGTTCCATAATTTCGCCATTTTGGATAACTGTCGAAACAGAGGCCGATTGATGAAACACAAATACTTAATGCTTTATACTCACTTTTTACTTTCCAAATCACTTTCTGCTTCAACTTTGAAATTGCACCAACCATTTTTTCAAGAATAGCATGGTTAAGGCTAGAAAGAACACTGCCAAAAGAAACTACAACCACACCATGTTCCCCAGAGCTTTGCATGAAGTTTTCCAGATCATCTGGTAGAGGCCCTCCTGGTTTCACCTGCATTGGTCCAATTACAAACACATCTAAAAATAAATAACGATAGTATTTATTCCTACCGGGTGGCATTGGGGCTCACAAATTGCCGGTTTGGCCTATTTTAGGCCTGGGGTCTCGGGATTTACGTTTGAATCGGACGGGCTTTCGGGTTTTGAGATGTGTCACGGGTTGTGGGTTTCTTCATTTTTTGTGCTCGGGTTTCTAGGGTGTCATTCAAAATTGCTATCTTTTTTAGTTTCGTACGGTCTATGTACTTTAACTGAGATCAAAAACCAGCTTCCGAATGGTTAAAAACAAGGCACGGAGAGTCGGTGAAAGCGAAAATGCTGGAAATAATCGAAGATTACTGATGAAAATGGAAGATTTTCAGAGTGCAATTTCGGGTTTTGGATTTTTGCTTGCAGGTTTCAGGTTTTTGCTAATTTTGGTCCGGGTTAGGTTCTAGTACGCCCAAAGCCTACTTCTAAAGCAAAATACTTGCCCGCCCCCGCAGGCATTTGTGCTTCAAATTTTCGTTTAACCCCAGGCTGCCCAGGGGGAATGATCAGGGAAGGAATTGAATGGGACATCGATCTAAAAAATGTTGACATCTACTGCCTTTAGTGGATAGATTAGTATTTCACTTTTACAGCACTTGCCTCCTCAACAGTAAAAAACTTTAACTGTGGCATAACGGAGATAGTCGAGGCCCTTAGGGATTTTCCACTTGAGGCCCCCAGCTAAAGCAACGTAAATATGATAGAAACACCAACATAGCTACCCGGTCCAGTTTAAACTTGAAGTAAATAGGTTCCGCATGCAAAGATAAAACAATTGCAATGGTCTACTGGCAACAAATGTGTTGTCGAAGCCAGAAGCATAGCAGGGGCAAATCAGTAGAAGAGGCAGAAAAAGGAAAGGGAATCTGGGGGCAATCCCCCAGGAAAATTTTGAGGATACGCCTTGTAATTTGGCTCAGAATATTACATCTCCCGAATCCATTCCAACTTTTTGAGAAAACATCACTTAATATTACTCAGAAAACCAATTTCGAGCCCATGTTTACCTTGCCACTATGACCGTTTCGTGAAAGCTTTCTAATGATCACTACATCCAGGAAACTCGCTTGAAAATAGGTAACAAAAGAAACCCTTTGCTAGGGCCCCCGCGAGGCCCCTTTTGGTCGGAGGCCCTTTATGAACTAAGGTGCTCTAAACTGGGTTACGCCACTGACCATCAACTTTCAGATAGGAAGGCAGAGCTGCCCTTGAGGCATCCCTTCTATAAGAAGTAAAGTTAGCGAAGAAACAATGTATGTCAACAAGGGCAGATTTTGCAATATTTATAGCATTAGTTGCTTTTGGGTGACACGGCCTGGGTTACACGATGCCGGATTGCTTTTCGTATGGGATTGGTTTCGTCAAATCACCCACTTTTCATTGCAGTTACACGACACCAGATTGCCATGAACCCACTCTTGATTGCAGTTACACGACACTGAATCGACATGCACTGCGATGTCTAAATCTATTGTCTTTGACAGCTGCGAAGCCAAACTGGAACAACTGGAATGGGACCACATCGGATGGTACAGTTACACGAGATGGAATTCGGAGCGGAGTGAATCGGATTGATTTTCACCTCACCTCCAAAGCGGAGTGATTTCACTCTGGGCAAAGGGAGTGGAGTGCCACTGTATTGACTCGGCGTCGTGTAACGGATCCGATGCGAAAGGCAATCTTGTGTGTGATGAATCCGGTGTCGCGTAACTGGGGCAATTCAATGGAAATTCTCTCAACCACTAATTCAAAATAAACAAACTGCAAAAGTTCCTCCAAACAAACCAGCATAACAAACTCTCGGCTTTTGCCCACAAAGGGTGGTTATTCGTTTAAAGAAATAGGATTTTGCTCCTTTGATTCTGGAGCTTTAAATAAATATGCGAGAATTACAATGCTTTCTGCTATAAAAAAAATCCACCAAACAGATCCTTATCCTTTCTTATTTTGTTGTAGCCATTTTGGTTTTGAATTACTGCTTGGGAGGACTTCCTTTGATAACTATACAAATAAAAAATAGTAATTGCGCTACCGACAGAGCTCTGTAATATCATACATTATCATTATTATTATCAATTTATTTAAAGTAGGCATATAAGCTCTAAAATTAATGCTAATTCAAGACTACTAACAAAGTAAAATTTGTCAAAAATAATAACACAAAAAGAAAACGCATTTATGATACAAAATAATTATAAGTACAAATGTACAGATTTTCACAACTTTTTTTACAACATGCGACATTTCGGGCTTAAACCCATTTCCATTTACTTGACAATGAGTTTAAGCCCGAAACGTCATATATTACAAAGCTCTGTTCATAGTGCAATTACTTAGTACTCTATTTGTATAGTTATCATTTTAACATTGTGCAACACGCATAAAAGAAGTTTGTTTGCGAATTTCCTTTATTAGCATAGTTGCTAATCGCTTTGCACTGATATCGTAATTAAAGCAAGTGATACCATGCGTAATGAAATCTGCCCTTGCTGTATGTCTAGAAGTCACCAGTGCAAAGAACCCCCGGGGGGGGGGGGTACTTAGTATATTTGTCCAACGGGGATGTGCTGTTTTTCAGGGTATCGTTTTCGCCTATTTTTTCTAGTTCAGGGTATCAAAAGAAGGCAAATTTTCTAGAGCAGGTTGTCAAAACATGTCAAAAGAGGAAATTTTGTTAAAACAGGTTGTTATTTAGTCAAATTTTTGTGTTTTGAAAATACTTTTCACCGATTTTTTCTAGAACAGGGTATCATTTGAAGGCAAAAATTCTGGAGCAGGGTGAAAAATTTTTTTCGTGGGCACATCCCCATACAAACTTAGGCCAAGTACCCCCCCCCTGGGCAAAGAACCTACCGGGAACTCATGGTGAGGACCCGGTGACCTCGTGTCTTTCCTCGCCATGAATGTCGCGGTTAATGTAGCTGTATTTTTGTAGTAATTGTAGTTTTTTTTTAATTGATATATATATAAAAAAAAGAACCTACTTGGCATAAGAGGATGTGCATATTCAAAGACAAAGTCCACCGATGCTATAATGTACAATTCAGCTTTGCCAAAAAGCTGTGCATAACTCTGTGTGCTTGTTGACCCCATTTCCTTTTGGAAAGTCTTGAAGTGGTAGGTAACAAAAGCATCCAACAATACGCTCTTTATGTTTGAAACCACCAAATTCTTTGTCCTTTGCATAAAAGTCATGTCATCTGTAGTGCCAGAACCAATTAGTGGAACGTAACTTGGGGGTAAAGGCACCTGTGCCCATGGACCAATTAAAGCAAGAGGACCAGGATGTACATAGATAATAGGCTTGTCAAAAATGTCGGCAATGTAAGTGCTACAGCAGAACATTGAGGTTGAAACTATCATATCAGCATTCTTTATTTCATTCAAAGTATCAACATTGCTAACCAATTCTTTGCATGTTTTAACATATCCCTTCATCATGAGCCTGGCAAAAGGAAAATATGAAGTAAGACCAGCTCTTTCTTTTCCTGTACTGTATTTGCCCATGAATGCATCAACTACTGCTGGATCGACTGGTGCTTCATACTCAATGTGCTTGACAATGCTCTCTCTTTTTCGAATCATATTTGTTGTTAGAATTGACACCTCAAGTAAATGAAATAAAGAATTATTGTCAAACATAAAATGATACAGTCAGATTTTCATTTATATGGAAGCAAAGTATTGAACTCTTTGCCAACAGAAATAAGGCAAGCGCCCTGAACGGTTCAAAAAGCGTAGCTTCAACCAATTTATGGGCATTGTTGAAGATTACATTCAATATAAATGGTACTGTACTTTTTTCACAAAGTTTATCATTTATATGATAAGAATGTATAAACTGAGTATTATAAAGTTATTATAAAATTTAAAAGTATTATATAGATTGCCTTTAATGAATTAGTTTTTCCTTTTATGTTTTTACATATTTCATCTTATTATTCTTAGTGGACCAGGCTGTAAGCAAGCTTGCCCTGTTATTCACTTAAAAGATATTATCAAATCATACATACATACATTACATACATTTCAGTGGACAGAATGTCTGATCATGGGTGGTTAGTCACCGCAATTATGTTTAGTATGTAAGCTACTGTGGAGGCAAATGTATTTTCTGTGGAGGCTTGAAGTTTTTGAAACTTTCTTCATCCCTCTTCTATAGTAGCAAATAGTTTAATCCTCCCCAGAAGAACAAGCGGCAATGAAACACAATTATTGCAGTGTCTAACCACCCATGACCTGATAGACCTTTTTACTATTCTACAATAGGAATCTAAATCAAACTGTTTTTGTGTAGATATTGTAGAACTTCCAAATGTGCACAATAGTGATAGAGGCTCTCACATACCTCAATCAAAACCTGCATACAAGAATGTGTATAAATATCACTTGATCCAGACTCAGTTTAAGAATAGCGAAAAAGGTCTATTTGTGCATTTGGGAAAATGCAAAATGGTACAGAGTATGTGTGTATACTACAAAGAAAAGGGGCTAAAAATGAGAAATTATTGGAAGATGTTTAGATAGTTTTGGAAGATTTGGAAACTCCATATTTGAGCATTTTCTTCCCACCACAAAAAAGATTCAGGACCCTTTTAGATTGAAAATGGAGAAGCTCTTTCCCAAGAATGGAACTGTTGGGGGATTTCAAGCACAGATGAAAATGGCACAGATAGTATTCCAATTTGAATTGAAAGTGTGCATATCATCATACAACTTCAAGTAAATATGCAGTCTACAATGTTTGCAAAATGCGCGGAGGGCTGCCCTGCGTGAAAAATGCTGGGGCATTCCCAGGATTTTTCATACGGGCCGTGGATAACAAGAGTGCGCAGGGGAATGTCAAACTTTCCAATCTGGGCTCTTTTCATTTTGAGTCATCAGACTTTAGTGAAGATCTAGAAAATGCATCAGAACCTGTGATTCATCAGACACAGTGGACTTGCCCAAGTCGTCCTGGAGGAAAGAAAGAGACGACATGGCCGGACGGTTTTTGGTACGGCAGACGGCACCTTTGATCATAATGTTTGACCAATAGCAGACAGGATACTGCTGTTCCGTCAAGGAAAATGACGGGGGCAAACCAACATTGAAACATAAATGGCTGTATGTCAAAACGAACAGATGTTTATATATTGGCGCCACCATTTCCCTAACAGCGCTCATGTGTAGACAGATACAATTGACCCCCTGGTTTTCAAATTCCTTGCGGTTAGATCCTATTACAAACATCGGGTTAAGTCAGGTCACATACATCTTATGAATAATTAATGAGGAGCTGTTCGCGACAAGTCGTCTCTTTCTTTCTTATATGACGACTTGGGCAAGTCCACAGACACAGCAACACACCTGCATCTGCACAAAAGTCTGTTGAAAAAGAATAGATTATGATCTGCACATGCAGGAACCATTTCAGCCATATGCATGCATTTTCTGCCTTTCTGACATGGAACTATCCTTGGAAGATGATTTTGCTGCCTGAAGATAAGGTGTGAGGGAAATCTTTTATCCTTTGTGTTTACCTCTGTTATGTATTGGCCAATCAAGTTTTCAGACACAAAAGAGTTGCGCTGGTTGTGGTTAAGGGTCCTATGAGTCCCACCCAAAAAACACATGTATATGTACCAGACTCCCCTGCAGGACTAGGAGTTACCCCTTCAGGAGAGACATGGCCTGGACAATTGTCCCTTGGGGAAGTCCTTTGGAAAGTTTAGATTGATCAGATTTGGATTAGATTTATAAAGTTTTGGTCTGTTTTGTGCTACGATTTTCACCTTTCAGAGCATAAAATCTGACGAACTGCTTCTTGTTGTCAGTGGAGAGCAAGTAACACCCTTGGATCTGCAGTCTTACCATGTGACCTCTGGAGGCCATTTCCTCGGCAACTCGTAGTATTACAAAGTACTGGCTGCTAATCATTGGCATGGGCAGAAACACGATCTTTGACTTCTTGCTTTCTACCTCCCTCAGTTGAAGCATCAGAACGACTGACGCAAACAGCAAGAACCTTTTCAAGAACTTGAGCGCATCCATGCTTTCTTCTTGAGTTTCAACTGATGCTGCACGAACAATTGGCTTCTCGTCTGTCTCGTTATGGTCTATTTGCACTTTCTCACGATCAGTTTGCAAACAATCAAAAGTGCTGAATCACGGGCAGTGACTTATTTGCGTAATCGCAGGCAAGCAGAATGGATTACGTAAAGACCAAATATTCTTTGCTTTGGCTCTTTGTTTACAAAGTTTTGGCGGGAAAGTCAATTTTCATTTTCATCGGGAGGTACCGGATGTGACGTAAGATGGGAATGAGGTCAGAGGTCAGAGGTCAGAAAGATTTTGTCATGGGAAGAGCCACGTTTGAATGTTGTCGCGCGAAAATTGCAATCATGGAGCATTGCACACACATTTGTTTTGAACAAAATGTTTATCAGATAGATCAGATACTACTACTTCAATTTTTAGTCAGGGCTACTACCTCCACTGCGAGCGAAGTGAATGTTTAGCTAGCAAGGCACCCCACTCCCGGGGGGGTACTTCACTATAAATTCATACGGGGGTGTGCGCCGCAAGGATTTCTGTTACGACCCAATCCCAGAAATTTGGTCCGATATTGATACCCAATCCCAGAAAATATGTCAGATATTGATACCCAATCGAAGAAGTAACAAAAGCAATTCGACGTCAAAAGGATAAGGGATAGAGGGCTGGGAACGGTTATTTTGGTTCCAAGTGGCCATTGGAACGAGGTTCTGATCTGAGGACGTTTTTCAACACAAAAATACTTGAAATCAGTTCACCTGAAACTGACCACGTGTTGCTCGAAAATTTATCCAGTTGTACTTTCATTCAACACCCATTACAGAATTTTGAGTAACCCCCAATCCCAGAAAATTCCGAGTGAAAGTATACCCCAATCACAGAAATTTTCCAGTAAAAGGATACCCCAATCCCAGAATTTTCAGGCCAAAAACTACCCAAAACTGGCGCACATCCCCGTCTTACCCAAAGTGAAGTACCCCCCCCCCCGGGACCCCACTGCGCCACTTAACCCTATTTCACATGGGGTATTTTTTCGATATTTTTGGCATGGGGGGGTCGTTTTTCGCCCCCCCCTCCTCTTTTTCTCTGAAACTACAAAAGATATAACAATGAAACTTTCCTCCATTGTTCTTTGGACAATAAGCTTTCCAAATATAACAATGGTAATTAATTAATCACGTGATTTGTTGCTAGGCAACCAAAAACAAAGGAAAACTGGCCAATTTATAGCTGCTTCGCAAGAAAAATTCTATTTAATTGAATACTCAACCGATTTTAATGAGAATATTCTTAAATGATAGGAAATACATTGTACAATTAAAATGTGTACTTTTAAGCAATCTGGGGTATCTATTTATAGACCGATTAGCGCTTAATTAGCTCTTTATTCCTTTCTACTTATTGTCACTGCAGTTTTCCGTAGTTTTCTTGCTATTTCTGACATATATCGACTTAATGTGCATGAAACAAATGCGATTACGCTAAATCGCAACAAAAATCTTAATTAATACATTAATTTATTCGAAAAATGACGTCATAAATATAAATGACGTCATAGATATTAAATTTTGCTGATGTCAGCAAATTAGCAAAAATTATATATCAAGTGAAAACTCTCATCAAGAGCAATCGAATGATACATGTTTCAAGTAATTCCAACGAGAAACAAAGATATTATGGATGTTCAAAGCTGTTTTTGTCAACTACTCTCCAAATATGGTGCTATTGTGGTCACGTGATCAAATCTAGAACAATGAGGCATTTAAATTTTGATTGCCAATTAAATTTGAGTAAGAGTTACGAGGGTTTGGTCATCATATCTAGTGTCGTTTCGGCGCAGTGTAGAAAAGTTTGGTTAGGGGGCGAAAAACGTCCCCCCGCCCCACGTGAAATAAGCCACTGCGCTTCTAATCAAGGTAGTAGAAGCAAAACTTAAGGCAGTAGTATTGAATAGATATTTTGTTCAAATGGTCAGTCTGGATGATATGTGATTACGCTGTAGCTGTAAACATGAAAATTCTACACGTTGTAGCCCTTGGCCCATGCCCGGGGGGGTGCACTTGGCCAGATTTTGGTCGGGGACGTGCCATCAAAGTTTCAAAAACATACCCGTTCCTTATACCAATTTTTTGGAAAAAGTATACCCGACCTTATACCAATTTTTTGAAAAAGTATATCCTTCCTTATATTTCATACCAAAACCTTGAAAATCGGTACCGTTCTTTATACCGAAATTGTGAAAATTGATACCGTTCTTTATACCAATATCTGGAAAATCGATACCCTTCCCAATGGCACGTCCCCGTACCCAAAATGTATGTAGTGCACCCCCCGGGGGCCCATGCAGCCAATCCATTTGCAAAACTTTTTGAAACTTGGACTTGGCTTTAGTTTAGACACTACTTTCAGGGACGGCAGTGTCTGTTCAGTTGATAGTTTTTCGTCTGTCATGGTAGCCATACACTATTCTTTATTGAACAAATGATTATCATGCATAACTGAGAATGCTGAATCCAGCAGACAACATAACAACATCAGGACATTCATTTCATCAGGGAACGAACAATTAATGATGCAAAAGAAGATTTTAAAAAGGGTCCAAGGGAAAATAATCGAAAGAATTACAGCAACAGAAACAATACGATGCGCAACAATGCGGGCAGGGGTCTGCGGTATGGTCCAATGGTCCAACGCGTCAATGGTCCAAAGTGTACCATATCTTCAGATTTTTTGGCCTTAATGTAAGGGAGCTGTCATTTTTAAAGCTGGGTACAGGGGTGGAAGAATTTATGGAGGGGTACCAAATTTTTTGGCCTCGTTTTATTGGGGTATCAAATATTTCAGAAAAAAAGTAAAATATCTGATTGGCTGTGAAATTTTTGGAGTATAGTTCAGACTGAAGTAAAAATTATGTATTCTTTCACAACAAAAGTTTCACCTGTTTCTGCTATGTTCACTAGGCAAGAAAGAAGTTATTTGAAATAGTGATGATGATTCGATGTTTCAATGATTCTTCCAATGGTTCCAATTTGATTCATTTTATGTCTAGATTGGGTTTCTTAGTGTGTAAATTTTTGTGATATATCCAAGCTAAATAGCTCAACAGTGGGGTATAAAATTTTTTGCTATGTTGAAATGGAGTGTCAAATTTCGTTCAACTTCTTGAATGGGGCAAGAAAATTTTGCTATTTGTATAAAAATTTCTTCCACCCCTGTACCCAGCATTTAAAATGACAGTTCCCTAATGAATGAATAACTTGATAACTTAGTCTTTAATCTACTTGCCAAAACGAATTGAAAAGCGGTCACGTTGTAAAATTTTGGAGAACTGTCAAACAGGAGTACTTTAATGGGACAAAAATACTTTACAAAAGACCGTTAAAAAGGCAACTAAAGTTAGTGATTTCTTTTTCTGGGACATCAAGTATTAGCCTGTGGGCAGCTTCAACCCCTCCTCAAAGGAAAAGTTGAGGAGGAGTCAAGGCTGCGAGCAGGCTAACAATAGAACTAAAACTTACTCTTCCTTTTGCTTCTTTGAACCACTGCACACACATCGAACAAGAAATTTTAAAAACTTACAAACAGCGAGCAGTGCAACAAAAATCACAAATATCAAAAAGATAATGACATCAATACAATGGTATTGAAACCAGTAAAGGTTCCCGGCAGCAGATCTCAGATGTGGTAATCGTCCGCCATTTACGATGGCATATTCAATTAAGTCACCAGCTCGTTCTGAACTCGTCCTTGGCCAGCTTTTCATCAGTTTCGATACTCTCATCGCATTTGTTTTGTATCTAAAAAGGAAAATCCATACTTGAAATGAAGGAAAATCCATACTTGAAAATCAAATAATCTTAATGGTCTGCTTCAACTATCATGCTCTGCACGTGTCATGCATTATGGTGTCATCTCTTCGCCCAGGGGGGGGACTTCTATAGGTATGTGAAGGGGGTCAGACACAGTGAATTTTTGAAAAACCCAAAACAATAGTAAATTTAGGAAATTATAGACCCCAAAAGATACTCAGCCAAAAAAATATACTGAAATTAGGACATTTGTAGAACCCAAAAATATACTCATAGCCTTCATGGTACATGAAAGGTTAACGGTTTTCAGCAACTGCCCTGCGATATTTTGGTGAAAAACTCAGCCTAGCACTCACCTTGTCCAATTTTCTCATCAGCAACCCCAAAAATATACCGATTCTGCCCCAAATCGCGTACCCAAAGGTATACTAGACAACGTTTTACAAACCCAAAAAATATCTGACCCCCCGTCACTTACTAATAGGGAGCCCCCCTGGGTCTCTTTTTGACTTCCATGTTCATGGGTCCATGAAAACGGCAAAAACATAGGCAAAATGAGCAATGGCACTCGCTGAGCATGCTGGTTTAAACAGACCCTTAAAACTCAAACAAGCTATTGTTACCCAGGGTCCTTTGCGGGCTCTCTACGATTTCTGATTGTTTCAAGACACAGACACAGCGACCAGATTTGGCCTAAAACATCAGAGTTCTTATTGAATTTACAGCTGTGACAAACATCAAAGATTGGAACATAGTTAGGCAGCATAAAGTTGGTAAGCTAGTTTTCTGGTATGAATCATACCAACCCTGTACTTGTCCGGAAGGCATTTCCCATTGAAAATGTGGAATTTCCTTCTTTGATAGGGAAAAATGCATTATTTCACTCTCTGTGAAGTAATCGAACTTTGAATTTTGCTGTAAAGAAATCACGGTAAATTAGAAGCGAGTTTCACTGTAGCTGTAAATAAATTGGTCTTTGAAAACTTATTTGTAGAGTGAGTGGGTTAGACTATACATTGAAGGAAGAGGCAAAACTTTTCGGAAAAAACTTGGTACTTACTTCGGATCATAGACAACTTCTTCAATCGAGTTTTTCCAAGTTTCAACATCTGCGTTGTAAATATCAATAAATTTTGCCATTTTTGCTTTTACAGAAAACCGTATTGCATTGGCAAAACCATCGTTCATTATCGATGATGCCACAATAGGCACTCCATGGTAAGCAGCCTCCGATGCACTATTTATTCCCATGTGACTGATAAAAGCTCTTGTTTTGGCATGGCCTAACAAGTCATTCTGTGGGAGCCAGTCAACCAACTTTAGATTTTCTGGAACCGTTATGTTTTTTGGCACTGTGGAAAATGAAAAATAGAAAAAAACAATAAACTAGCCATTACAATTGTAAAAGAGTGCTGCGTACTATGTGTACCCGAGCACGTTATAAGATTCCAAAGTCCGAAATCACGAGACTCAAAAGGAGTCACAGTTGCGCGACAAAATGGTTTGTAAACTGTCTTTTGATTTATTCACTAGACCACGCATGTGAAGCCGTATATATTATGCAGCAATAGAATACTATCGTCATACTTTCCTGGCAGGAATTGGCTAGTGTATTGGGCAAACCGAATCGCTATTATTTGATAAAGATAACAACTATTAGGTCTAAATTGATAATGTAACGATACTATCGTAAAGTCTACAATATACTTTCAGTCACTATGAAAGACACGAGAGCCAAATAAATAATGTCAAGATATAAATAATGAAAACAACGAATAATATCAAGTAGACTCGTTCCAAAAGTCTCTTGTTTCGCTCCCCCTGTAGACTTGACGCTACAACAGAAGCGATAACAACAACTACAACAACAACAACAACAACAACAAGCAATAACAATAACTGAAGTGATAAAAGCAACAACAACAAGCGAAAGTTAGAGGGACTTTTGTAATGAGTCTAAATATCGAGAGGATGTGAGCTGATAAAAAGACCTGTTTCACAGTTAAATTCAATTCGAGGTAAAAGAAGTGATGCCTTGTTCAGCAAGAAATCTACATCATATCACTATGTTGCAAAGACACGTACAAAATTATTTCATGCGTTGCTAGCCATGCACGCTTTTGAGATTTAGATCCACATGATATCGAGGCAAGTGATGTTCCTGGAAGTATTTCAAAAGAATTGACATCATTGTGAAAGTGGTCCATTGAATTTTGAACTTAAAATTTGTAACCTGCTGATTTTGTGAGACTTTTATAATCTCGAGCGCAGCTTACATACAACCATTTTTGGCAATTCTACTTTTATTTAAATTACCAAGCATTGTTCTTTCTAACAAGCAAAGCTTGACTGATTTTGTGCACATCAATTCTTAGATATTTGTTCCTCAATTTCGTCACTCTGGATCACTGTCAAAACAGAAGAAGATTGATGAAACACAAACACTTAATGCTTGAAACTCACTTTTTACTTTCCAAATCACTTTCTGTTTCAGCTTTGAGATTGCACCGACCATTTTTCCAAGAATAGCATGGTTAAGGCTAGAAAGAACACTGCCAAAAGAAACTACAACCACACCATGTTCCCCAGAGCTTTGCATGAAGTTTTCCAGATCATCTGGTAGCGGCCTTCCTGGTTTCACCTGCATTGGTCCAATTACAAACACATCTGCAAATAAATAATGAAAGCTTTGTGTAGACTGACGACGTGATTCCTTGCATTCGTTCAACATTTATAATCTGATGTTTAATTTCACTATACAAAGCAGTTAACTTCGCTTCGAGGAAGTCAAACTTTGAAATAATAACCAATCAAACGCTACAAATAGGCACATGGGTTGACCATATTAAGGAAGTAGCGATTTGATTGGTCGCGCCGTGAACGCGGCGGACTTGGCCTAATTAGTCCCTGTATTGAACCGTAAGGACATAAGTCCGTCAACTGAAGCGATAACAACAACAGCAACGAGCGTAAGTTAGAGGGACTTATGTAATGTAGTCTCAGCTTTGTGTTCTTTCTAGGTGACGATAAGAAAAGTGATTTAAGATGCCTGGTGTATGTATGTATGTATGTATGTATGTATGTATGTATGTATGTATGTATCATTTGCCACATAGAATATATATACAAGCTACTACAATAAATATAAAAAATAGATACAATACAACACTTTAGGTTAAAAATGTAAAAAGGAAAACACCCCTAATTTACAGTGGCAGGGATAGCATTAAAGGGTCAAGCTCGAGGGGCAAATCACTTCTCAAAATAGCGTACGTGATTTTTGTGATTTTGAAATCACATGATTTTTCTCTGTGATTTTTTGTGATTTTAGTGATTTTTTCGTGTGATTTTTCAGTAATTTTTCAGTGATTTGTGATTTTTGGTGCTTTCTGTATGTGATTTTTCTTGTGATTTTGTGATTTTGAATGTGATTTTTTTGTGATTTCAAGGAAGGTGTACGAAAAAAAAATCAGTGAATTGCCCCTCGGTCAAGCTGACCTTATTTCCATAATGGTCCCCTTAGAGGTGCTGGTATAACAGAGAAAAGATAAAAAGTAATAACATTGATAAATAAATAAATAAATAAATAACGAAAACAGGAAAGTACTGTAGTTGTTATCAGCATATAACACGGTTTGTGCGACAGAAACATGGTTGGGAGAGATGAGGAAGGGTCTTAGTAGAAGACGTATATGTCATCTTCCTCTTTTTGTATTGGGGTGGACTGGGGAATAAAGTCATTATAAAGTCAAGAAGTATAAAGTCAGTTTAAAGAACTGATTTGTTAATCTATTTGTCAAAGGACAACAACTTAGATGGAAAAATTTGCTTGGCAAAATCATTCATCCTTTAGACCTTCCGGGTGAGTCCAGGGGCGGCACCAGGTTTGAGAAAGTGGGGGACAAGAGATAACATTGACTGCCAGAAGGTATACCTAACGTTTTTTTTTATATCGTTCTTGCTTAGGAAGAAATACTGACCTAAAGAAAGTAGGGTGGACATGTCCACACCAGACCACCCCGTGGCGCCGCCTTTGGGTGAGTCGATAAAAAGGCCAAGCATTTGAAAATTAAAGCTTCCTGGATATCAAATCAATGATATTGTTGACAACTGTCTTGTTTTATTCCCGATCTGCCCAATCAGGCTCAGTAACTTACTAGGATCCAATTCCCCATTCCTTCCCGTCGAAATGGGAGATTTTCTGCAGAAGCACCTTTCGAAAACCTGCAAAAATGAGTGAAAGCAACGAGCAAGTTTTCCCTTTGTTCTCCTTCCAAGCAATAATGACCCTTGGATGTGCTTATGCATTTTGCCATCTTTTGAGAATGGAATTCCGCCTGAATAAGCTATTCAAGAATTTCATTCCCCGAAGACGATAGCAATTGTTAAAGCTTGCTCACATCATTGCTGTGAGGTAAACATATCATGGAAACTTACCCATAATGTTAACATCTTTTCAAAGTTTATAGACGTAGGAACCAGAGGGGCACTAGGGTCACGTGCCCCCCCAAGATTTTACAATAAATAGAGAAGTGCCCCTTTTATTTCTAGAAAATGCCTCCTTTATCTTAAGGAAAAAGTGCCCTCAAAGTGTCGTGCCCCCCCAAGTTAGAGATGCTTCCTACGTCCCTGTCAAAGTTTCTTTAAGGGCATGTCTTTATAAACCTTCTTCCAAAATCTGAGCGGAGTGACCCATTTCGGCCAGGAAAAATTCTAAAAATAATTGAACATTTAGCTAGTCAATCATATATTGCAAAATATCATTGCTTATATACTCAGGGAGCAATCCTTTCAAACGCTGGGCGCTTTTTTGACTCATCCCATAGAAATCCGGAAAAAACTGGTGAGGCAAAAGTGGGGAACAAAAGTGATGCACTGCGGCATCCCTCCAATAAATTATATAAATTAGCGAGGAAATAATGTATTTCTGAAGTGAGGAACCTACTTGGCATAACAGGATGTACATATTCAAAGACAAAGTCCACTGCTGCTATGATGTACAACTCAGCTTTGCCAAAGATCTGTGAAAAGCTCTGTGTGTTTGTTGAACCCATTTCTTTTTGGAAAGCCTTGAAGTGGTAGGTAACAAAAGTATCTACTGCTATATTCTGTATGTTTGCCACCACAAAATTCATTGTCCTGTGCATAAAAGTCATTTCATCGGTACTGACAGAAGCAATTCGTGGAACATAACTTGGGGGTAAAGGTACTTGTGCGTATGGACCAATTGGGGCGATAGTACCAGGATGTACCAAGATGATAGGCTTGTCAAAAATGTCGGCAATGTAAGAACCACAGCAGAACAGCGAGATTGAAACAATCATATCAGCATTCTTTATTTCACTTAAAGTCTCATCATTACCAACCAATGCTTGGCATGTCTTAACAAATCCGTTCATCATCAACCGAACAAAAGGAAGAAATGAGGTAAAACCAGCTTTTTCCGTGCCTGAGCTGTATTTGCCCATCAATGCACTGAGTTCTGCTGCATCAATAGATACTTGATACTCGATATGCTGCACAATGCTCTTTCTTTTTCGAATCATATTCGTTGTTAGAATTGACACCTCAAACAAATAGATAAATCATGGTCAACAATACATGAACAAAAAATAAGGCCCAAGTAAATGACTCATACAGTGTTGGGTGAGTAGAAAAAGGCTTGGCGTTTGAAAGGCTACTGCTCCCTCAGTGTATAAGCAATGATATTTGCAATTTCTGATTGAATAGCTAGCATGTTCAATTATTTTCAGAATCTTTCCAGCCCAAGATCGCCCACTCAGTTAAGATTCTTGTGAGGAATCTCTTAAAAAGATTCCCCTTGAGAAACACCTTAAAAATTTGCCAAACGAGCAAGTTTCCCTAAATATGTTTCCCTCGTCACAGCTATGACTCCAGCAAGGTTTCGCACGTCCTATCCGGTTGGGGTATTGGAAAAGTCTTTCCACTGGTATCAACAATATATTCAAGGGGATCCCATTCTCTCAAGGGGGCAAAATACATGAACACATCCAACGGTCATTATTGCTAGGGAGGAAAAGAAAAGGAAACTTTGTTCGTTGCTTTTACTTGTTCTTGCTGGTTTTCCAAAGGGGCTTTCTCCAGAAAATCTCCCACTTTGATGGGAGGGCAGATTGAAGGCCGATCTCCCCCATTAGACGATTTTCTGGACGATCAACATAAAAACTCGCGACGACACATGCGCAGTGGAAGATTTCTGATCGCCGCATCGAAGAACTTCTTTGTTGGACGAAAAATAGAAATGGTCTCTACTTTTCGTCTGACGATTTTGTTCGCTGAATTCTTTGACCAATCAAAGCACATGATTTCTCCAGCCTTGCTCAAATTCTATTTTGGAAAGCTCCTTTCTGCATTCTCACGACGAAATCAACACAATGTGGAGATCAAAACAACTTTTTCGCCGCGAATTTTTGAGACGATAGTCCAGAAAATCGTCTATTGGAGCTAGGCCTCAAAGCAGGGTGAATTCTTGAACCTGATGCCGGGGATAAAAGAAGATATTTTTCAATACGATTGCTTTGATATTCAGGGAACATCATCTTTACAAACGCTGGGCCTTTTGTTGACTCACTATTATCAGTTGTCAGTTGTCGTTATCATGAAAATCACAATGCATAGATTTCTCACAGGGGGCACTCCCTATTAGTAGGTGGTAGGGGGGTCAGACACCTTGGGCTTGCGAAACTTTGTCTTTGTCTAGTATACCTTTGGGTACGCTATTTGATGCATAATCAGTATATTTTTGGGGTTGCGGTCTTACCATGTGATCTCTTAAGGCCATTTCCTCAGCAACTTGTAATAGTACAAAGTACTGGCTGCTAACCACTGGCGCGGGCAGGAACACGATCTTTGACTTCTTGCCTTCGACCTTCCTTGCTTGAAGCATCAGGAAGATGGGCGGCGCTAACAGCAAGAGCCTTTTCAAGAACTTGAGGGCATCCATACTTCCATCAGCGATTGACAACTGGCAACTTGCTCTCCTCGGTGTCTTACAACGGCCTATCTGAACTTTTGCCACATCAGTTTACAAGTGTACTTCGTTTGAAAGTTTGCAAGTACAAAGAAAAGTGCTTAATCACGCTGCCTGGCTTATTTGTGTAATCAATAACAAACAAAGGAAGTGATTGCTCACAAGGATCTACTTTTACATTCTTGTTTATGTTGTTTATTGCTTACAAACTTTTCGCTGGAAAATCAATTATATTCTTTGTTTATTAATTTGCGCCTCTGCGAAGCAGAAGCAGCAAATTATTAAAATGCAGAGGCTCTGGAATGCGTTCCAAGTATCGGCGGTCGAGCTTGAGCGCGCTCGTGTCCAAAAGAATTCAGCCAATGAGATTATCGAATATGTCTGATTATGCGGAATTTCACGGGATGATGCAGGAATGTGTTTGTTTTGCGTTCGTTTACCAACAAAGAGAAAAATAGTTAATAAGTTCCTCCTAAAATCTGTGCGTACGCATTTGGTCAAGCAAAGGATGACTATGAGCAAAGAGAATTATTCCTTTTTGTCAAGTTTGTGATGAAGTGAAACATAAGCAGGCCAAAAGACACACTCAGATGAACGAGGAAGGCTGTGTGGTGTGGCTGTGTGGTGTGGTCGTGTGGTTACTGAGTTTTCGAACTCAAGATGGGAAGGTGAGTGAAATGGTATATATACAGATTTTATCTTCAAGTATTTCATCGTTGATTTTGTGACTTGACTGTGCATATTCTTCTGATCTATCTAATTCTGCCATCAACCCGTTAAATTCAGGTCATACTGTGGTCTACAGGCAAAGCAGCAAACTTATGAAACATGAACCGTTCCTAACGCAAATATTCGCCATGTTGACATTGATATCATTGCAGTATACCCCACTGCTTATCAGTTTGATCGGTAAACTTAACAATTGTATCCTTATTTTCAACTTTAGTTACGATTTGCAGTCAACACAAAATGCAAAAAAGTCGTATGGTCACTGCATTTTCACTGTCGGGCTTGGAAAGGACAGGTGAGTCAAATAGGTACCACCAAGATAAAATAAGAGAAGAGTTCTAAGAGCAGAATAAGAGTTTTCTTATTTCATCTTGGTACCACATACAAATTTTATTTTGAAATATTTTGCTTTGACTGTTTATTTAGATTGCACATGATATTCATGTGGTCTAACGAAGGACGGTTTGGCTTCCTGCATCAAACAAAACAAAAGTTATGTTGGTACGCCCCCTTTGTGCTCCTTCCTGCAGTGCTTTCAGCATACTCCCACAGTGTCTCCCAGCGTGTGATGACAAATATTTTGACGAGTGGTGAACACCAGCCCGGTCAAGGAGACTCCAAGGAATTTAGGCCAGAGACTGTGAATGACAACAAGCAAAATAAAAGGGCTGAGAAAAGCCTGCATGAATGCAATCTCTGATAATGAAACTGCTCGTATTATTTCTAGATCCTTTTTCTGGCGTCTGGTGCCCATTGTCACCAGAGAGGAAGTGCGTCATAGCCTTACAAACTGGTTTTTGTTTGCCTAAAAACCAAATATTCAATTAACGTAAACGTCGGAAACACGGAACGAAAGTGAATGAAAAATTTGGAACCCTTTTCAATTAAAACAAAATTCCATTACGCAGCACTCATTGATCAGCTATTGTAGCTTGATGCAACGCCTTTTCGGATGTATCCCTTGTATTGGCATGCTGTTGCCCACTAAATTCCATTTCCATTCCATTCAACAGGAATGTCCAGTGTCTGCATGTGGAAAGATGATTGTATGACAGGGACTTGTAGTTTGTAATATTGGACAGTTCGTAATCCTGCAATTCTAATCTATGGTTCTAATGAATGAGTTTTTTCTAATTGAATTGTTTATAATAGCTACATGGAATTACTCTCTGTCTTTCTATCAAATTCAAAATGAAATATTTTCTCTTCACTAAGCAAGTTAACGTTGTAGTAAAAAGCATGGTCCTAGCAGTTAGTGACCAGACTTGCTAAATCCCACCTGATTGCCACCTTGTACGGAAATGATACCATACTGTCAAGGCATTCAGGCTAAACCAAGTTTTGTAAAAATGATACCCTTGGCTAGACTAATTTTACATCAAAAGTGCCATGAGTTGGCATTTTCTAGACATAAATTGCCAAATTCTCGTATTCTCTGGACGAAATTGGGTTTCTATACAGGAATTACCGAAGTTTGACTTTTCTTTGAGCAAAATTGCCAAAAAGCATACACTTGCGCAGACTAAAATCGACTAAAATTGCCAAAAGTATACCCTTGGCTAGACTAGTATTCCGAAAAACTATACCGTTGCGGGTGGCACATCCCCAGGTACCTTAGCTATGGAAGAACACCCCCTCCCTCCTGTGGTCTAAGCAGATAATGGTAACCAATCTGAAAAATTTTTAATGATAAAACTCGATATTCATAGTGTGCAAAAGAAACGGAAGCTGGTAGACCAAAGCAGCGTATTTGTGTAGTAGGGGTGTAGTACAGCTGGGAGGTTACCGTGAAGGTTTTTACCTACCAATGTGGGCGCAAATTTTCGGATAGTGATATCCCTTGTTCTTTGTTGGAAAACGGATGTCGTATTTACCTTGCCCTTGAGAGGTCAAGTTACCTCGTTTTGGGCAATGAAGCCTCGTTTAAAGTGTCGTGGCGCGAAAATTGCTCTTGGAAAAGCTCTGGCTGACTGGCTGACGCCATCTTCACATAGTTTGTTTTGTTGAAGCCATAGAGAGAGATAACGGTTGAAGGAAAGACTGGAAAGTCCTTCTCTGCGATGTTGTTCAAGGTATGTTGCTGACGAAAAATCTGTTTTGTTGTCTTGTCACAGCAGTTAGTCGGACAATTGTCCAGGAAAATTTGATCAAACTTGCAATTGCATCATCAAGTGTAATGAGCAGCAGCTAAGCTCAGAGCTTTTTCTTATGTCCAGGCTAGTTATTATCATTATTTACCAATTATTATAATTAGTAAATAATGATAATAATTAGCCTGGACATGAGAAAAAAGCTCTGAGCTTACTTAGCTGCTCGGAAGGGCTGTCCAGAAATCCACTTCATCATACAGCAGATTTGGCCGCTAACTGAATCCCTCCCCCCCCCCCCCCTATTTAATGGACATACAAAATTTGTGTTTACTTTATGCTTACCTATCTCGCTTGTTTCATTGAGATTGATAGATATAAACCTTAAACTCTGAACAAACAAGGAGAACCTCTCTTAAGGCGATTGCTCTCCGTCATTAGGCCTAATTATCCAGTGTTGAACCTTTACACAAGATATGATTGAAAACATCGTTTGGTTAATCACGCTTAATGGATTGTTAATAAACCCCCTTCCCTCTGTAAGGGGTCATCAACAAAAGATTTTTGTCCCCGTTAACGGATTTTGTCTGTTAGGGGGGGAGGGGGTCTCACCAGAATCCGTTAAAATTGTCATATTAGGGATGAAAATCTTGATGAGAAATGTTGCATAAATATTTCACATGAATGTGTCAAATCACAAACAAAGTTAACTGAAGTTTGAAATAAATGTGTGGATTTCAGGTGTGAAACTTACCTCATATTAAAATGTGTTGGTATGCGACAGACATGCTAGCTAGGCCATGCCATTCATGGTGGGCCTAGGCCAGGTGTATTACGGGCCAAGGGTGCTTAAAAGAAGCCAGAAAATTTTTGTCCGTTAACGAGGGGGGGAGGGGGTTCGGAAGAATCTTTTGTCGATAACCCCTAACCACCAAATTCCACTATCCATCACAAAATGGATTTTTTGGACTGCCTCTAAGCTGCAAATTCAATACAATATACCCCTACGTAGAATTTATCTTTTTAAGCTGATAAATTCCATGCAAACATTGTAAATGTGAAACGTTCAAATTGTAAATACAAAGTCACAAGCTGGTTCCAGTGTCAGTGGAGAAAGGCTCTAGCAGTTGTTTGTTGACCAAATGAACAAATCCACTATTTGAATGAAAAAAATAAAGATATAATTATTTGTTAAACAGGTGCTTTACACACATCAAAAGACTAAGAAGAACAAGACTTGGCAGGTAATAATACTGTATTTGATTTCAGAGGGTTCAGAGGGGAGCTTAAACTTGGAGGGGCTTTTTATATTCATGTAAATATTAAAATATATCTTACATTCCATTGTTATGTTGAAACAAAAAAGTAAAGTGCACATGTAAAAATATAAGTCAATACAAAATACAAAATGAGCTCAGGCATCACTGATTTATTGCAGATTTGTGTATCTTTTATATTTGATTGACATCGTGGTGCAACTTCATCGTTAGGTCATGGAAATAAGAATTGTTTTTATTCCCAATATTTCCAATTAGGTCCAGGAGTTTACCTGGGTTTAATCTGCTTTGATAGCTTTTATACCATTCTGTCGTATCTTAGATGTCAAGTCTTGGTTGAGATAAGTTGTTTGAAATGTCACAAGCGAAACTCTGTATGTTGTTTTGTAGTAAAAAATATGCTTTGACATGAAGTGGGCTGACTTTAACAATTCAAGTATATATTGATTTTGAATTTTGATTTGAAGGCTGTATATTCAAATGACATTGTAAAACATGTAGTCGTTGCAGCATCAGCTGCAAAGTATTTTGAAAGAATCAGCAAGCTGCAATATCTCTCTTTCTTTCTTTCTGTCTGTCTTCCTTTGATTTTGTGGAAATGTGGCCTTCTTCCAATTTGCTTTGTTCCAAAGAACCTATTATTATCACACAATAGTGAAAACATCAGAGGCAGTGTCATCAAAGCCTTCTTAATTGTCTCTTATTCAATGGAATGAATGCATGTTTGTCTGACTTTGTTTTGGTCTTGAGACAGTGGCTGGGGAGACAGGCAGTTTTTTTGTGATGCAATGCCAACAGAACTGAAATGACTGCAAAAATGAGGAGTTGTGAGAAATGGGGTGGGCCAAAGGCATCTTCTAATGTCAACAGAATGAGAAAGGCCTATTACTTTTATTCCATTCCATACGTTGATGCAATTTGTTCCCATTTTGCAAAAGCTGTACTCACTATCTAATGTTATATTGCTAGTTATAGATTTATTTTCGTTGGTTTTTAGGATGGTTATCTTGAACTGCCAGTACATGGAAGAAAGGTCGGTAAAGGGTTATTTTATAAGACAAAACTATCAAGGGCTAAGATCATAGATCATAAGAAAGCAAAGTTGATTCCTCATAGAGACTGAATCTTCAATAATTTCTAAACAAGAGGATTCAGCAAAATTTAATACGGTAGATTAGCAAAATATCTGAAAAAAAATTCATTCCAGTTTAAGTTGATTGATAGAGATAAACAGCTAACTTAAGGGTTGCATATGCAAGTCTAAATTGGCTTATTGTGCTTGATAATGTTGGCGTTCACCTGGATATTGTCTAGCCAGAGAACAATAGTGCGAACCAAATTAAACAGGTTCTGCCATATATACAAACTGTTTTCAAGAAGGAACTTGAACACTACTGGCAAAACAATGATTGATCAACTTTTTATGTTACGTTAATCAACTTTGTGCCTTTCTATTTCCAATGACTTTAAAGCTTTTGGATTTTGCTTTTGGCTAAAAAACATTCAGGTAGCAGCCAATTTTGGACAATTAAACTTTCAGATGAAATGTTGTCCAAAAGCTTGATCATCTGAAAAGTTTTCAATGTATGTATATAATCTAAATGTTAAAATTCATCAAACTATTTTTTCTTATATAAACATATATAATTTTGTTCTTGCAGGCAAGCTTGCTATCTGAAGACAAGAGACTTTTGGACAATGTTTATCCTGGCAGACATCAAGTAGGATTTTTGACTGATTCCTGAACGATATTGAGTAGATTAAATCTAACAGCTGATAATAGAAACTCAGTGATTTTGCAGTTGAAACCATTTCTTTTTATGCCATATACCCTTCAATTTTCTTTGTCCTAGAAAATAAGGACATTTATGGAAGAATTCTTTTTTGGATGAATTTATTCCAGACAATTCTTATGTATGTATGATGTGTTTAAATTCACCAAAAAAATAATAATTCACAGTTGTTTAAAATATAAATGCAGCTACAATACAATTTACATGACAACTCTGGTAAATACAAGTTGAAAATAACACTTTATACAGTTGCAGGGACAGCATTAAAAGACTGAGTTGACTTTATTTCAATAATGGTCCCTATAGAGGTGGTTGCAAAATATGATAAGCGATATATTTGTATGTGCTTTTGGATAAAGCATAATTTAGTAGGGCCAAATCATGAATATGAGAGAGGATATGCGGCTTAGTAGCACACAGATACAACCCTTTTCTTCTCTCCGTACATTATGGGAAAGCTTTTCTTTGATCTTCTGCTTAAACGAATTGATATTTTTGGTAGATTTAAGTCAGAAGACAAGCCATGCATATTCTTGGCCCCAACCAAGTAAGACAGGCATTTTTGGCCAGTATTACTTTTTGTGATTGGAAGGTTTGATTTAAACTTAGACTTTCCTGTCACTTGGCTTTGGTCGATTGGGTAGAATATTTCATCAGCATAGGCTGGGGCCGTTCCTTGTCATTAAATGTCATTATGTTTTCACACATACGTTGATCAACTATGTTCTTTGTGGGAGCCAATTTAGAGCTTTGAATTCTGTAGCCCCAACATGTGCTGTGTTTTTTAATATTCAGATAGAACTATTGTAAAATGGAATTGTTTGATGCCTTCAACATTCCTTGAAAGCTGCTACGAATTCTGGGGCCAGAAAGCAGCTTTACTGTGAGAAATATTGTTTGAGCCCTCTTTCATTTTTTCAACTAACTCCAGATAATTATTTGATCCAGGTAACTGCAGATGCTGAATTTGAGAGTGACAAATATCTTATTCAAGTTGAAGAAGAAATCCGTAGCAATGTTGAGCCAAGTAAAGATGTATATCGACCATTGCAAACAGTGTCAAGTAATATCCAGCGAAGAGAGAGTAAACCTCACGGACTTGCTGCCTCAATGGCGATTAGAAAGGTAGTAGATATACGGTTGGGTGGAATGGGGATAAAATGGACCAAAGAGGGACAAAATAGGTACTTGATTACGTGTCTCCAAGAGCCTATTGACACAGTTAAAAGCGGGCTCGGGCCAAGTTACAAATACAGTCGGTTGCATTTGACAAGATTGGTACATGTACATGCCATGGCATTATGTAGCCAAAGAAAGAATAGGTTGGTAGGCGTTTTCTTTAGCCTGTTCGTAGCTGCAAAAGGGACAATGTTTATTCCTGTACTATTTATCCCTAGTTGCAACTCAAAATACCTAAGTTGATTCACTTTTAGATAGCGTATTGCTAAAATGTTTGTGAATCTTAATAGTCTGGTATTCACTTTCTTTGGCATCCTTGACACCTTTAATGAGTGTTGCTCATGAGATAGTGCTACAAGCGTTGACGAAAACCTTGGCATTCAAAGGAGAAATATGGTACCTAATATTTACTTTTCTGATTTTTTATCGTTTTCAGCCAAACATTCAATGTGGTAGTATTGTTTGAGTGAACGGATGATGAACAAATGAGATTTGGTATAGAATTCACTATTCACTACCAACAAGGAACATGAGGCCTCTTTTTTGATAATCAGACTTTTCGGTATGTAGAGGAAAAGAATTTATAATCATGCGATAATATGTACCCTTGCCGGATGGACTTGCCAGATGGGCCAAGAAATTACTTTGATTTGCGGCAACAATATGAAAGTTTTGGTTCACTAATTATAGCGAAGCAACTTTTTGATAATTTCTTTCGTTACTTGGCAGGGTTTCAGACCACCGTCCAGACGAACGAACATTATTTCAAATGCTAATGAGGAGGTGAGTTTTAAAAATTCGTTGTCTTTTTATGATATTGATGCTGCCTACTTCATGCATTAAGAACATTGTACGTTTGGTAGGGGTGATATGACCCGAAGTTTTACTGCCAGACATGTTTATTGCCCGTCCGAACTTGGTGCATGTTACCTTGAAACAAACCAACTTTATTCGCAAAATGTAAAGACCACAAATTGCATTTAGATAGCTTCATACGTATATTTAAGTTTCGAGAATCATTATTGTGAACACAGTTACACTTTAGAGGTTTGGTTGTCTGTCATAATCTTCGCTACCTTTCGCTCCTTCAGCCCTACTCAGTCAGAAATGAATCATGATATTACAATTGTATCGATGTAAGATCAATAAGAAAAGTCATATTTGATAAAAAATTAATAAAAAAATCGTAACCGTATTGATATAATTGTATTAATTGTAAATTTAAAGTTTATTGGTGCGACTGACTTTGCTTTACGTCCTCCATATATACTTTCAATGTGACACTAACTTTTCTTGCAGGCTTGTAGAGATCTGACAACATTAAATCCTGTTCATGCCAGCCTAGGGCACGAAGAACAATCTCACAGTACAGATAATGTCACTAAGCACCTATTTCAAAACAGCAGAGGTAGATTTGGGTCGCTTTACAACCATTCCTACCTACAGAGTATTGATAAATCATTGCATTCAGACAGATCAGAGCATGGAAATATTGATACATCATCTATGCAGGAGGCGTTATTCTGTACAACAGACGACCGGCTTCAAAATTTTCCTCCGAATCGTGATGAGAATAATCATTATTGGGAAAGACGAGAGAGGAATGGTCACGGGCCGATAAATGTTGCCTATCATGATTCTTTAAGAAAAAGAAATTCTTTTACGAAGGAAGATGAAGTGAGTTGCTCAGCGTTTTCTGGCCAGGAAGCGAAGAATAGAGGGTATGTTACAAAAACGAATAATTCAGGATCGAGTGAAGATTGCAAGAGATCAGCCGGGCAAATCTTAGCTTTATTCTCCAAGAAACAAAGGTGTCAGGATGTTTCTCCTCAGAGACATAAACATTTCTCTTCTGGTTCAGATATGAGCCTTTTCAGTAATGATATCCTGCAACATAACAAACCTTTGCAAAACACTCACGAGAACGAAAAATTCGCTTCAGTTACATGCGTCAACTCAAGTTCATACCCAAGTGAAAGACAGACGAAATTTGATCGTGTAGATCGAACTAATTTTCAGCATTATTATGAAACAAAAGAGAGTTTAACACCATTGGGCTATGCGCCAGTAAGTACTGACTCGCTGAGATCTCAAAATCTTCAAATTAATATTTCAGATTTAGATGAATCCTCATATATACCAGAAGAACGGTTTCGTGAAGAGGTAGTGATTGGAAGTGAAAGTTCGGATCTTCAGATTAGTAGTGACAGGAACTTTCTGCATCCCGATAATGATGTGAAAAGACGCACAATCACTTCAGAAGACTTTATTCAATCGATTAAACGCCAAAGATATAACCCATTAGAAGAAAAGGTTTCCGCTCATCCAGGATCTATCTTACCGTATTCTGGATTAATAGATGAAGTTTCTGATACCAATGAAACACTGACAGCTGCGATGGATAATTCTGTCCTTTTGGATATTGATTATTCGCCTGTTTTCAACCCCGGGATTGAGAGGACTGTGCAGATAGCCCCATCTATTCAGGTAAGGAAATGTAGATATAATTCAAACATTACCAGGCGAGTCAATACAATCAATCCCTGTTTGAAGGAATGCTGCTCCCTAGATATCAAGGTAGTATTATATTGGATTTTATTACCTGACTGAAGATTCAAAAACGAGGCAATACAAAATCCCGCTACTCCTATTGGTTAATCGCCCTTTTCCCGCGGGTTTCCCGTAGCCTTGTATAATACGATATAAGGACGCGTTTTTGTCGCCACAGCAACTGCTTTAGGCCTATGAGATTTACAATAAAGTCAAACGACATGGCAGTAACAAAATGCATTGACTAAATGATGCGAGTTAAGATGAGAAGCTATCAGGTAATAAAACTCATATTAACCGGTTTTGTTTTTGTACAGGATAATATAAAGCCCTCGGTCTTAGTGCACAGACTTCGCAAGCTCGGTCTGTACTTTTGAGACCTTGGGCTTTATATTTTCCTGTGCAACACAAAGCCAGTTAGTATGCGCATATAACGATGGGCATGTTCGATTATTTTGAGAATTTTTCCGGTTTGAAATCGTTTACTTCGTTCAGATTTTACAAGAGATTTTCTCGAGATGGTCTCTTCGAGCAACCTCGAAGATCGTGCTAAAACCAGAGCAACTTTCCCTAGTATTTTTACTTTACAGCAATGACTTGAACATGCTTTATTATGTGCTATTCTCTTGCGAGCCTGAACAAGTCTTTCCCCTACAATACTGATTCAAGGCGATCCATTCTCCCAAGAGGTCAAAATACATGAATGCATCTAAGTGTCATTATAGGAAGTCAAAAATTGGAAGTCTTGCCATTCGTTTTTACGCGTTTTGCATGTTTTCGAGTGGGGCTTTCTGTAGAAAAATCTCCCATGTCAAGGGGAAGGAATGATTGTTTGAAGCCGGGTAAATAATCAAATTTGATTGAACATCTTAGCTATGAAACAAGATAACCTTTAATAACATTGCTTTGATTATCAGGGAGCAATTTGTTTTCCCAAATTGGGATTGCTTTTATTAATTCACCCGGTAGAATCCGTGTTTAGGTTCCAAGATGCTCGAACCGCTTCAAGTTTCTAAAAATTTCGAAGTTCGACATTGATTAAAATGGCTGCGATCACACTAGGTGCTTTATCCCGTTGTTTCATTTCGAAAAAATGGGCTTACGAAGCTGTTGTATGTGAGCGCTCTTCCTGTTCACATGTAACGCTCGTAGAACGTTTCGTTCCTTGGGCAAGAATCCTTAAACAAACTATAGTATCCAAAAGAACTGGATAAACAAGGTGTCGACCTAAATTATAACGTTGGTGAAGCAAACTTCACTAATCATGATTTACCAAGGTAATCACGTGACGATTACTTTTCGCGCCAAAGAAATTAGCCACCGTACAAGCAGCTTTGCAAAAGGCGTGACGGGTACAGTGTGACCGAGTGTCCGCGTACCGTTATAGCGCCGTAATTTCTGATGTCAAAAATAAATTTCGAGAAAGTAAAACGATTCAGATTATAACGAGATTAGATTGTAGTGTGATCGCAGCCAGTGTGAAGTGTTGGAAGAATCTTTGTTGAAAGTTAGCTGAGTTGTTTAACTGAGGTCTTCCTTTATTCTATAGACCAAATTGATTCGTGGAGCTGTCACAAGTAGTATCGTTAGACGGACAAAGCCAGACGAAAGACCTGTGTACTATGGTATCAAAGAAGGTCTGTGGCCGCTTTTCATTTATTTTCAAATAATATTAACCGCAACTGAAAAAGACCACGCTTTTCTATTGATTAAAATGTTGCTTTCTATGAAAAATAGTAATTGATAATTTCTATGTAAAATACTTAGAACGCCACAGAAAATTCGCTTTTGTTCTTCGTTAGTAATTGCTTCTCTTTGTCTCGGATCTTATTGCCTGTTTTCATGCTCACTTGTCTCAAGTCAGAAACATCTTTCAGGTGCTTCATCGCAAGTAATTTGTTAAGTAAATTGCTTAGACGTCCATAATGATCATAATGAGAAGTAAAGAACGTGAATATTTTCACTGAGTTATGGAGCCAGTTTGTTCTCTGAAATCTTTCACAGCAAAATCATAATTATGGTGTGATAATGACAAATTTACGGCAGAGGATCGCAGTCAATAATTTAGCTACTTTAGCTAGTGTTGATTATCATTGCACAGCCAGACCTTGTGGTTTGCCTCTGGCAATCTTTGTTTGACTTCTTACTTACCGAATCAGCATTCATCCTTCTCTTGAAGTGAATGACCTGAGATATATAGTGCTTGTCTAAAGATAGGACAAAGGTGCTGTTTACATGGAGAAGGGCCAGCCCTCCTAGGAAGGCTAGCCCGCTTTGCCTAGATCTCACCTTGCAGGTCTATTCCTTTATAGAATTCTTTTTCGTTTACATGAGAGGAGGGCTAGCCCGCCTAGGCGAGATCTCGCTATTCGGTACCCGAGATCTCGCCTAGGAGGGCTGGAAATTTCCCATGTAAACGCAATCAAGAGGGCTAGCCCTCCTAGGCGGGCTGGCGGAAACAATAGAATAAGTGTAGAACAATAGGATTAGAATCGTTGGCGCCAACATGTCTAGCCCTCCTAGAAGGGCTAGCTCTCCATGTAAACGCAAAATATAATCCAGCCCTCTTAGAAGGGCTAGCCCTCTCAGGAGGGCTAGCCCTTCTCATGTAAACAGCACCAAAGAGACGCCTAATCCCTGCATTGTTTTCGTTGGCGTTGCTTTCTTTCGCCACGAGCTGGATTACCAAATACAATAGGCTATTTATAAACTTATGCGATCTCATCTTTTAACTCAGGTTATTCACTTAACATGTGCAACCTGGGATTCTTTCAAACAACGTTGACTTTGTGGAGTTTTTTGAAGAATAAGACGAAGTCTTCTTCAACTTACACTTATAAAACTTGACAGAAACTTGTCACCATTATATTACAGTCTGTTTACAAACTATCCTGAATTTTTGTAGCTTTAAATCATAACTTTGCTTATTCCTCAACAGATCAACGAAGCTTTGGTGACTATGGTGATGAATTACACCAGGAAACAGCACTGTCTGCCTGGAATGCCGATCCATGCACCACTGATGTGGAAGCTAATGCCAGGGGACCCACGATTGATCAAAACTTCCCAATGAGCACAATTGGTGCCACTGCCACTATAAAAAGAGGCATAAAATGTGGCCCAATGGACGCGAATCTAAGCACGAACACGGACACGACCACGTTTAAGAAAACATCACCATTTGCATTTGTTCCTACTCCTTCAATTGATTTACAAGGTATGTTCCGTATCTGTGTGACATCTTCGATCTTGCGTTACAAAACCCTGTTAATGTTGATCGTGTTACGTACTGACTGAGTTGATGAGACTGTTTATTTAATACTTCAGTCTGCCCTGACCCAGAAATGGACTCAATGCGATGCTTCCTTTATGTATATGGGGGGCCTTCCGCTGGTGGAAAGAAAGGATCTTAGTGAGTGTGCTTCCAGGCCAGGACAAGGAAACATTGTAGGTAAATACAGCTTCTCGTAGTAAATCAGTACGTTGTACAAGCTGATTGTGTAAAGATCCAGTACGTAGCCAGAAATGTAAGTAAATGGGACTGGAAATACAATCAACATGTATTAGAGTAGCAATTAGTAAGGAAGCGAAAACGTTTAAAGCTTTTTTCAGTCAAGTTGGGATCATCCTTCCATGCCGTGGTTTGGAATAGATCGTGTAAAAATTTGTGTAAAGTTGCGTTTTCTTCTTTCGTTTGAAGGAAGATGAACTTTCCGTGCTTGCAAGAATACTCATGAAATTTAGGAAAGTCTATCGTAACTTGTTTATTTCAACGACTTTTTGAATCCCTCGTGGGAAATCTTTTACAATATTTCATTTCTTCATTATTCAACAGATGATGAGCTTACCATGTACAGTGATGGGGAGCTATATACCAAGAATCATACTGTTGACCATAGCATCAAGACCACAACAACGAAACCAATAATGCGACATGCTGACCTTACAGGATCTACCCATATGGATAGGCCACAACCTTGCTCCTCAAGATCTGAGATTAAAGTGCTGCAACCATTCATGCCTACATACGCAAAATTTGCAAGCCCTGCCATGTCGTTGGACCATGGAATGGTATGCTCTATTGATAGTTTTGAATATTGGTAAAAATTTGTACTTTAGAATATAGATACTATAAGAGGCGGATGCAAAAATATGAAAACTTTTCTTAGCACACTGAGGCCTTTCAAACTTGAGTTATCATCAGAGTGTCTCATGATAACTCAAGTTTGAAATATCACACTCTGATGATAACTCAAGTTTGAAAGGCCTCAGTGTGCTAAGAAAAGTTTTCGTTTTTTTGTATCTGCCACTGATAGTTTTGACTATTGCTACTAGACGCAGTTAGCATAACAGATAATAAAAGAATGATGGAGGATTCTAAAATTTATATTCATTACTTGAAAAACCATAATGGACAAGTCGATCAACACTTTTACAATTTTTGAATCTAAATGGTTTCTCCTAGAGGTTAAACTTCGTTTTGTTAGATTACACTTAAACTTTGGATGACATGTTTTCCTTCAGAATGAGTACTTCGACAATAAACTCTCTCTTCGATGTTCCCGAAATATGTTTAAAATTCCCCTGGTCATTTTATGCACACTTGACACGAACTTTCTTTCGATACAAGCATAGTTGACTTTCAGTACCCTCGTACTTAGCAAGCTCGTCCTTGAGCTCGACAGCCATCTTCTCTAACCGAAGAATTCCTAATTTATATCACATTATTTCTTTAATATCGATTAACGCGTCACTCGGTTAGGTTCAAGCTATTACAACCGATAGATAAAAATACCGCAAAGCTCTTCTCCACAACTGGGGACCCAAAGCAAAAATACTTCACAAGCCGCACTAAGACCAAATGTGGTCACCAAAATTTTTCTGTTAGCCTTTAGTTCGAAAGCCCAGCAACCTTTAGAGAAGATGTGTGGTCAATACAAAGCATGTGACAATACCTTTAGATCTTCTAGAAACTAAATACTCTTTCGCTCGTGAAGTTTTTTTGCGTCACCCAGCGTTTTATGTTTCTGTTGCAGCAAACTGCACATGTTCATACTGCCCATGTTAGATGTTACTTATATGTTTCTTTATAGAGGTCAATGTGTGGTGAACTATACTTTCCATCAGCAGCCGACTGTGAAACTCAACCGACTCCTACAAGAGTTACAAAGATACCAATTGAATTTAACAGCCTTATAGAATATAAAAGCGTATTTCGAGCTGCATTAAGAGGTATGCTGTTCCTTTCTGGTCTTTTTATTGAACTATATTTTACTGTATTGCTTGCTAAAATGGCATATGACAGAGACCTTGCGTGAAATATGTTTCAGTCGTCAAACGCATTCACAGAACGGTCTCCTTTTGTGTTTTCATGAAGTTTTTTCAAGATTCCTTTTTTTCAATTCGATAAATCTAGGAATTGATGATGAATTCTGTTCTTTGGCGTATTGGTAGCAGGAGTATATTTTTCCTTGAAAGTAGAATGCAAGTACAGTGGAGGAAGCTTGCTTTTGTTCATTTATGGAAAATCAGCAGGCAAAAAAAAGACAGACGTGCTCAACAAAAAACAACACAGACAATGAGATGAATTATTTTTTTGGGATGATTGAGTTTCGAGGAGGAATGCTAAATTTTCCCATTGCCAGATATGGATATAGATTGGTCTGACTTATGAGTGCACAGTAAAAACCCGCCTATAAGAACCTAGTGATTAAGAACCTACAGGCTGAAAATTCTGAAATTAGACCCCCAATGTATAAGAACCCATTCAGCCTGAAATTTGAAATAAGCTCTTATTCGTGGAGATCATCAAACTAAATCAAACCTTTGTTGCTTTGTCATTGAGCCTATGCGTAGTGATTCTGCCATATGTGCAAATTGCAAAGAGCTCTAAAGATGCTTTAAAAGCTTCTCATTGTATTCTGTAAAGTTTCTGATTCTTCTACGAACTGATGTTTTGAATAAGGCCTTATGAACTCAGGTGTCTCTCAACTGACAGTAAATAATGGGCTTGAAATTTCAATCTGAACAAAAGTAATACCTCGAAGCCCTGAATGAAACAAGAACCAATTTAAGAACCTGAACAGCCTTATTTTTCTACTAAATATTCATACATAAGAACCTAATCAGGCTGACTTGCAAAATTGTAGGTTCTTATACGCGGATTTTTACTGTAGTCGAGGATTAGACTGATTACGATGAGTCCCTTGTATCCCTGCGGTAAACCTTGCTCAAGAGGGACTCATAATGAAACATCAAAAAACCTGGCCCTATCTTAGGCATTCGATTGATCGAATCATGATCGAACGACTGCCGTAGCTCTGTTCAACGGTCACTTCTCGGAAAGAAAATGCGACAAAAACTACGTTAAGCAGACGTTTCATCAAAGAAACTTGCTATAAATCTGAAGAAGGATGTTCACTTTACCTGGTGAGTTCAAAATAGGTCTTTCAGCGCTACATTTTTCATGCTTTTAAGACCAAAACAAACCAGAACAATTTACAACCACCTGCCGCAGCAACTTCGTTTAAAATCTAGTCAACTGCATCATTCAAATTGAAAATTCGACAGCATTTTTCTTGGCCAAATCTCGCAATCTGATTGGTACAGGAGGAATTGGTAAGTTTGGGCCTAAATAGGGCCAGGTTTTTCACAGTAATACATGAGTCTCTATTGACCGAAGCGCCATCATCAAGTCAAAGAGCACAGGGAAACAAGAGACTCATCGTCATGAGTCTAGTCAAGGATCAGTCTTAAATAAGTGAAAATTCTTTGTAAGCAGTATTTGGAGAAATTGTTAAGGATGTTATTAATGTTACTTTCTTTGCAGAACATCTGAATATACTACTATTTGACCTTGCAAAGTCGTATCATAATGCGCTAAAGAGAGCGGAAATTGCACTAGATTTTGAGAAGAAATCAGGTATGTGACTGTGTCATTATTACATTCATTCTCAGCATAGGTACAGATCTTTAAGAATGAGGATGATAAACACTCTCCTCTGCACTTCCACCAGTTTGACTTGATGCATAGAGACTGCTGCAGGGCCAATACTTTATATTTTCAGACCAGATCTCAGAAAAGTCCTTCAACAGACCCCTTCATTTTTTGAAGAAGGGCTAAGCTACTGATTTCATTTGTTATGATAGATTTGTTACATTGTTAGACTCAATAATTGTTTTCGTAACAGATTCAATTCTGATTTGAACGTAGACTAACTATCTCAGTCCCAGTTTCCGCTTCGTTCATTGAGTTGGATGCAGGCACTACGCCCGTGAGATTTGCGATGATACAAAATTGCACATGTGAAACACCTCAACTGTTTTCATTTGCAGACATTTTCACGTGACATCTACCTTGAGATAGACTTACCAGGTGAGTCAAAAGAGAATTTACGCATTTGGAGGGTTATGGAATAAAAATTATGTTGCCGATATTCAGAACTAAAATGTTAATCTTTCAGTCAAAGGCTAGCTTAGATGAGAACATTTTGTTTGGTCAAATCACACATCTTTAAGATCCAACAATTAGAAAAATTCCTATAAGGAGTTTGTATGGGAATTGAGAAATTCACTTTCCATTCTGGTCCATCATTTATGTCACATTTGAAGTATAATTTCAATGTCATTGTCAGTTTCTGAGATAGAAATTTAGACTGCGTTCACACGATGCCGGCACATTTTGAAAACGGTGAAAAATTCGACGGATAGGCCTCCCGTTCACACGAAAACGGCACATTTTTTGCCGGCAGATTTTGAAAACGGTAGATTTTGAAAACGGAACCGTAACCGGCATTAATTTGAAACAGCATCGTTTAAACACTCAACAAAGATGAAAACAGTACATTTTTCGACACTTTTGGATCGAGACAAGTCTATTCTTAGGGTGCAGGTACTATTCTTTGGCATCAAATCCTGCAACGAGTTTTTATCGTCAAATTTCCTACCGTTTTCAAATTGTGCCGGCATCGTGTGAACGCTAGCTCAAATTTTGCTACCGTCACTTTTTTCATCGTTTTCAAAATCTGCCGGCATCGTGTGAACGCAATCTTAATTTCAATAGCAATTAAATCAAGTACCACAATGGAATATGGAATTTTCGCTCTCAAACATGCCTCTCACCAGCATTTTCCTAATTTCTGGGTCTAAATGATGAGTGATATTACCAAACACAATTTCCTCATCTAAGTTAACCTTTGACTGAAAGATTGACGTTTAAGTTTTGAATATCGCCCACATACTGTTTATTCCATAGCCCACCAAACGCGTAACCTTTTTACTCACCCGGTATATGTTCTCACTCTGCTGCTGCTTTTAAACTACCAGAGTAACTAATTTTTTCTGTCTTTTGGGCCTATTTTGCCCCAAATCTTTCGCTCACATATCCCCCTAGCAATATCCTTTAATCCAAGCCTTTTCTTTTAGGTTCAGCTAACAAATCTGGCAATGTTCCTTCGTGCCCTCATGGTAAGTTTTTCATATTACAACTAAATCATTTACCACAGTGTTGTTGGAGACGTGAACGCAAAGAGCCATCCAAAGGATCCTCTTGTTTGTCATTCAAGACTTGTTCTGTAATAGACGATTACGCTAAAGATGGCGGCAAGGAACTTTTTACCAAGATGCACTGCGTTCTAACTACGAATCCTTAACGATTCAAAAGGAATTCGATTAAAGAACGCAATGCATCTTGGTAAAAAGTTCCTCGCCGCCATCTTTAGCGTAATCGTCTATTGAGCCTGTTGATTACTTAGAAAATAAGAAGGTGCAAATTTCAATAGATTAAAACTTCCTTCGGCCAGTTTCCTGCATATCTCGCGCATTTTATGCAGCGTAACTTTTTAGCAGCAGTCAATTTTTGCAATGAATTGCTAATATTCACATAATGTTTTGCACGACCTGAAGTTATTTCTCAGCGACGTGATTCATCTTTGGTAGTCTTTTTACCTGCAATTCACATGATTTGACATAACAGTTGTGTACCACTGCTACTTTAAGTTTATTGTATTATCGGTCCTTATAGCATACCTGTAAAGATACACTGCAAAACAATAATTAAATGGAGCGTGTCATGGTAAATACAGGTTGTCTAAAGAAAATTGTGCCCCGTTTGCGTGGCTACCATGGAGGAGCTGTAAATTTAATTATCTCGATGTCTACATACTTGCGTAGGGCATGCTTTAACTTAGAGTTTGAGCCCCTGTTTGAGTTAATCTGACGAGTGGTTGCTGATTTATGATAGAAGGAAGGCAAAAAGAAGCACTTCTATTGTTCTCCAGCAATGTCAAAATAAAGTAAGTTTTCAAAGGAAAGGTTCTGGCATTGTATTGAAATTTTCACTCTTTTGGAAAAGGTAGAAAGTGCACTCTTATGAATAGACAACACTGCTAACCCTTTATAACATTTAGCAAAATTTTTAATACGACGCTAGAACCTATTCTGTGAAAACTCACTTTATTTTGAAATTGTTGGAGAACAATGGAAGTGCTATTTTGAAGCAGCCACTAACTTTGCCTATTCTCTGCAACAGATCAGCAACTACCTGCATCATACAAGGTCTCAAACTCTAAATTGAAGAGTGGCCTACGTAACTATGTAAAATTCGAGATAACTGAATCTACTGCCCCTCCACAGCCGCCACACAAACGGGGCACAATTTTTGGGAACACCCTGTAGGCTTCTCTGTAAGTAGAACAAGGAAACTCTCAGACACAGCATTGTTTCTTTGGCTGTCCATTACTCACTGTGCGTGTGCGATGTCAATTTCTATGGGATATTTTTAGATTGTTTTATTCTTTGCAAATGCGAGCTTCTATCATTGCACAAAGCCTTTAAGTTATAGAAGCTGAATGGGGAAACGAACGAGCAGAAACTAATTGTATTTTTTCTAGGCGATTGCACTTTACGGACAGTACGTAAAGATGGACCAAATAAGGTACCTATAGCTCTTATATGTAGAAATTCTATATTCTTTTCAAGATGATATTTGTCATCACCTTTAACTTCGAAAGATTTACTCCCGATTTTCAAAGCTAATCCGAAAGGCAGGGAAAGCTGTGATGTAAGTGATTTCTTTCCATGCAGGGAAAGCTGTTTTACTGCTGTCCAGGAAGTGGCTCAAAACAATGCAAGGTTTGTGATTTTTAAGAAGCTTCATCGTTGTTTGCGAAAGTGTGATTATTTTCTTCAATGGCTATCACTTTCCATGGTGCAATAGTTGCATGCAGCAGTGGTGTAAAGTGTATTTTCAATTTCGCATAACTCAATCCACTACAGCAAGATGTAAAAAACCTCCACAATATAGAGGCCAGTTTCTAATGTTCCAGTGCTGCAGGGATCATCCCATTTTATGTTATGACCGATTGTTTTTCCCATCCATGTAAGAGTTACAATGCATGCTGTATTTGTAATCTGCTATACTTTCTAATTACTATGCAACTATACAACACTACAGGGACGGGACCACAAGGAGCAAGAGACAATGACTACCCTGTGGTCATTAGCATAAAGACATGCAAATAGATCAAAATTAATTAAACTAAGACTAAATACTGACACATACTGTAATCGGTTCCACATTGGATGCCAGGCCTGCATAGGCGCATGATGCTGAACAATAGGAACCAGGGAGCGCCAGGAACCGCGGACAGGAGAACAGCAACTGCAGCAACTGCTGCCGCCATCCTTCGTCCTCCAGAGTTCCCACCGCTCTTAATATTGCACGTATCCTGTCAGGTCAGGCTTTGGTTTACGATGTCATTAGTCAGAAGCAATGTCAATTTGTAAATGAATTTTCACATCCAATGGTCTTGCCATAGAAAATTTATTAGTGCAATCTCACTTTCCTTTACCAATCTTCAAAACGGTTTTTGCCTTTCAGTTTTGGTGAATCTTGACTCAAGGTTCGAATTGTCAACGTCATGCGCTTGTTAACCTGTGTTTTTAGTCATTTAAAATCTTAGCGCACGTGTTTACATCTACATTCTACTATAATTCCTAATTACTACGCAAACTGTACAACACTACAAGGATGGTAGCATGAGGAGCAAAGACAATGACTATTAACATAAAGACATACAACAAATAGCAACTACGAACAGCTACGAAAACTATTGATTTCTGATGGCTGCTGGAATCCGCTTCACATCGGATGTCAGACCAGCATAGGAGATTGATATTGAACAATAGAAACCTGTGTTTGAGCTGTAATTCCTTTGTTTCTTTTTGCTGTACAGTTTGAGTATACAGCTACCCTTGATTAGCTTTCACAGTTATGCAGTAGATCATTACAAAGCCTTACAATGTAGTCATTTATTACACACTTACTCCAGCTTCTGTTTTATTGCAGTTTTTCATATGGGCTGAGGAATTCCAAAAGAAATCTGCTTCTGGAAAAAATTGCGACGTAATAAAGCAATCAAGAATTGTCCTTTCTGATGCCAAAAGTGTCAACAACTTTTTTAACGGTCAGGTAAGAGCAATTATCATTCTAGCATCATTCGTAGCTTATCATTCTAACAGCGTTCAAATCAGTTTGACTTGATAACGAGTATACGCTCGAAAAGTCGTGTTTTTTTAATCTGTGCCTTATTTGGTACTTCAAAGACAAATGACGGACATTTAGCTTCTAGTTTAAAAATAGAACAACAGATGGGCGCCTGCCATCATTTGTCCAATTGTTTTGATAATCTCTCCAGATCATCAAGTATAATGAAATACAATGGGCTATATTTAGATTGCCCAGGCCCCTGATTTAAGTTGCCTCATATCTCCATCATTTGTCTTTAATCATTTATTTATAACATTATCATTTAATTACCATACTACCACACACAACAACCATTTTTTTAAATTGAATTTTCTGCATAAGACGTTTACATCTATTTTTATATCCTCTTCAGGGACTGGCATTCTACTGTGCATGCACTTTCTTAAAGAAGAGTAAAAACGGATTCGATGGTGGAAAGTTTAAGGTATGTATGTTTTGGCGTATCAAATATACATTGGGTCCTGTCAAATTAAATGTATGTAAATTGTATGTAAATTGTATCAAAAGGCGTATCAAATGTATGGGAATCTTAATCCTTAACTGTAAGCTAAGACTTTCCCAACGGAAATGAACTATACCTTTTGAAGATTCAACTCCACCTGAAGCATTTTGATGACTATCTTTTTCCCTGTTTCTTTGACAACAATCTATTTAGAATTGTTTGAACATCGAATTTTAAAACATTTTTAATGCGTAAGTTCAAGTTAAGTCGTGATATTCTTACTTGTTTTCCAGAAATGGGGCAAAGGCAAAAACAACAGATTCATGGAGGAATGTGATACTGGCAAGAAGAGTTTATACCTTACCCTACCCTTCAAAGCAAGCTCATCAACTTACAGTAAAGGTATCTATTATAATTCTTTATGATACGCTTGATAAAATAAGAGTTTTGTTGATAGTTTTTGTTTGTTCAGTAAAAGTGTGATTGAATTGATCTGCCTTGTATCACTTAACGTTTGCAAAAGAAGTTGTTCTGTCCAGTACGGCATGACATAGTTTTGTCTGTAGGCTGGCACTGATGAGGAGAGCGCCACCCATTCTGACAGCCTTGGAAACATTAAAACATCAGGGAAATCCCCTCCTCTTCGATGACCAGCTTACGGCTTACGTTTGTATGCATCTTCCGTCAAACTTGAGTTATTTTCGATTTATTTGCACGTTGTAAGAGTTGCATGATACTTTTTTAGTATGGTAAGTATTCTCTTTGGATTATTTAGGCGTTTTGCCATCCTTTCGCCCATTAGGCACTATTGAATTTGTTCACATAACTTTAAAGTTAAGCCCATTGATCGGTTTGGCCTAAACAGGGCCGCTTCAAAGCCGAGGACAAATGCCTGCTCTGAATACAGTCACAAATAGGTGAAAGGATGACCAGATAGCGAAATAATCGAGATGAAACGCTTGCCATAGTAAACAAGTATCGTGCAACTCTTGAAGGGTGTAGACTAATAAAAAATGAGTCAAGTTTGCTGGAAGAGACAACCGAGCGTGTGGCCGAGTGGTTAAGGCGTCTGACTTGTAAGCCAAAGGTCAGAACGGCCGTAGGTTCAAATCCCACGCTGGACAGTTTGGTCGCTGTCCGTAACTCTAGCCCGGGTCAACCAGAGCCATGTGAGGGAAATCTGGTAGCTGTGGCGGGTAGCTGCGGCGGACTGATGGTAAAACATCCGTGGCCCCTGCTGGAAATAAGTCTCTCAGACTTTCGCAGGCTAGCCACGTTAAACATATATACCTACCTACCTACCTAGCGCAAGGAGGGTATTCACCTGATTTCCTACTGTTGCAAAGGCTGTCAGAATGTGCCGCGCTCTCCTCACTTCCTTTCTCCAAATTGCGAAAGTGTCTATTATATTATGCTAAAGGACACCTGAGACAATGACAATCGTTTAGTGATTTAATTTGATATTGATTGGAGACAGGACAAATATCTAGGGAGGCAACACCTTTTTATAAAGTACTCCGATGCTATGGTAATCGCTACACTCTTTGAAGTGATCTAAGCTGGTAATGCTTTCTTCACATACAATATTTACGGTTTACGTTTGAATGGAAACCAATTTCTTATCTGCGGGTTATTAGAATTATTGAAATTTTAGAGTTGCTTTGCTCAGCGCTTCTAGGCATTGCTTAAAATGGCTTCACATAAAATCATGACCGTTTGATTTTACATCAAAACTTCATGTATTGGATAATTTCTCTACTTTGATATTGCAGATGACTTATGGATCGTATCAAAGAATTTTAACTTTGACCCAGGAAGTTCATTCATAGCGAAAAGTACGTTCTATGGACCAAGCTCCTCGGGAGATGTTCAAATAACGGCGGTTAGGTGAGTTGAAGTCTCCTGATTTTAAACGATTCTAGAGTAATATCGCCCCTATCAGACCACCATCGATTCCGTGTTGTGCAACGGCCTTGAATAAAATGTTAAAATTAAAAGGGAGCTTGGGCCTAGCTAATCCAAAAAGCGCGCGAAAGTTGTTTGCTGATGTCATCTCCCTTATATTTTTGTTCATTTTCGCTGTTTTGTTTTGCTCAGAAGACTTGCAATAAAGTTTTGAAGTTGACCTACCTGCAACGAAGGTGTAAGTACAATTCACATTTCCTTCGATGTTTCCACACACCATGTCTATTTTGTGTCGTTTCTCGATATCTCTTTCAGTTAACATAGAATAATCTTCATGAATGTTTCCTCCAACTCTTCTCGTTTCATATCCAAAGAAATTTCGAGAATCGCACACAAATTGCGAGACCTAAAGGCTCCTTCTGGAAGAGCACTGCAACTGACATTATGTCCCCAGGTGCGTCCACCGCGTGAAACCCTTTAGTTTTGTAGACTATTGACGCATCGTGTGGTTAGAGTTGACTGAGGTCAAGGCTTAGAGAGTTAAAAGCGGGAGTGAGATTAACAATATTTTGAAATCATTTTCAATCAAATTAGAATTGGTCATGTAACTTTCTGGCTTTCTGGGAAAATAAAAAAATACTTTGTTGAACTGCCAACGGCCTTGAAAAGATTTTGATGTGCTAAATTCGTCGTTCTTCTGCGGTGGTCTGATAAGGGCGATGCGGCCTAATTCATGCGTTTCAGACCTGTCCGTATTTGTGTGGTTCCAGCATGACAATAATGAAACGGATGGAACAACTCTCACTTTGAGGTTTGTAGCAAGAGTTGAAAAGCCTATTCAAGGTGAGTTCTCTTCCAGAACTGCTTTGACCTCTCCGAAAATCTTAGTTTTCTGAAAAGTGGTCTGATAAGGGCGATAGTTCTCTACTATGTTGAGAAAAGCAAATGAAAAAGAGGATGATTCAAGCAGCAAAGCAGCGTCTTTCTTTCATCTCATGAAGTGCTGCTATTACATTTCAATGCATTAATTCATCGGAGATAACAACACGTTTGATTCTAAGCTATGAATATTTCAATTTTGCCAACTTGTTAGAAAACTGGGTCATTTGTTGACAGATTGTTAGCTTTTACGCAATCCATAAAGTATGATTCTTTGCTGTTTGAGAATGCATAGCTGATTTCCGTCTTATTTGAATTTTTCAAGTTTTCAATAAATTTACGAATTGACATAGATATCAGAGTATATCCCTTTGGCCGAGCACTTATTAAGACATGGTGTTTTCTACCGGGTGACCCGGAAAAAAAATGACCCAACGCAATATTTTATAAAAAGAAATTTAAATGGCCAGTTGAAATGCTTCAAACGTTGTTCCGTCGCTAAAATACTAGCCTACGTTATGAGTAATTTTCGCAACCTTTATTTAACCGTAAATTCCCGAGTTATGGACTTTGTCAAAAGGGCATGCCTGAAATCGTCAAAAAGTGTTCAAAAATAGGGGATCGATTTACAGCCATTTCAGGTCTTCGAAACGGTGTGGAGCGTATTTCAACGCAGCCTTGGAAAAGGCAACTCAGTCGAAAGTTTCCAGAGAAAGTTTGTAGCCCAAAGCTACCTAAAAATATTCACAGGTTGAACTGAAACACGTTCCTCATTGTTTTAAAGATCTAAAATGGCTTTAAAGGACAAATGTCACGTTAGCATCTGGTTAATATAACAAACAAGTTTGGAATGGAATTCCATTGTTTCGTGTCTTTTTATTTGTTTCATGATTTTTTATTTAAGCAATTAAATTTAAGCAATGAAAGCAATTAAGGCAATTAAGCAGGCCCCCTTTCCGTGAAATCCTTAATTCAGGAAATTCACGGTACCGAAAAAACTTGCGAAAAATACTCATAACCTAAGCCAATGTTTTAGCGACAGAGCGACGTTTGAAGCATTTCAATTGACCACTTATTTTCCTTCTAAAACAGATTGCCTTGGGTCACTTTTTCTGGGTCAACCGTTATCATCCAAATCTACTCGCATACCAGGGCATATCCTTCTACTACTTTAATCCCTGTTGTCGTTCGCAAGGAGAACCTTTCATTAGGAAATAGTTGGCGAGTGTTTGAATGAATGATGTATAAATAATGCCTCTTGTAATATTTTTATAACTTCTCAAAGTGGCTCTCATTTTATCGCACTGCCCATATAGTTAGGTATAAGGAAATGGCTTCTGCACCAGATGCCGTTACATTCTGGTCAACAGGGTACGCTTCCTGTGATTGATTTCTCATATCCCTTCCGAAAACCTCAATTCAAGGAGACTTAACAGCCCAGATAGAATGCCAACTTCTGGTTCGAGCCCATAAATCTATTTCATTCTTCTGCAGCTCATATTGCCCGTCAAATTGGCAATCTGGAGGTGAGTAATATGCGGTTAGTAAACGATTACTAGGTCAATGCTGGAAAATATTTGGATTATCGTATCTTACTCAACTTAGGGTCGGTCTTAGCAAATTGAACTTTCACGAATTCAAGCACAATTTTAGGGATACTATAAATCCAGTGTGCCTCTCAAACGATGGTATTGAGGATGCGAAACATTTTTTGTTGCTCTGTCCATCTTTTGACACCCAACGACGAGATCTTCTTGCTGGAGTTCTTGCATTAGTTCGACCGTTTGGACTCATTAACCCTTCAAACAAGGTTTTAACGCAGCTGTTAATGTATGGTAATAAGGACTTCCCAGATGAACTCAATAGAAATATCCTTGAGTTAACTTTACAGTTTATCCATGAAACTGGTCGATTTGATTGAATTCGTCCAAATTTTTGCCATCCGTCGAGCAGCCGCCAAGTTCCCCTTTGTTAGTGAATTTTCTTTTTTGAGTATAGTTCCATGTAGTCTTGCCTTTTTCCCTTTTCTTTGTTTTTTCATCCTAAAGCCACGGGGTAGACATGATATCTTGCTCCTCGTGGTATTGTATTTGTAGTATCGTAGAGTATTTTGTAATTAGTGTAGGGAGTATCTTGTATTTGTAAATTTTTTAACTGATGATATAGAAAAAAATATTTGGACCGTAGGAAGAAAGGTTCAAATATTTTCCAGCATGGTTCGAGTAATCGTTTAATAAAGGCTTTGTTATATGGCAGAAACTTTTCTGAAACATTGTTTACGTTATTGTACTTCTCTGCAGCGTTTTGATACTGTTCAACATTGTAGCTGGTCGTTGAGATGCTACTACATTTGCATTTTCTTCGTGGATGATTGCGAGTTCGTCTTCAAAATTTACAACAAACGAATCTTTGAGGAATAAGCTAAACCATGGCAGTCCATGTTTGTGGCTTGGCCTTCACAAGAAGCCCCTCCCTTGTTGTTGATTTCTAAAGCAACGCTAGGCCAGTACGGCTTCGAAAATACGGCCTTTCGGACCGATCAAGAATGAATTAGATTGCCCGTTGCCGGTCTGAGGGAACATATTTCAAACACCATATCATAATGTTAATTGATAGAGAACCAATTGTGGATGAAATGTTTATCTTCTTATAGATTACAGCATTCGAAACAACTAATGTTGCAAAACTTTTATTATTTACCGAGATGAAATCCTTCGAGCTTTCTTTACTTGAAAGATATTTCTTTGGAAGCATTCTGTCCTTCAAACTGCAACACCTTTTAACACCAAGGAAGGAGAGATCAATGGTTATTTCGAAGTTGAGAATGAAGTTTTTTGCATTGCTTTTTCTGAAGTTCAAGTATCCTTTGGCACATTTTTTATTGAGTTGCAATGTAATTTGATTTATTGTAGCCAACGCTGGGTCTTCATTCCTTTTATAAAGATACATTTTCTTCTAGAAACTGTTCATGCTCTGCTAGCATGTAACGCTGGAACGGAACTCAGTTGCATCGACAATCTAGAGAGGATCAGTAGCATGAGCGATGTCCCAATATTATCAACACTCATATATCAGTAAGTAAACATATTACTTTGGTTTTCTTCCTTTTTTCATTGAAGGTAAAGGTGATAGTGAAGTTGCGATCCTTAGCACCAATCGCTGAAATCGCAGACGTAGCTAAGCGCTAATCGAATCCGCGACCCCTTGTCATGACTTTCAAGTGGTGGTGCCCTACCGGGTTTCGAACCCACTCCGTCTGACTGCTCTGGTTGCAAAGTCAGAGGATTACACCACTGCGCCACAACACCGTCAATTATATTTCATTGTTGAAAAAGATCCGAGCCTTTAAATGCCATATGAACCTTTCAAAAGACATTGACACTATTTATGCCGGTGACTTGAAAAATTTTCCCCCTGTTCGAAAAGTCATTGCAGCAACTTCACTTGCGCTATAATCATCAAAATTGATTTTTGTAATTGATTTTTTGTAATTGATCTTTTGTAATAGGTAAAAGATTGCAGTATTTTTGGTATTTTTTAATAATTTTCTAGGTAGTGGTCCTGTGGTGAATGTTAAAGATTCAAATAATTAGTCTTGCATGACACCCAGAAAATGGCCTTAAGACGCATGATCAAATGCCTCTCGAAATAAAAGAGGTGTGACTTATCATTTTCACTGTTTCCCATAATCCTTTTTCCAGAGCAATAAGTAAGATATCAGTGTCTGTTTCCATCTAAGCTTCAGATCTTCACCTTAGTAGTCATCCTACTTCGCAGAATGATTTTGAGAAGATTTCAAACGACCTGGAAGATTTGATCATGTGTTTTAGGCCATTTTCCAGCTATTCTGAAAGACTAATTTTCTAAGTCTTTTGAATTTGACAAAAAACACTATTTTGAAAATTACCAAAAAATTACCAAGAATACTTCAATCTTTTAACTATTAGAAATATCAATTCCTGCAATTATTGCGTAACTAATTTTGCTGCTATTAGTTTCAAACAGAGGGATATTTTTTCGAGTCACCCGGTACTGTGTTTTATGGCATTTCATTGCGAGTTGATAAAAAACTGAAAATCCGTATTATCAAACATTCATTTTGCTTTTCAGGAATGGTTCTAGTGGAAATATCCGTTCTGCTTCGAGTAACAGATTTGTATGTCCCACAAACAGTCGTGCAAATCAGGGTTCTGAATGGGATAACGATGAAATAGTAAGTAGTAGAACCTTGGCGAGGTCACTTCTTTATGCATATGTACACCATGTGAGTTCCCAAAATCTCCAAGAAAGGATATCCTAGAACCAAGCATACTAGGACAAAGATTTTTCAAAATAGGGTAGTTTTTTATCAAAAGTCAGAGAATTCGTAAAAAGAGTATCAGAATATGGTACTGATTACAAAATATTTGCAAGCTAAATATTCCTTATATGAATCATGATTCACAATAAAGAAATTGCAACGACTGTGTTCTAATATCTGTTACATTTGAAATTATCAATTGCCTCTTTATGACTAACAATACAATTTAAGGATTAATATTTGGAATGAAGCGATTATAAAAGTTACTTCTTGATACAGACAGTGGATAATTTTCCTGGAGAAACATTCATTGATTTCATTTTGAATGGAAAGGGCCATTCGTTCTCTTAAAGCCAGAGAAAAGAATTCATCTTTGTTATGTAAAATCAGAGATAGGGGTCTTTTTTCTAGTAATTTTGATGACGTCCAACTTTGCTATGTATTGTGAGCATCTGCAATTTTTGCCTTAAAAGTTTTAACCGGTATCATTTCCACACTCAGGAACAGAAGATGGAAGATGTATTTTCGAAGTACCACTTAAATGAGGTAATATGTCTTTGAAAGTAATGATTGATTGTTCGATCGGCCGATTGATTAATTGATTGATTGAATAATTGACTGGTATATATTTCTTAATTGCTGTTATATCTCATAAAAGTTCCTGTCTTAATTCAAGCCAGAGTCATGTTTAACCAAAATGAATGTATCTTTTTTATTGGTTAGCTTCAAGACCCGATTGAGCATGACAAAATATAATAGAACTGTTAAGAACTGAAAAACCTGTAGCGTTACCTGTGCATTCCTCTCGTAACTTCTTTAAAATGTTAGAGGCGTGTTAGCCTGTTGGTACACTAACCTGATGAACTCCTGTTTTGACTGTGTCAGTTTCTTTGCGTTGTTCATTCGAGACTTGCAAAATCTCTTATATATATCCATGGATGACGGTAATATCTTTTGGTTGGCTTGGCAAGCATCGTCGTCTTTGTTAATGATGTATTTTCAACATGTCATATTTGCACTATGAATTTGTAAGATGCACTTCAGGTTTTGCGTAAAGGGCTGGTCTTTACGATGTTTCAAGTTTTCATGAGAATATGCAAACTGATATTTTCTCTCTTCCCAATTACAAAGTGGTAAGTGGCCAAGTGGCTTATACAGTCTTCGTCAGGTGACTGAAGTTAAGCTCAGGTGAGTGAGGTCAAACTCTGGATGGGTGACGTCGGAGGCCTGACCTCACAACTCACCTCGTCGTCCTTCGGAAGGGTCGTTAAACCAGGGGTCCCATGCCTGGATGCTGCATGCGCAGTGGGCCTTAGCTTTCAGTAGCTAGAAATCCTCACAAGCCCACTGAAAACAAATTGAAAACACTCAAAACAAATTGAGAACTTTGTCTCCATCCACCTTAAACCGTATTCTTTGGGCATTGAAACCAATACATTTCTAATTTCCTAATTTCTTCCACTTTGGAGAGCCATGCTTGTACTTTATTGGTTAACCGTGATCGGACGCATGCTTCCAATATGTTTCTGGTAACCATGTTGACCTTATGGTCTGTGAGTACCGAGCTTACTACATTGAACTTTGTTGTCACCGTTGCTATTTGCTGCTCAGTGACAAAAAATAACAAATTTGATGCCATGACTTGATTTGAACAAATGCATATTTCATGCGCGTATTTCTAATGATAATATCAGTATAAAATTTAACGTAATCCAATGCATTTGCTAAATTCTGTTCATGGTTTTTTCATATTGTAGGATCAATCTTCAGCACTTAAGGAGATAACGAATATGTTCACAAATATTGGTAACGACCAAACAGAACAATTTCATACAACACTTATTCATGGTAAGAACTTCTGATACCTTGTAAGTAAGCCAGAATTATTGTATATGCAAAGAATAGGTAATGAAAATTAGATCCGTCTCACCTCAATATTGCTGCCTAGCATTTTATATTCAATATGAAATTTGCAGAACGAGGTTACTGAACTGCAAACTACTAAACTACATAACAAGAACGATAAGCCTGGGAAGCGAAAACCCATGACTATCCCAAGGGTCATTAACATAGAAAAATAGAACATTGAACTAAAATTACATCTAAATAATCGAGACAAAAACTTACATATTAACAATGGCTGCGGTCACACTAGGTGCTTTATCCCGTTGTTTTCTTTCGACATAACGAGCTTACAACGCTGTGGTATGTGACCTCTCTTTCTGTTCACATACAACGCTGTTACAACATTTCGTTCCTTGGGCAAGAGTCTTTAAAAAAAGCCATAGTATCCAAAGCAATGGGATAAACAAGGTGCTGACCTAAGTTACAGCGTTGTTAAAGAAAAATGAACCAATCATGATTTACAAAGATAATCACGTGACGATTACTTTCGCGCCAAAAAAATAGCCAAAGCACAGACAGCTTTGCAAAAGACAAGACGGGCACAGCGTGAACAAAAACAATTTATCGCTGTTGTAATGCCTAGCATTTTTCGCTGTTGTAAGGAAATACGGGCAAAGACATGTCTGCTTGATCCAAGTGAACAGATAAAATGATATGGTCATGATTTGTAACATGCTTCGTTCATTTGTGTCCATGCTGCAAGTAGCAAGCCAACAGTCAAGTTAGCTGTCCATTACTCTATATCACTAAGAGCACAAGACATAGTGCTGCAGACTCACATTAGCTCTGTTCATGATCCGTAACATGCTCCATTCTACAGTGCTCATAGCTGTAATGCATGGCTCATTTTGTTGTGATGGCCAAGGAGTTAATCGTAGTGTTTCTCATCTTTTGAGATGTTCCCGCGTTTGTTCAACTCTCGTTGTCAGAACTACTAACCAAAAACTAACAGCTGACTCAGTTGTGCTACTTTCCCAGGTCAGCAAATAAGTACTCCGATAAAACTGTGAGAGCATGGCTATAGTGCTGTTCAGGGCCACTTCAGCCGTATAGCTACCTTATCCCCAGCCTATGTTAACATGTAGGTAATGTACCGTTGAAGAGGGCCCAGCCACTCGAAGAAAACAGACATCAATTTGGTCTTTGTAACTTTTTCTGTCATTACTGAGTAGTTTCACCCACTAGGGCATCTTCCAGTGATGGATACTTTGCAAAATATTTGGAAGGGGGCAAAGATATTGTTTCATAAAGAGCTTTGTTTATTTCCATTGTTTTTGAACAAAAGATTTCTTCTAGCCAGCATTGAAAGTTGATCGCACCCTTTGGCCTCCCTCCCAAGTGTCCGCCACTGGCATCCTCGCGGCAATTGTTTTATTCAAAGTATCAACCTCTATTTTTTGGAAATTGGTGCCCATGTATACCCACTGTAGCTTGTGCTTGGCAATTTTATGTTGCTTGCTTGCTTGCTGGCTTTCTTACTTGTTTACTGGCTTGCTAGAATGCTTACTTGCTTGCTAGCATTCGTACTTGCTTACTGCTTATGTACTTGTTTGCTAGCTTGTGCAAATGGTTTCTGCTTGCTGTTATCACTAGGTATTTGGGCACTGAAGATATGTTGATAAGTACCGAACCAGTAGCCTAGTAAGGAACTTGATTGTATATCCGGGATAACTGACATGATGATCGCACAGACTACAAAGTTTAGCCTGAAGAGGATATTTTGTTATTAGAATGAGCCCAAGTTTGATTTGCCCAATGGTTTCTTTTCAAGGTGTGTTCGGAGCTGGGAAGAGCTTTCTATTGGCAGTTGTCATCATGTTTATGGTGGACCTTTTCAAAATGCGGAGAACAGAGAACAGCAACTCTAATCGAAGCAGGTAATGATTTTCAGATCGAGCCACTGGCGTTGCTATGATCATCTTTGGATTACTGATTATGATACGAAACGATGAGGAACCAAAACAGTTACAGGAGAGCTGACAACAATGGTTTTGATCCAATCTTAAAATGAGATGAAATAGAAGATTTTCCTGTTTGTCTGAACAGAAGATAAACAAAATAGACATCACACTTCTCTGCTTATCTAAAGCTTATTAGTCTGTACGAGCTTTTCTCTCAAGCAATTCATTTCCAGTTGAAAATATATTTACTTCAACTTGCTATTCCCCAGTGAAATGTTTGTTGAGCAAACTTGCGCGTTTGTAATTTGAAAAGTTTCAATGCTGTGTAGAACTTGGAAACCGTGCTAGTTGTTCAAATATTTGCGTGATATCTTCGTCTGCCTCTTGTCACAGCAAATTTTAAGAGCCGAGACTAGAATCAAAGCAACACTCTTAAACAATCTTTTTTACCACTTGAAGCTGTATTCTTCTGACTCGAGTCTTTTCAATGCTCACACAGCTCCTGGAAGATCTTAGTTTCTTCTACTACGAATGTTGCTGTGGACAGAGTGCTTCAGGGGTATGTGTGCATATGCTTTGGTTTTTGCTACTTTGATTAAAGAAGATTTTTATTGTATCAAAGAACAAGGACACCTATGTGAATTAACAAGGGCAGATTTTGTAATACAATAGCATCAGTTGCTTTGGTTCACGCCTCAATTCAAAGCCAGAAGCGAATGCAGACAAAAAAATTCTCTCAAACAGTAATTCAAAACAAACATAGCCGCAAAGTTGCCTTGAAACCAGTACGGCAAAACTCTCGTTTGGTGTGGGCGAAGGGAGGTTTTTAAGAGAAGCTATTTGCTTATAACGAAAGAAGAAGGATGAACCTAAAGTTCTGTTTGGCGGATTTTGTTTATTTGATTCAGGAGCTGAGGAGTAACTGTTTACATCTGAATGATAAATATGCTAGAATTGTAGTGCCCTCCACTCAGCTTTTGAATCATGTAAAGAAAATCAGCCAGAAAGAACTTTAGATTTACACTTCTTCTTTCATTATCAGCACGAAACTTCTCTTAAAAATCTCATAGAATGGCTATGTTTCTTTTGAATTACTGGTTGAGAGAATTTATTTTGTTGGCATTCGCTAATCGCTTTGAATTGAGGTGTGAACCAAAGTAAATGGTGCTATTGTGTTACAAAATCTGCCCTTGTTATGTGACTTACTATTACCGATTTGCTATATCCCCCAAGACGTCGACTACCATGGGCTTCCACTTTATCTGATCTTATGCATTTTGCAGTACCTGTGCCAGTCTCACTCTTCTTTCTGTTAACTTCGAAAGACCATCCAGACATTTCTCCCACCGCTGACCTCTTCCTCTGCTTCCTCCTATCGTTACTGGCAATACTAGATGTCCTGAGCCTTGCCCTCTGAGCACTAGTCCGAAGAACTTTAACTATGACTTAGTTTGTGCTAAAACTTGACAATTATACTGAGTTTGTTACTACGTGAAATAAATGATTGTGAGATTTCATCCATTTTCATTTAACATTATTTATACACGAAACAAAACTTTCATCAATTAATAGCAAAACTTACATGCAATTTTGATTAGAAAAATTAAATTCCTAAAAGCCTACAGTCCTACATTCCTAATCTGCCGTTGTTCCCGGGAGTCGTGTTCTAAAATGAGTCCAGCCCTTTAAATGTGTTTTAGTCGTTGTTCAGTGGCTCACGAATCGTGGAAGTTGTATCATTCCAGACTTTCAAAGATGCATATTGAAAACTCTTTTTGAAAAATCCTAAATAAGATAAGGTAAGATAAAGGAGTGTTTCTCTTTTCATTATTTTTCTTTTTATACAGACTTCTGGACCTTGGATTCGATGATTTTGTTCGTGTTGGTAGCGTTAAGAAGATTGCAAAGCCAGTGTTGCCATACAGCGTACATGCCACTGGATCCGATGATCAAGAACTGAAAGAACTTCAAACTATGCTCAAGTCAGATTTGTCTACAGAGGAGAGAGCGTATGTTTCTATTGTTTTAATACTATCAGCATATTAGCAGGCCTAAATTAGCAGTAATCTTGCTATCTTAATTTTAGTTAGAAGCCTATTGTAAATGAATAACTGATTGATTGATTGATTGATTGATTGATTATGCAAAGAATGCAAGGTCTTTGCAATAGGAAATATCTAAGCTTCTGAGCAGGTCACTCTTCTTTAACTTTAATTTCATGTTAGCTTATGTTGCAGAAAGATAAGACCATCTAATTTATATTCCCAAAAGGTCCTAAGTTTAGCTCCAGACTCTGCCATGGAGGTGTGCTATTGTAGATCATTTTCTGTTATTCTAGTTACGTAAGGAAGAGCATCGAAAGACATCGATTGGGCATGAATAGAAAAGTAGGTCGAGTTATTGTTATTACTGCCGGCTGGTTTAAGGAAGTTACTTTGTTGGGGGGGGGAGCTACAGTTGAAATTTATTGGTTATTTTGCAACCAAATGTGCTGTTAAGTGCGCTGGAAAGGCAAACTTAGACTCCTAGGGATCACTCAAACTTTAAGGTATCAAAGAGTTGAAAAAATACCCATACAGCTTCACATGATATGGTTTTCGTTACTTCAAGTCAGTGTTTGCCTGGTAAATATCTCATTCCTTTAAAAACACACTCAGGACTTGTCAACTTTATATTGTTCCAGAATCACAACAAATTTGCAACTCATAAGTGGCTGTTTGCATCAAGCGGTCCTTTTAGAGGCCAAAGTAAAGTGGAAGTAATAGTGATTACTTTGAGTTGATATGAAAGCTTGAGGATAAGGAATTGTTGCTATTTTTGATTTACCATGAAGGCGTAAGTTTATTGCTGGCTGACAGATGAAAGTGTTGTGGGGCAGTGGTGTAATCCTATGACTTTGCAGCACGATCAGTCAAGCGGAGTGGATTCGATACCCGGTAGGGCCCTACCACTTGAGCGTCGTGACAACGGGGTGAGTAGCCAAGCGGCTTATACAGTCTTCGTCAGGTGACTGAAGTTAAGCTTGGTCGAATGAGGATCAAACTCCGGATGGGTGACCTCCGAGGCCTGACCTCACAACTAACCTCGTCGTCCTTCGGAAGGGACGTTAAACTAGGGGTCCCATGCCTGGATGCGGCATGCACAGTGGGCCTAGATTAGCTTTCAGTAGCTAGAAATCCTGACAAGCCCACTCAAAACAAATTGAAATGAAAACAAACAAACAAGGTGTCGCGGACTCGATTAGCGCTTAGCTACTTCTGCCATCCCAGAGCTTGGCACTACAATAAATCCCCGCATATAAGAACCTACCAAAATAAGAACCCAGAGGCTGATTTTCCTGAATTATGCACATGGCAGTTAAGAACCTGTTTCAGTCTGATGAAACACAGGTTCTTATTGCAGGGATAGTATAATAGATTTTTGATCCATGTTACTCAGTTGATTTTGGCCCAGGTTGGCTGTTAAATGTTGATGCCCCTCCCCCAATTAGGTATAGGTCTGTAAGAACCCTTCAAATACAAATAATATGGCTGAAAATCATTGTTAAGACTCTGAAAGGGCCTACACAAGCCACTCTTCAAGTAAGAACCTTTTTACCCTGATATTAGTCATAGTGTCTTTGAAATAAGAACCTATTTCAGCCTGGCTCTCAAAAAAGTAGGTTCTTATATGCGGAGATTTACTGTAAAACCGCGACTTCACCTTCACTTACCATAACACTGCTTCCGAGTTAGGAGGTTGTGTAACGGTTAGAAATCTAAATTTTCCTTTAGTGCACCCTTTATTTATTTCTAGTTGGTTGCAAGATCGTCAGAAATTTTGCTACGGTAGCCCTTCGAGCTAAGTAATTTTTTCTGAGATGCATGTTGTTACTGTAGTATGTAGTATTAGTGTAGCCTAACTTTGAGATCTAAGAACTTCTATTGAAAAATACTTATGAGCGCTATCCCCAAAGTTACGGAAACATGCGAGAAATGAGAACAGAAGGCATGGGACATTGTTTCTCGTTGCTGAGTTAAGTATGGCTCTGATCAAATGATTGTTTTTAGACTTTGAGGTCGTTTAGATTGCAGGTAAATAGACAGCCTAAGTTTACCACTTGCTTGCAGATTAAACTTGAACCTGTTTTTGTTTCAGAAATTACAAGAAGTTCCAGTTGTTGGTGTAACATGTGCAGCATCTGTCTTCCAGTGGATGGAGAAATTGTCATTCAAGGTATAAACACGTTTTTCCCTTCAACTTGCCCTGCCATCTAAATTTGTTAATTTCATCCGTTTTTCGTGTAGCATGATATGCCTGGAGAGTCTCTGTTGCACCGCTGTAAGTCTATTTTGCAATGCACAAAATGATTGAACGCAGAGGATTGTTTCGCCACAGAGCTTCTAAGTAATTACTATCGGCTGGTGGTGCAATCAAGCCTGTTATTGGTTCTATCATGACAGTTAATCACATGATGAAGATGATAACAAAAAACATATTCGCATACAGAAGATGATCTTCAACAAGTTCAGACTTGGATGCTATGATGTTTATGATATGAAACTTGTCACAAAGTTGCCCTTTTCCTCCTGATGTGATGAGAGATAATCCTTAAAGAACATTTGCAGCATGCTCTCAAGATGTTATCACTGAAACGTTTGTTTTGCATTATAATTTTCAGGTTCATTTGCTTGATGAATGTAGTCAGATGACAGAACCACTATCGATGCTTCCAATTGCAAGGTAGTTACTCTTTTTCCTTTCTCTAGCATATCTAATTCTGGCAAAAAGTTGTACTATTGCCCCCGGGCAGTGAAATTAAATGGATGATTGACTTGATGGGCGTGGTGGACGCTGAAACTGTCGCTGACCTTTTATGGCCAAACACTTTTTTACAACAATTTTTATTTCTCACACATATTACTGAACGTTTCTGTAAAGTTCTGATCTTAAGAATATCTGCGAATCGTCCCAAGAGCAATCTGTGTGGTTTCGTATTATTTTTAGCAAAAAAGATTGGCTTTGACAAGGAACGTTGCTTCATAGCTACATTTTCTTAAACACATATTCAAAATTTTGTTAATTGTTTCGAATTGATTCCATTCCAATCATTGGTCATATCCATCTGTACAGATTTTGAATGAGTTGATGGAGATTTGAAATTGCATTTGTGAGTATAAATTCTTGCTTTGTTTTAGGTTCAAGTGTGAAAAATTGATACTTGTTGGTGATCCAAAGGTTAAAAGAATTTCTTGATACTCATTTTAGATTGTGTGTTATATTTTCCATGTTATGTTATAATATACTGCTGGTAGATAGTGCGAATGGTTTTTGGCTCAAAAAGATAAGGCGTGACTGTACTGTAAAATGACAGCAGAAAACAGACTTCCTTAGATTAATTTATCAAAGGGTCTTGGGAAGCCTTCTTTGCAACGGTGGCCTAATTGTATGCAGCGTAAAAATTATTTTGTATTGTTGCTCAGTGTCACGTCGTGGATGAGGAAGACAGTCTCCAGATGTGGCGCTGTTTCATCTTACAAACGTTTACAATTAGACTTAATTACTGCAGTCCATTTTTCCCTGTGCTCTCTGCCTTGATGATGATGCTACGGTCAACAGAGACTAATTACAATACTCTGAAAAGCCTGACCCTTTTTAGGCCCAAGCTCTGAGCTTCCTAGAGTAGAAATCAGATCGCGAGATTTATGAATTACTATTGTTATGGCAAATATGATGGAACTTTCAATTCGATCACAGAACTGGTAACATTCGAGTGAGATTCAAGATTCTAGGCCGTAATTTGAGATTCGAAGTCATAACTTGTTTTTCACTGATGAATGCAGGAAAAAGTTTCTCATTTTTTGAGGCCCAGTTGAGCAAGTTTTAGCACAGGGATACAAGGGACACATCGTCATAAGTCTAGTTTGACATTGGCCTTGAATTGAATGAATTCTTTTAAGTCCATGAAAAAGAAAACAAACAATGCCAATGAATGCTGGTTACGTAAGAGCAATTAACCTCGGTCAAAATCAACCTTGTCTTGATTTTGTAGCAACTCAGTCCTACAATTCAAGGATCAGAAGCTGAACATGAAGATGGCCTTGAGAGAACCTTGTTTGATCGTCTGAAGAAAAAGGTATTTGATTATCTTTACTCTCACTGTACCTTGCCGCCAATAGATCTTTTGAATATTTTATGAAGAGTCTGAAGTGGTGGTTATTTTCAAAAATTTGGTGGAAATCTCACAAATTTTCAAATGTACAAAAAGGTGATAGAAACTATAATTCTCCTTGGTCAAATCTTCAAGTAAAAACTGATCCTAAAGTATAACGGGCTTATAAGAACCTAGTGATTAAGAAGCTACAGGCTGAAATTTTGAAATTATGCTCCAATTATATGGGAACCCATTCAGACTGAAATTTGAAATAGGTTTTTATTTGTAGAGAAAATGAAATAGAATTAAAACTCCAGTTGCTTAGTCATTGAACCTATACAAACTGATAATACCATATGCGTATATTGCAAAATACTCTAAAAGATACAGTATTCAGTTACCCTTTCATTATTTCAAATATTCCGATTTCAATTGGCTATTGAAAGCTGTTTATTGGATTCTATGAAATTTCTGATTCTTCCACAAACTTCTGTTGTAAATAAGAACTCATGAACTCAAGTACTGTGAACTGACAGTAAATAATGGGCTTGAAGTTTCAATGCGAACAAAATTCCTGAAAACTCAGATAGAATAAGAACCAATTTGAAGACCTGAACAGCCTCATTTCCTAATAAACACCCAATATATAAGAACCCAGTCAGGCTGACTCGCAAAATTGTAGGTTTTATTGTATGGTCCTTTCTATGTCTTGGCTTCACACATGGAACTTTTGCAGGAACTATCGTTATTTGTTCATAGCTATTATGCTCCTCATTTGTCTTTCAAAATTCATCTATTTACTATTGCCTTACCGAGTTATCATTTGTTTTTGTAAAGACTACTTTCCTATTTTCGTTGAGGGAGTAGGTCTAACGGATTCTTTCTCACATTTGCTTAAGCTATTGCAGGCTTTATGTAACGTTCATTATTCAAGCCGCTAAATTGTAGAAATTTTTATCCTCGTTATTTTGTGAAAGACTCAATTTGCATTGTTTTACTTTATGCCCATTGCCCTTGTCCTATTTGTTATAGATAATGTTCCTATATTAACCATGTTTGCCTCTCTTTTCTTGGCTAGGGTCATAAACCAATCATGTTGAGAACTCAGGTTCGTATAACATATTTCGTTAACTTTCTCTATTGTAATTTTCTTTATTTCAAATGCGCTGCTTCGAGCTTTTATCTCTTGGTCAAGGTCTATCACCGAAAATTGTGGTTTTAGCTGCCTTGAATTTAAAGCACCCCAACAATCGCTTAGGATCAGTATGTCCCTTCAGTTTGGTCATAGGAGATTTTTCTGAGAAACACTGTTTAGAGGCTTTTTTACATACTATTAAAAATTTACAATACATATCACAGATTACTCTACCTACAAACTACTTGAAAATACTAAAGAATTATACCATGAAGAGCAAAAGACTATGACTAGTCCATGGCGTTGAAAACTACGTTAAACTACCCACTATCTTACGTAAATGCTACACACGATATAAGAAAGGAAAAGCCATAAATGTTGTAGTGGAGAATTTCTTCCAACGTTAGATGTTAGCTTATGTCAACGTTAGCTTATGTCATACTTGCGAAATGAGGATCTAGTTCCAGTTTCGTGATAAATAGTTTAGTTATGAACGAAGGAATTTCTCTTCGGTGTTTTTATGTTTATCCATATTCTGACGTCTTTGGTGTGTGTGGAAGTTTTAAAAAGACTTTTGGGTACTCAAGGTTATTTAAAGCTCTGTCTTTTCAGTATCGATGCCATCCAATGATAAGTGCCATTCCAAATGAGTAAGTTCCTCTCTTCTGTTTGATATATTGCTTTGGATGCTGGCTCTTGCTCTTGTATGTGTCAAGGATAACTCATATCACTTTGAAAACAGATGTAAACTTTACTTTCGTTTCCTTTTTGATTCAATATTGTATCGTTCATTAATTGTAACATTTTGTAGATTCACATATTTGAAAGATGCCGACTCAATTTGTGCCAATTTTAAAAATTTGATATACACGGGAACTGAATGCTGTTTGCGTTACTTATGGTGCAATAAGCAATTACTTTGGATAGGGACAAACTTTACTTCTATTTGAGTTGACATTTGCAAGTAAACAAAGAATAACAATTTGGGATACATCGAACGCTGAAGTCAAGATGTAATTTTCCAAAATAAAAACATATGTTAGAGCTTGTTCTGATGAATATTGAAATTGTTATTTTCAGATTATTTTATAAAGGGAAGCTGTGTGATGGCGTTACTGCTGAAGATAGGCTTCCCGTACTTGTAAGTTAGCAATTGTTGCTTGATCATATATAGAAGAGGCAAATTTCGTTCATCGAAAAAACGAAGCGACTCAAAGGATCTTTGTCATTTGTTGTTATATGGGAACCCAAATGAAAGTACCTTTGCAAACAGAATCATTCTAGGAGCAACTATTTCTTTTATCAAAACTTCTGGACGTTTCAATTAAACTTTCTGGAAAAACAGCAGCCTAAGCCTTTTTCTTGACTGGGGTGCTCCCGAGATTTGCATGGGCAGTCTCTGCTCATCGGACTGCTGCTGCGGGGGCGTTGGCTGGGGGAGTCTAGGATTAGTTGGAAGTTTTTAGATTTTTCTTTCTCCTCGGAGTTGATCTCTGTACCATAGATTCCATTCTCCCTGCCGGTGCTCTCGTGCTTGTGGTTTGGTGGGGGGTGGGCTGTTTGTGCGGGTTTTGGAGGTACTTCAGTTTCGATTTAGCTTTTGTTTTTGTTTTGTTTGTTTGTTTTGTTTTGTTTGTTTGTTTTTTTTGTTGTTTCCTTTTCTGCTATTAATAAGGTGGTTGCAGGAGAAAAGCTAACTTATTTGATAATCTTTAAATTCCGAAAGTTTTTTCTCCTGCAACCACCTTAAGCTACCGTTAATATTTTTTAGAAAATTGTAAGTAGCATTTGTAGTGAGGACCCGATGACCTTGTGTCTTTCCTCGCTACAAATGTCACAGTAGTTGCATTTAATTGTTGTTTTTAAAATTTTAGATTGATAAAAAAAAGCGGCTCCATCAATATTCTCAACATGCTATTATTCACGCTGCGTAGCATCCCTTTTGTCGGCTTTTGTCTGTTACGTTCTCTGTGTCGTTTTCTTGTTGTGATGTTTTTTCTCTGGTTTTTATTTTGAGTTTGTTTTTCTTTCTTTGTTGCTTTTTTGTCTCGTGTTTTTTCATATTATCTTCAAATTAAAAGTTAAACTGTAAGTGCCATTCATAGTGGGGGCCAGATGACCTTTTGCCTTTTCCCACCATGAATGGCACATGTAAATAGTATCTCTGCTTTACCTTAGGTTTAGGTTTTGTTGTTATCGAAAAAAGAAGAGGCAAATCCTTATTAAAAGCTGGAGCCTTTGCCTGAAATATTGAGTTTGATTCTGTAAATACTCTTCTAAAATTTCGAGTTTTTACTTGACGACGAATGCACTTGGTCCTTACGAGATTAGCCAAAGTTTCTCCATCGAAGACTTCAGGTTCATTCATTCATTCGTCCCATGTGCAACACTCATTTGTCCCGCCATGATTGTCATTCTTGTGTGTTAGCCTACTCTCGTATCCAAACTATCAGCATGCCAGTGCTAATCAGCTCCCACCCTCATTTACTCTTTTTGACAACCATGGTTTTAACGGAAGTTGATATAAAGAATCCTTTTAAGCAAACAAATGGTTGAAGGTATATTATCAGTAGGTTTTAGGCCAACAGTTGTAGCTTCTCACTATCCTAGATAATGCGTTCTTTTTTGGTGCCGCTGTATGCAAGTTTATAAAGCAAACTGATTGCGCCTCATCATCAATTTCATTCATCAGTTTGAACCATTTCACAGGACTGGCTAAAGCCTGTATGCTTCTTCAATGTATCAAAAGGAAAGGAAATATGTGGAAATGATGGCAGTTACTCCAACCTGGAAGAGGTGAGAGGGGATAGTGGCTTCCAGAGCTTGTTTCATTTCTTTTAATCATACGTAAATATTTAGCTGCCATTTTGAGATACATGTTAAGAGCTTCTTTGCCTGTTACCGCAAATAAGGTGTTCTCAAGTGTTATCGTGGAAATAGCTGAGATTTTGTTTGTATTTCAAATTTGGAAACCCACTTAAAATTCCTGGGCATTATTCTGTATTCCAGAAATGATTGAAATTCGCCAAATAGCAGTTTAGGATTTTACCAACTTCTGCCATTCTAATCACCTTTTTAGTGTTCTTAGTTGGTTTATTTCAAACTCATTTGAGTGGACGTATCTGGCGTCACATTTGGTAAAGATGAATTTGGAATTGTCTCATTTGAATCATCTCATCTGAAGGTAGTTCGCTTTAGTTATTTGTGCCATCCATAGGCCGTTGGTGTCACTTTTTTGTCGATCAGTGTCTTTATGATGATATTTCATGGCCTGAAGCAAAGTCTTATGAAGTTATCGTTATGTAATTATTTTTTGCTACTTCATGTCAGGTTTATTGACGCTAAATTTTAAATTACCGCCAATCAAGAAGACCTTGTTTTCTTCTCATTTAGGCTGATTTTGTCGTTTTTCTAATTAATGCGATGCTGACTTTTGGTGTCGAATCAAACAATATCGGTATGTACTGAGGATAAACAAACACATTCTTTCATATAATGAAATGTTGAGAATGACGTACGGCAATAGTTTCAGTAGATAAATATAAATTTACGTATCAGTTGAGATAAAATGCCAAGAATTAAATGCACATGCACTACATGCACTTAGTGCATTTAATTCTTGGCATTTTAGTTCAACTGGTACGTAAAGTTATATTCTTTCATACCTTATCTCTTTATCAATTGCAATTACAATTGCGAATATCAGTCCAAATTTGAACCTTCTTGCTGCATGTCTGAAGACCTTCTGGCATTTTATTTCTTACTTACCTTATCGAACGTGTTGTAGCATTCCTCTGACTTGGCAGCCAGAAAAGTCAATTGGGCAGGGTTCGAGGCCAGTTTGAGCTCTACCACTGGAATGTCATAGCAAGGGTTCACCAGCTTGATTAAATCCTCCCTAGTTTTGCGATCCCAGTGCTTGACCCTAGAAGCCGCAACATCACGTTTTCCTTATTTTTTCTGAAAGCAAAATGGCTTACGATACTTTTCTGTTTTTACAAAACTAAGTCACCTGTCCACCATTTACTTGGAAGACCTTAAGAACTGCCACACTTTTTAATCATTCTCGTTTTATATTAACATTCCTAGATACTGTTTTTTCTTGTTCATGTCCTCATTTTCTTTCCCTTTACGAAATAACGTTTGCTGTTGAATGTTCGCATAACTTTGATAAAGTACCCTTTCTCTTCGTGTTGTTTGTTTGCAAATGTTTTAATTTTGTATTTTGTAGGAGTAATTACCCAATATAAGTCTCAAGTTCAGAAGATATCACATCTTTTGCAAGAAGAAAGGTAGGTAGATTTTAATTTCTCCATCACGGGAAGACTGCCTATTTTTCAAATACTTCTGTGGTAGAAGTTCAAAGATTGCTGTGAAAAAGTGACACCGTCGTAATACTTTCCGAGAGCTTCTTCGTCCGACAATTATCAGAGTGTGAAATGTCAGTTTATGCCTGAAAGATAGAAAGCGATAATTTTACACCCTTATTGTCCCAAAATATAAAATAGAGGAGTTCAATTGATATAGATGAATCGAAAAGTAACAATCTTTGGGCTAACTGTTGTTAATTGCCTTTCTCGTCTTAGACTAGCTTTTTTCGTTTTGGTTTTGAATAATTTTCTTGTCCGACTCTCTTTCAGTTCAAAATTGGTGACTGCAGAGTTGAAATCAATTCAGGTATGCGCCACAGACTTATCGACACTCATTAGATATGTACTTAGACATCAATATCTAGTCCATATACCCTTGACATTCTTATGCATTATATTTTTGGCATAAGGCCTTTGTGAATTCGCCTCAACTCTTCATCAAAGTGTTTGCACTTTTGCAATTTCAAACAAGTCTGTCCACCCAAAAATTATTTTCATAAATTTAACCTTTTTGAATACGTTAAGCACTACAACAAGGGGAGCTCTCTCCTCGATTAGTCTAACTACTGAGAGAGCTCGTTTAAGAATTCTCTTGCCTACTTATTTTGTTCTTCATTATATGCCTTTATATTGTATTCTGTTATGTATTACTGTAGTAAATTGTAGTTAGTTTTTGTAGGTAGAGAATTTGAATATGATGATGAACATGAACATGAACATGAACCTTCTCCTGCCGGCATTTAATACCGCACTGTTAGGTACTTATGGGTCAACTGCCATCTGTTATTTTCATGAACCATGCCAGAAGGAGGTTATTCAATCTCGCAAAGGCAAAATGGAATTGAATTGATATCCTAAACGTCTCTGACAGCGTACTACAAACGCTATTTGCTTTTCAGATCTCGACCGTCGACGCCTTTCAAGGTGCAGAGAAGGAGATAATTATTCTGTCATGCGTCAGGACAGACCATGTTGGTTTCATAGACTGTGACAGGTTCGTTGCTAGATATTTTGATGCCCCCTGTTGTATTTCTTGTTGCTTCATTTGTGTTAGGATATGGCTATGCTGACATGTTTTAATGACGTCAATTAGAGCAGTGAAACCCTTATCCCATTCTTGAAACTATTTCTTGTGACTTTATTTTTGTAATTACCTCGTGGACAGACGATGAAACTATTTCTTATGACTTTTTCTTATAATTACCTCGTTGACAGACGGGCAAGTGATAGCTGATGATTTATGATGTGCATATTGTTTTTCAGGCGAACAAATGTTGCGCTAAGCCGTGCCAAAAGGTATGTTAATAATCCTGAATGAATGATGTTATCTTGTTGATCAATTAATTGTTTCAATAGACCTTTTAGCAATTCTGAAAAAGAATCTCAATCGAACGATACTTTGCTACAATTTGTAGAGTTTTCGAATGTCCACCATAGTGATAGAAGCTCTAACGCCACTCGATTGAACCTCGCGTATAAAAATGTATAAAAATAACGCTCAATCCAGGCTCTTTTGCTGAATAGCTAAAAGGTCTATTGATCGATCGATTGAATGATTGAATGATTGTTATTGTGATCGACCGCTGTTGACGAAGTCGTAAGACCTTGATAAATAGATGAAAATAGACAGGTTTGTAACAATAGCATCAGTTACCTTCGAGTGAAATGCCATTTCAAAGAGATTGGCGATGCCAGACAAAGGAAGGTAAACGGCTGAATGATCAACCCTCAAAGGTAAACCAAGGAAACAGCCTAAAAACCTTGATCGATAACTAACTTATGAGCAAATGAAAAGGGTATTTAAGGGAACTTATATCTAGTGCCTCCATTCCCATATCGGCGATCACTAATCGTGTTAGAATTTGCATGTTTGTTGGGGAGACATGATACGCTTGACTGAGGAAATTAATATGTCCCCCCGTGCAGTAGGTCAAAGCTCATGCGCCCGTCCGAGCTTCAACCCCAAAACGCTACTACGCATGAGCTATAACCTACTGCACGGGGGCACACATAAGTTTCCTCGGACAAAGCATATCTGATCTCCCCAACAAATGTCAATAGAAAGCAAAGCTATTGTTATAAACTTCACTGTTTTACGCTAGCGAAGCGAGTATTACATTCGGGAAGCGAGTATTACATGTGGCCTCGGTGGCACAGTGGTAAGGCGTCGGGCTCACAATCCAAGGGTCGTGTGTTCGATACCGGCACTGGCCACATTTGAGGATAGCATCCTTGGGCAAGGTGTTAACACAAATTGTGCCTCTCTCCACCCAGGAGTATAAATGGGTACCTGGTCCGTAGTTATGAGCGCCGTCTGTGGCTGCACCCTGCTATATGCTACTAAGCATAGTGACCAGGGGGTAAGATGTAAAGTCGTTTGAGTAGCCTTGGGCTAGATAAAAGACTATAAAACTACTACTTATTCGGAGCAACCGAATTTCATTCCTTCTCCACGCATAGTTGTTGTTGTTCCTTGTTATTTTCCACTGGTCAAAGGATTTTGAATAGATGTATCAATGTCATATTTTAAACATTGATTTCATGCTGTTGCTAATTTTTTTTCAATTCTTCTACCTTAGGCATTTGCTAATTGTAGGGAATATGAAGATTTTAGTGCAAAACCCGTTATGGACAAAGATTATTGAATGCTGCAGTCGTGAGTTAATCTTTGTAGACTAGGCCTGTCCATCGACCATCGATTACTTGATCAATCGAAGAGTTCCTGATATTCGATTACCATTTGGGCTACCTGATTAATTGATTAGTACTAAATGATTGATCAATCGACCACAAGTAATAATCGTATTTTCTGAAATGATCGATTTTGAATCACTTATCGATTTTCATTCATAATCGATTATGAGAAAATATCGATTTTCACAGTTCATCGTGAGAAAAAACTGGAATGCCATTCAAGCTTGTAATCGACAATAGACCTATTTCACAATTAAATTTAATTTAAGGCAAAACACGTGATTCCCTGTACAGCAAGCAATCTACATCATATCATTATGTTGCAACTACACGTACAAAACAATTTCATGAGTTGCAAAGAGCAATGTGTGCTTTTGAGATTTAGATCCACATTAAATCGAGGCAAGTGATGTTCCTGGAAGAATTTCAAAAGAACTGACGTCGTTATGAAAGTGGTCTATTCGATCATTCTGTCTATGATGACCCTTTATTATTGGATTTCCATTCCATTGCTACCATTGTTTTTCCTGCCATTCAGACCTTTGATCGATTCAGGCCTTTGATCTATTTATGGGCAATTTTGTATAAAATTAATCGAATAGTAAGATCATGATCAATGGACGGGCCTCTTGTTGACCTTAGATTTCAATAACTATCGACAACACATGTAATTTCCATAGGCTTCTAACTTTGGTCCTAGTTGTAATTGCAACGAGCGTACCTGTTACCCTCAACTGTTACCCATAATCCTACAGCTTAAAAACTGGATTTCGTAAGATGAATTTTTGACCCAATGAGAAACGAAGAGGTGGAGCTTTTGAATGGAAAAATGAAATATTTGGTGTTTAGAATTACTTGTTTCAACCACCTTCAACTGTTAGTTCGACTCACTGATGTAGAAACAAGATCAAAGTTGAAAAGCAAAGTTCTATTCATGGCCTGTGAATTTATTAATCCTTGCTTGCAATGCAACGGTGGAGTGTTATGTAGTGTTAACAATAACTAGAACAAAGATGCTTAGGCCAAAATTTCCCACTAATAGCATCTGTGAAAAAGAGTGTTTCTGATGGTTCTTTTGTACTGCAGAAAAAGTGTTTTTGAAGTTTCGAGGAAGGATTCTGACCTAGGAGTTTAACGTATGCAAGACTTTGGCTGCGTTCACGCTGGGTGTTTTAACTTCGTTGTAGCTTGTTAACATGGCGGGTTTGTTACGCTGTGATATGTAACTGCATTCAGTTTTCATATGCAACGCTGTTACAGCACTTTTTTCCTGGAAGTTGATTCCATAAGAAACTATTAGTTTCAAAAAGCCGGTAGAACAAGGTCCTTAGCTATATTTTAGCGTTTTTTTTAATAAAATAAACTTATCGGAGCCTTTTTTAGTTGTCCCATGATACATGATATAACCGTCTAACAGGGGATCTTCGTACTGTCATATTGTCGACCTTCCTGGTAACAAGTTTAAATTACAAGAAAGTGAAGCAATTCATATCATAACTTGAAGATACAGTGGCTTGACCGCAGCCATAGTGTCAAGAATATGACTGAATGATTTCATTTGAAAGTTGACATATTTGCTTCTCTTTCATCTTGCAGGCAATCTTGATGGACTTACTTCATCGAAAGTGTTTACAGAGGCAATACAGCCTAAGATAAAAGAAATTTTACAATTGGAAGGTTAGCACATTTTACCTCATTTTATTGATCCTGGATGTAATGCGTTGATAAAGAATTCCCTGTTTGAGTGGCTAATGTTTCCTGGATATCAAAGCAGTATGATTAGCAAGTATCTTGTTTAAGAGCTCTTGGGCAGCCGGCATGCATTGCGATTGCTTGTTTCTTTTCCTGGATTTTATGGATTTGTTTCAATTCAATTCCAATGTTTAACCTCTTACAGCGACTTACTTTTGAAGTCAGAATGGTGCACTATGCATGTTTCTCGTCTGAGAGTTCTTTGTATAGAAGTTTTTAAGACACTGAATAATATAAACAGATCTTTCATGCATGGCATTTTCAAAATAGAATCATGTCGCGTATCAAAACTGGGCATTTGCCAATGTTAAAACTATGACTCAGGAAATAGTAGTCATTCAAGCGCGGATCGTTGGTGTAGACACAAGCATGCAGTAGGTATTCGCCTGCTGAATAGTGTTGGCCCCGTTCTGTACAGGCTCAAAATTGATATGGTCTGTCTCAAGTTAGATGTCACCTGAGATTTGCGATAACGGAAAATTCCTTTCCAAAACATTTCTACTGTTGCTATTCGCAAGCATTTGAAGGTGACATCTAACTTGAGACATTCCCTTGGGAACCTGTTTTATTTCGCACCAACCATTTAATGAAATTTTGTATTGCATCTGAACGTCTGCGGAAAAGACGAACATATGTGAATGTAAATTTTATATCCTTCATTGATTTGCAATTATTTGGTTGGTTGGAAGCTTCCTTCATGTAGCTTAACCATTTTTATATGTTGTTTGTATGTGCTTTTGTTCCCTTGTTGTTTTCCCTGCATAATCTTGTATTGTCCTCGTTTTGTTTCATATAATGACCATGGGGCAGTCGTGTGATTTCGCTAATCTTGTTGTATAGTTGTAATTACAAAGTATAGTAGGATGTAGCTTGCTTTGTAAATCTTTACCTAATTATGACATGTCTATGTGCTTCGATAGAGCTGGAGAATAAATCAAAAGGTGGCAAAAAATCGTCCAAGAAATTTAAGAAGAATCCCATCAAATATTCTTGCAACAGTAGCGTTAAAAATGCTGAAAGTGGCCGAGGTAAGTACCTTGCCATATGCATATTTTAACCAATTCACCGTCCATTGTCTCTCTAGATGAATGAATGAAACAAGCTTCTAAGTTCGAGAAATTGCAACAATGATAGTTTTCGCTTTATTGTTCTATTAACAAGTATATTAAGTTGCTGAAAGGTGAATTCCTTTTGTAAAGATCTGCTTTCATTCAGCGAACAGACATCACATATAATTCAATGCAAAAAGTTTACAATAACGAATTACCGAAGACACACCGAACGAGCTACCATACAACACGATAAGAGCCATAACAAGAGGAGCAAAGATTATGACTACTCCCTTTTCTTAACATGAAGAACATGCAGCTAAATTACTACCAAGCATATACAAAATGCTAAATTTCAGTTCTCACTCCCTTTGTCAAATACTAGGCTGATCAATCGACTGAATAGCTTTGTATTTGGCAGAGGGAATATGAACACAGAAGGAACTTCAAGAAAATTTGTGGTATGCGTTGTATCTATTCTATTATATCCGGTATAATAGATGGTTTCTGGCATCTGGTATCTGGTATCTGGTATATAGGTGGTAGGCGTTATATCTATTCGAATTCGAATTATTTTCACATTTTCGGTTAAGGCCAGTTTCCAGTCAATGGAATTTTCTGAGCGGGCGGGAATTCTTTATTCACAAAAGAAAATGTCGCCTTGTGATTGAATAGAAATATAGCGTTGAGTGACTTTTGATTGTGTAAGCTTCTCACTGCTGGGAAATTCCGCGGACTTGAAATTAGCCTTCAAGTTCAATACCGATTTTTGGGATACCCTGAATAGGGATGTACCGGATATCCGGTAGGCCGGATAATCCGGCGCCGGATCGCCGATTTTGCAAAAATCCGGTTCCGGTCGGATTTCCGATTGAAATCCGGCCAGCTACCGGATTTTTGAGAACTTAATTTAGAATGCAAAGGGTTTGCAGCGAATGGCAGAGCATATGCATGTCAATGAAACATACAGAAGAGCAAATCGTGATCTGTAGTCTTGAAAATTTTGAAAGTAAGTACTTTTGTTAAAATACCAAATGTCCCGTTAAGGTCTATTTATAAAGTTACAATCGTCCCTAGCTATAGCTTAGAAAACGCAATAGCATCTTGTCATAGCAACCTGACTTTTGTTTCGCAATATTTCTTCAGTGCTTGTAAAGTATAGCACAATATAGCACTAGAACTTCTTAAGTTTTCGGCCATCATAGTACTAGCTCTTTCATATCATAACAAACTAGTAGATATTTAGAGATTCCTTCACGTTTAAAGAAACCTTTCTCATAAATACAGTAGGTTCCCGCGTATAAGAAACCCCCTTATATAAGAAACAGGTCTCATTTTCTTCAAAAGGGGCCCCTTTTATAAGAAACAGTTTTAGGTCTGAAATCAAAATGCTTCTTATTTTCAGGTCAGGTCAAATTTCTGTTTGGTTGTATTGGAATAATTTTAAAAACATTTTAACATTTTCAGAACATTTCTGTTTCGTTGAATCTGATTACAACAAGTTTAACATTTTCTGGAACCCAAAAAGTATTTCCTATACTTCCAATGAATTATTGATCTTAAATGCATAAAGCATTTTAATGATGTTAGAACATTGTACTGTGCAGTATGTATTGTACACTACTACCAGTAATGTTCAATACACATGCATGCACGGTACATTCACATACCTTGACTTGACTTGGTTTAACTTGATGGTACCTATGTATAAGAAACTTTGACCCTGATTATGAAAATGTCTCTTTGAATAAGAAACTTTCTGAGGCCTCAATTTAAAAAGTGGTTTCTTATTCGCGGGAACCTACCGTACTCATGCAAATGATCCTACATGCTCTTCGATCAATCCTGGCACCTTTATGAAGGAGAAAATATGTTCATTTTGTTCTGCTTCGAAACGAAAGTTCTTAGCAGCAGGAGCTGGCAAGACTGTTTGGTGTCTCTATGAATATGTTATCTTTTCGTTTTGTCACTCCTCATAATCTTGGATGACTAGTGAAAGATTTTTGATATAGAAATATCCGGTTCCGGCCGGATTATCCGGAAAAATGAGACCGGATTATCCGGCCGGATAATCCGGCCGGATTTCGTAAAAAAGTCCGGTAAATCCGGTTCCGGCCGGATTCTGAAAATCCTGATCCGGTACACCCCTAACCCTGAAGGGCATCCCCTGTCCTTTGATCGTATCATATCATTATCATTTATTATTGTTCAGCTGATATTTACAATAGATTATATTGTGAGCCCGATCTTAGATGATATATTTGTTCCATTCGTTGGAAGATATTTCAGCCCGGAGGGTAACTCGAGTCTTGGGATGACGGGAACAGTATGAGCAAAAATAGGGAACAGTAATAGCTGGGACTATATCGTGAGTCTATAGAAACTGCAGAACTATGCATTTGGCAAGTGTTAGCATGAACAGGTCAAGAGATGTTCAAGTTTAAAGGTGGGAAGTTTTCACGAGACACCCTGCATTGTCTTCAAGGAGTATTCTAAGGGCTCCTTTGCTGCTTTCCTAGATTTGATTCAAGTGAACTCTGAAGCAACGCCATCTTGCCAATCTCATCCGTCTTCTGCTAACGACTCAAGCAGCTCAAAAGAACCAGGTACTTCAATCATAGTTTCAAACAACGATTCGGCAATTTGCATGGACGATGATCCAAATGTAGAAATTGACGTTTCCTTTGATTTACAATGATATTCATTGCAACCCAGCTTTATAGCCCCATCGATGCTGATGCGGCTTCAGATGGAAACTCATGCTTTTCTATCCGTTTTCCCTTCTGCAACCACGCTATGCCATGATCAACATGTAGTGTTTGTCTTGTAAACTTGAGATCTACCGGTACATCGGTGCGGTTCATTTCAATATTTGGTGTCCCCAAAACGTTAGACTCACCACCTTCCCCTTCCCTCGTTAGACTCACCACCTAGGGGTCAGAAAAGAAACAGCTGCATGGGCCCCCATATTGAAGTTAGGGTGTGTTGACGCAAACATTTTGATACAGTTTCAGATTAACGGATGAACGAAAATATATTGATGCTTTTCACATAGTAGAAAATAAAGACACATGAGAACTGTGAAAATCGTGTCAGGTGTGAACAGGGTTGTCTATCGTTTACGTTGAAGGGATCATCGAAGATCAATGTGGTGGATAGTGGTTATTTTTGGCTTTAGGTCAGTTAGCTTTTTCGTTTAAAGTTAGAGGCAACTATTTTCAATTAAGTTGTCTCCCAGAAGCCAGAGTGGTAAGTGGCTCCAGCTGTTTTATTTCCTGGCGGATTACGTCGTTGATGTAAGGCTCGGATTATAACCATGTAGAAATATGATTTTAGAACAAGCTTTTATTCAGTTTGGTCGCAAAGTCACCAATGGTGACGACCAGGGCTCAAAAAAACCAAGTGATGTGGTAGCGGCGCTACCAGGAAGGTAGCTGAAATGCTCAAATTTCCCAGGAAGGAAGAAGGAAAACAGGAAAAAGAAACGGAAGGAAGGGCAAAAGAAGGGAAAGAAAGGAAGGAGAGAAAGGTAAAGGGACAGAATGGGTTGGTATATTGGGAAAGAAGAAGAATGTGTGTAAATAGAAATATAGAAATGAGGGTGCTGGGCTTGCTACCAGGAAGACAAATATTTTTAGGCCCTGGTGACGACATGACGTAGTAGGGCCTACGAGCTGTAGGTAACTCTGAATTAAAAATGAAATTGCCTTAACAAACATGGAGTTTACGTCGTTCGTTATTTCTTTTCTGATACATAGAGTGGTAGTTTTAATCTCTGCGTGTGGCAGAATGATTCGACCGAGAACCACTATGCCGCTCAATTGCGATAAAGTGGATGGGTATTCGTTTTAGTGGCATATTGGCTTAGGATAACGTCAATATGCCATACGCGGGTATTGAAATTACCACTTGATATATCAGAAACAAAATAATGAACCAAGAAGTATCAAGCTTTAGATTTAGTTTCAGGGATCCAAATATATTTTATATCGTTAAAGCTAAGGGTGTCTGAATTTTTCAAATGTATCTACAGTTTGTTCAGAGAGGAATTAAAACATTAACAAACATCAAAGTTTATGCAGTATTAAGGTCAAATGATATTCCAGATATCAATACCAAAAAAGGCTATGATTATTTGCAGTACACGTATTTTTGTAAGACACTAAGAATTCGACGCAGTATTAGATTTTTTAGATCATACTTGATGCGTCTGTGAATTCGTCTCTAACACTCTAAATCAACATTTTGATGATGCAGCAATGGCTTTCTTTAAGGTCCTCTATTTTTTGCCCCAGCGTCGTATGTGGTACCATCGAGGTGACTTCTTTTCAGCCTTGGTGCCGACATCTGTGAAATAGAAATGCATAGCATTTCATTTTTTCATTTTATATTTATTTATACACGATGTACCTTTCAGCAATAGATAACCTACTGACATTCAATACTAATAAGAGAGAAAAAGAAAAATAATGATGATGTGAATTGCTGCTCTACCAAGGGGTCGTGTTTGGGACAAAGAAAAGGAACAAAGACAGATTTTGTAACACAATAGCATCGGTTGTTTTGATTGACACCGAGATTCAAAGTGATTAGTGATCGCTGACAAAGGGAATTCTCTCAACCAGTATCCCAAAACAAGCAAAGCCGCAAAAGCCAAGGAAACTGATCTTTGGTTTGGGGCCGGGGGGAGGTACTCCGATACTTGACTTGACGGGATGTGCCGCTCAACAGGGTGTCCTTTTATGGTAAAATCATCTGACAAGGTATTACAATTGATAAGAGAATTATGCGACAGAATATCATGTGGAAGATGGTGGAAGGACATTTTTAGAGTTCTCTTGAAGCAATGGATTTTATCAAAATTTTATGCAACAGGGTATACTGTTGGGCCATTTGTTATGCGACCGGGTACAGGGTGTGGAGAGATTTGCCACACACCCCCGTCACTTTCCTAGTCTAGTACCCCCCGGAGTTTGGGGTCAGTTTAAGTTCCAAGGATATGCTTGGGAAGCGTTTCTTGTATTTTGCAAGCAGAATATTTTTTCAAAATTTCCAAACATCTTTCCCAACGAAATCAGTTAATTCTGCTTTTCAAGGAATATTTGTGACATACAGTAAGAACCCGCAAAATACCAGTTTTTGAGAAACCTCAGGCTGATTTTTGTGAGAAATAGTGCGTCCTTCTACTACCGCATTCGCACTGACACAGTTAAACCAGTTTGATATAAGGGGTGACAAACACATCGATTTTCTCCCCAACAACGTCGTTTGGACGTTTTCGCTTAGACCCCCCTACCCCCCCCCACAAAACGTCCATTACCTAAATATCGATATAAGCGAAATTTGTACATGTTATAGGCCTGGATTTTGCAGTGCTTAGTGTGGAGACTGACCCTGCGCTCACATCAAATTTCACTGCTAAGAACAATTCTAACAACAGCAAAATAAACTGCAAAAAGGGAGAAATACACTTACTCGCAACCATTCTGTACTTTAAATTTCTGCATATCAAAGAATAACAGGATCCAGGATTGTCATACAAAGTAACTAAAAAGTTTTCTTACAAGCCTTTGACATTTCTTGCGAAACTACATACAGTAGATAGATGTAATTCCTATAGAACCTAATTTGAGGGATGTTCCCTGCATACTATTGACGGGAAGTCCTTTTAACATAATTGTGAAAGTCATAAATGTCGACGTTGCCGTACCTTAGCCACCAGGATAAGGATTCAGCTGATATCGTACTATTGATGAGTTCAATTACAAGTTGATTTCGTATCATTGTTGAGTTGAATTTAAAAAGATCTTTATGTTGTGGTCTGAGTGTCTTTTTCGTAGGCCAACTTTTAAATGAAAGAGTTTAAGATCCGAGCATAGTAGAAGGCTTATTTTGACAATGAGAGACAGTCAACAAAGACAACGTTCAGATTTTACAGGTTGTGATTTTTTTTATCAGACCTTTTTTTCGATATAACGTCTCAATTTGAAAACGTCTTGAGCGAAACCCCTCCCCCCAAAACGTCCAAACGACGTTGTTGGGGAAAAAATCGATATGTTTGCGGCCCCTAACCCAGGTAAGATTTTAACCAATCAAGTGCATGCTATTTGTTGTATTGACCAATCATGAGATCTCAACCAATGATCTGATTTAGTAAGCTAGTTTAACTTGCAAGTGTGAAGAAAATTCGCAGCCTGATTTTAGGACAGTTGCATATAGGAGGGTTACGAATATTTCCAAAATTTCAATTTAATTGCGGTTGGGAGTGAGATTATTTTGCTTTGCAAAGAAACACGCGAGCCAAGCGTTTCTGCAAGAACGGAAGTGCAAACACATGTAAACGAAAGGTTTAAAAATGCACTAACATACAGTTTGCTGCCTGGTAAACTGCCAGGATTGACAAGAAAAACATTGTAAATTGCTAGTTAGGTAACAAGAAGACCAGTGATCTGCGTACAAGAGACGTAGGTTTAATAAACACAGACGATGATTTTAAAAATAATGCCCCATTTTATAAGAAACTGGTTCAGGTCTGTAGAAATGCTTGTTTCTTACTTAAAAACTCTGTATGGAAACCTTTCAATTTTTTAGCTCTCCAGGTGAATTGAGCTAAATTAAATGAAAGCAATAATTTTAAATGCAAAACCAAGCAAAAGGCACCTTCTTGGAATAATTGTAGCATTTCCTGGAAGTGAACAGCCCCGTGCTTGTGGCTATTCTTTTGGTGAATGTTTGATGGGGTGTCCGTCAAACATGAATTGATTATTGCCTCACCTTTTCCCCACCCTCGTCGTCTGTACCAGTAGTATCGTCTTCTATACCAATATGGTGACTTCTTAGCAGCCTCATTGCCGACATCTACGATATAGAAAATGCAGGGTTTCCCAGAATAATTGTGCTCCGTTTGAGTGGCCACTGTGGAGGAGCTGCAAATTCAATTATCTCGGTTTTTACAAAGCTGAATGGGTCAAAGTAAGTTTTCAAAGAACAGACTCTGGCATCGCATTAAAATTTAATTATGGATGTACCGGATATCCGGTAGGCCGGCGCGGATCGCCGATTTTTCAAAAATCCGGTTCCGGCCGGATTTCCGATTGAAATCCGCCCAGCTACCGGATTTTCGAGAACTTCACTTAGAATGCAAAAAGTTTGCAGCGGATGACAAAACCTGTATTATAAATATGACCGAAACATACAGAAGAGCAAATCATGATTTGTACTCTAGCAAAAATGTTAAAATAGGTACTCTATGTTAAAAATACCAAATATCCCGTTGTGATCTATTTATAAAGTTAAACTCATCCATCCCAAGCTATAGTTTAGGAAGGCAATGGCATCTTGCCATAGCAGCCTGACTTAGCCTGCGTGCAGACTCTTGATAAAAATTGAAAAGACAGATTTTTTATTAAGGATTTTTATTAAGATTTATTAAAGACTTTCAATTTTTTATTAAGCAGGCTACCTGACTTCCGCTTCGTAATATTTCTTCAGTGCTGGTAAAATATAACACAATATAGCACCAGAATTTCTTAAGTTTTAGGCCATCATAGAACTAGTTTGTAAAGAAAGGATTATTCATATAAGTCTCTCATAACAAACTAGTTGATATTCCTTCACGTTTAAAGAAACCTCTCACATAAATACTCATTCAAATGATCCTGCATCGTCATCGATAAATCCTGCAGCTTTTATGAAGAAGAAAATATGTCCAGTTTGTTTTCTGCTTCGAAACGTTACTTCTTAGCAGCAGGAGCGTGCAAGACTGTTAGGTGTCTCTTTAAACTTTCTATCTTTTCATCCCGTTCCGGCCGGATTCAGAAAATCCTGATCCGGTACACCCCTAAAAATTTTCATCACATTCTTCAAGGGTAGAAAGTGCTCTCTTAGAAATAAAAAACACTGCCAACCCTTTTAGAAAGATTGCAAAAATTTTGATACGACGCCAGGACCATTTCTATGGAAACTTACTTGATTTCGACATTGCTGGAGAACAATAGAAGTGCGGTTTTGAAGCAACCACTTATTTTGCCTTTTCTCTGCCATAAATCAGCAACTACTTGTCAGATTGACTCATAAAAGGTCTCAAACTCTAAATTGAAGCCTGACCTATGCAACTGTGTAAAAACGGAGATAATTGAATCTACAGCTCCTCCACAGCAGCCACACAAACGGGAAACAATTTTGGGTCACCCTGTACATATAAAGTCCTTGGCAAAAGAATCATTTCTTTCTACTTTAAGCACTGTTCGTGCAGAATTGATTTGCAAGTACGGTTTCAGTAATTAGAACGTTTCCAACAGAGCTGCTACAACTTCTATAGAGAGCTAAAACGACTCAAAATTGCAGTTGTTATACCGCATTTTACCAAGTTCACTCTGAAATTGTCCATAAATCCTACGATTGGGGGGGGGGGCTAGATGGATCCGACAGTGATGCTGTAGTGTCCTCAGCCCTGCCCACACGCCAACTCTGATTACTACTGCACCGAGGCAGGCTGATTTGTGACCCAACTTGCACTACTATAAGGAGACTGCAACAGAGCAGGAATTGCGCACGCAGGCGCGGAAACTCGCAACTTTGATTCCCGCTAGCTCCCTGCAACAGATCGCAAAATTCGTCAACACTTGATAATATGTTCCTTGGGCCTTAAACTCTTGATTTATCATTTCAAAAAGCTTATCTATTCGAACCCTTCCTTATCTCAGATTGCTCCATCGCGTCATTTTACGCAGATTCTGCTCTGTCGGAGACATCGTTTTTGCAAAACCAGTGGTATTTTTGTTTGCCAATGAAATGATTGGTCGGTTTCGGGTCGCTTTGAGTTGCGAAGGTATGGTTGGAAAGTATTTTTGTAGTATTTTGTAACTACGTAAATTTATGTATATCAGGCTTGATACAGAATTTTTACATAAATTTTATTCTTAGTATGGATTTTCGTATAGCTTGTGCTTGGGGCTGTTTCGTTTGGTGAATGTTTGATCGGGTGTCCGTCAAACATGAATTGATTATTGCCCTCACCTTTTCCCCAGCCTCGTCTTCTATACCAATATGGTGAATTCTTAGCAGCCTCAGTGCCGGCACCTACGAAATAGAAAATACAGGGTTTCCCAGAATAATTGTGCTCCGTTTATGTGGCTACGGTGGAGGGCTGGAACGCATGGGAACTGGAACTGCTACTCTCTATAGCAGAAACAAAACAGTGAAGTACGAAGACTTGATATCAAATATAACTTTTTTTTATCATAGCTTGAAAAATCCCGTTCGTTTTGATTGTTTGTTTGTTTGTTTTCAATTTGTTTTGATTGGGCTTGTCAGGATCCCTAGCTACTCAAAGCTAATTCAGGCCCACTGTGCATGCCGCATCCAGGCATGGGACCCCTAGTTTCACGTCCCTTCCGAAGGACGGCGCGGCGAGGTGAGTTGTGAGGTCAGGCTTCCGAGTGTTCACCCATCCGGAGTTTGACCTCATTTGACCAGGCTTAACTTCAGTCACCTGACGAAGACTGTATAAGCCGTTCGGCCACTCACCCCGCGATTTGCTGTAGTATTTTATGCATTGCAGTACCGATGTATATTATAAAGTCTTTATGTTATGTATAGGCACTGCTGCAAAGCAAATCAAAACGAGATGAAGGTCTTGATAATGAATACGTTTGGATATTTCAAGGCCCTTCACCACTATGCCTCGGTCCACCCGTGATGTATGCCCTTGTCCACACTATTTGAGCAACAACACTTACCGAATCTTTCTGCTTGGTCCTCCAATGCCCCTTCATGGTCCGCAAGGAACTCTGCAACATCCTCAGGTTCTGCATCTTCAGCATCCACTTCAAATTCGCCTGTTAGTGAGGAATAAAATAGACTTGTTGCAGTCCAGAGCTTCAAAGATATTTATGTTTGCATTCAGTGGTATTAAGAGAAAGTATACTACGGGGATGACAGCTAACCGGTTCACCTTTACGAAATCCCCTTGCATATGTATTCAGTATGTTGCATGCTTCTTCCAACATTGTTCAGTACGGTATAGTTGTCATTGAAGGAGGTAGCTCTCTCAATATCTGTCGAGTCTGCATGTAGACAAACATTTGGGAGCTCAAACCTGCTTTCACTTGGTCATTTGAGTACGAGATGCGGAAAACTATGGAGAAACATGCCGCCAGATCAAAAAATGCTTTGGGAGCATTTGAGAAACGTTAAACACAAAATCCACGAGCATGAAGAACGCACTGATGACGCAGACAGCAATGTTTTGAGGCACTTCAACCTTCCTGTCCATTCAAGAGCGGACATGTCTATACTCGGTTTAACAATGGCGCCAATTTGCAATAAACGGAGAAAAAAATAGAGAAACGTTTAATTTTAAGCTTGAGACACTTTTCCCTAATGGACTCAATGATTAGTTTTCTTTTTCATAGGCATTTTTACTTTAGCGTCTTTCCTCCTTCGTAGCTTCCTCGATGCTACAGTAAAAACCCGCGTATAAGAACCTAGTGATTAAGAACCTACAGGCTGAAATTCTGAAATTAGACCCCCAATATATAAGAACCCATTCAGCCTGAAATTTGAAATAGGTTCTTATTCATGGAGATCATCAAGCTAGATCAAAACTCTAGTTGCTTTGTCATTGAGCCTATACGTACTGATTCTGCCATATGTGCATATTGCCAATGGCTCTAAAGACGCTTCGAAAGCTTGTCATTGTATTCTGTAAAAGTTCTGATTCTTCCACAAACTAATATAATTTTGAATAAGGCCTCATGAACTCAGGTGCCTCTCAACTGACAGTAAATAATGGGCTTGATGTTTCAATCTGAACAAAAGAAATACCTGGAAGCCCTGGATGAAAGTAGAACCAATTTAAGAACATGAACAGCCTAATTTCCCACTAAATACTCAATTTATAAGAACCTAATCAGGCTGACTTGCAAAATTGTAGGTTCTTATACGCGGGTTTTTACTGTACTCTCTTTCCTACAACGTCAAATTCTATTAGGCGTTCTATCCTTTTCGATCTTTTGACTTTTCGATCTCTGCCGCTTAACTGCCCTGTGCGTTCTATTTCTCATCACTACTGATGAAGGGTTACGCCCGATAGTGCATTTAAATCCTGGCATTTTGTTAAACTGATACGTAAAGTTATATTTATTTACTGAAACTATTGCTGTACGTCATTCTCAACAGTCTATTTCATTTGGGTCATGTTTGAGTTTTCTGGAAAAACGTGCTTACAGCACTCTGACATTTAAATCCATATTGTTTTTCACAACGACCAAAAACCTCGAAGAAGTAACTAGAAAGCAGAATGCTATATCATATCACTTACTTTTGATAACGACTACCATCCCCAGCAAGAGCAACATATACATCATAAGCTTCATCCTGTCTTGAGGCCCTGGAAGCAAAATACCAGGTGAGTAGGAAAATGTATACATTAAACGTATTTTTTATAAGAAACTGCTAATATCAACAAATGATTAATGGTACAAAATTTTTAGATGGCCTTCATCTGAATAAACAATGGACGCACAATAAACTTGTATCCTGCAAGAGAACACTATCAACTCCTGTAAAAGAACAGCAGTAATATAAGATAAACCTGTAACTGGAGAGAAAGCTGTTAAACCTGCAAGAAAATCAAGTAATCAGTTATCAACAACTTTACTACACCAAATACGCGTTTCGTCGCAAACTCATCAGTTTGGTTCATGCGAAGAACGGACAAATGACACGACCGGGCTGTTTCATTGTCATTTTTCTGTTCTTCGCATGAACCAAACTAATGAGCTTGCGACGAAACGCGTATTTGGTGTAATAACAAGGTTGATAACTGATTACTTGATTTTCTTGCAGGTTTAACAGCCTTCTCTCCAGTTACATGTTTATCTTATGCTATTGCTGTTTAATGACATCACAATTACAGTACTAGCAGAAATTTATAACATGATGTCGCTAGTCATAGATGGAAAAGGTACGTGAAGCCGCGAAGCATCTTGGAAAACGATCAACCAGGTGTTAAATAAAAGATCTAAATCCACAAACATTGATCTTTTGAAGGGACCTGGAGGAGAAATTGTAAGTAAGCAGGAAATTTCCAACGCTATGAATGAATATTTCTGCTCAGTAGGTAAGGATCTCGCTAGCAAGATTGAGGATGCCCCCAACCCCATGCTTACAGGCGAATATAATCTCAACCCTGATAATAGGCGCTTCAATTTTAGGCCAATCGTAGTGCAGGACATCAGAGATGCAATGGGTAAGATAAAAACATCAAAGAGCCTTGGAAGTGACAATATATCTAGCTATTTTTTAAAGCTAGCCACTTCATATATTGAAAACGCTTTAGTTTTCATGTTTAACACCTCTCTTGAGACAAGTCAGTTTCCTGATTCTTGGAAAAATGCACGCATCACACCAATTTTTAAGGAAGGTGACAAGACTGAAAGGTCTAATTACCGCCCTATTTCAGTTCTCCCTGTCATCTCAAGGCTCTTCGAAAAACTGGTTTTTAACCAACTTTATGACTATCTGGTTAGGAATAAACTTATTCATCCTGGTCAATCAGGCTTCTTAAAACTCCATTCTACATTGACCTGCTTACTAAAGAACACCGATGACTGGTATAGTGGGTTGGACACTGGACAGATGGTGGGTACTGTATTCATTGATCTCAAAAAGGCATTTGACACTGTCGACCATGGCCTTCTCTGCAAAAAGCTAGAACACTACGGTGTTCAGCAAAGGGAACTGTCTTGGTTTCAGTCTTATCTCCTTAACAGAAAACAGTTCTGCAGAGTGGGTGGGGTTGATTCAGACATTGGGGAAGTGGAAGTGGAAGTAGGAGTACCCCAAGGGTCCTGTCTGGGACCACTTCTTTTTCTGATCTACATCAATGATCTACCTAGTGCTGTCCAGGGCTCAACTGTATCCATGTATGCTGATGATACTAGCCTTTGCTTAAAATCAAAAGATATTTCTCAGCTGAATGAGGCTATTAATGACGATCTTGAGCACTTAGACTCGTGGTTGAAGGGCAATAAGCTTTCGCTAAATGTTGCTAAAACACAATCTATGTTAATCGCAACCAAACCGAAGCATCGAGCGCTCAACGATGCTGCAGAACAATTGCATCTTAAAATTCGTGGTTGTGAACTGGACCTTGTCAATAAGACCAAATACCTTGGTGTTCACGTTGACAATAGTCTAGATTGGAAAGAGCATATTAAAACGGTCTCCACCAAAGTATCGAGAGCCATCGGGTTTTTAAAACATGCGAAGAATATTCTCCCAATTGCTTCTTTGAAAACATTGTACTCGAGTATTGTGGAGCCCCATTTTCGATACTGCTGCTCTGTATGGGGTTGTTGTGGCACAACTGATATTGATCAGCTCCAAAAGCTTCAAAACAGAGCTGCCAGAATTGTAACGAACAGCAGCTTTGATGCCCCAAGTGGGCCACTCATCAGGAGTCTTGGTTGGAAAACCGTTCGCGAACTTGTCGACCAGGATTCTAGACTGATGGTCTACAAGTCCATTAATGAACTTGCTCCACAGTACATGAGCAATCTTTTCACAAGAAACTCCACCTGCAGCTCTCGCAGCCTTCGAAGTACGAAGACTGACTTGAGAATACCAAAGAAAACATCCGCAAATGGGCAGAAATGTTTTTCGTATCGAGGTGCAAAACTGTGGAACAGCCTCCCAGCTGAGACTAAACAGGCACCCTCCATTGCTGTGTTCAAACAGAATATTTGATAGGCTGGGGGACTTTTCTTGCGGTCGGGTGGCTGGCTGCGGCCCTCGGTCTCTGTGCTTGATTGCTGCTGGATCGGCGATGGAGACCTGTTTTCGGGGTCTCCGTTGTCGGTTTGGCGGGGTCGAGCGCGGGACCGGGGGCTGCCCTGGTTGCTTGGTCGTTGGGGGAGTTTCCCAGTCTATTGGTTTTATTTAAATTTCTTTTACTTTTGAAAATTAGGTTTACTTTTTAGTTTTGTATATATATTGTAAATAGTTTTAGGTGCTTTTATCTGATTTTTATTGTAAGTTTTTATGCGGAGGGCCCCTTGAAAATCAGCCACTAGGGTGAAGGGCCTCCCTCCTTAATACATTGAAATGAAATGAAATGAAATGAAGCAGGAAGCTTGTTTGCCTCGAAGGAAGATAGGGGGAGGAAAGAGAGAAAATGGATTAGAAGGCAGGAAAATAGAGGAAACAATGAAGTATGGACAGAATTCTTGTGATTTCAAAGAAAAAAGACAATGGGGAAGAACGAAGGATGGATTAAAGAGAAAATATTTGAAAATATAAAAAGGAAAGGAAAGGAAGGAATAAAGGATGGGAAGAATGAATGACAGAGGAAAGCAATGTTTGGATTCAGCTCTTTCTATTCATGGTTGTGTAATCCAAGGGAGCTATGTAAGGTAAAAATACGATTTGGGAAACTTTCTCGTAATTTTAGCACGTTTTTAAAGGTCTCTCGATAAGAATTTTTTAGAAAATCCTTTATAAAATCTGAACTGAGTGATCGACTTCAGCTAGGTAAAATTCTAAAGATAACTGATGATGTTAGCTATTCAACCAGATATTGCAGTGTACCATTCAGTGAACAGTACCATCTCAAACGCCGGAACTCTTTAGACTCACCCGATAGAAAAAACCATTGTAGCAAAGCACCTGAAGCTCCCCTTTGAGCCATTACATCAAAAGAAAGATTAAATATCCCTTTGTGTAATCTTTTAAAATAAGATGGGAGCCGTTATTGAGAGTAGCGAGCTATGCTAATGAAGATTTTATTGCATGGTGATCAAAATTTTCCCAATGAAATCAATAAAAATATACTCCTGCTAACTCTACAATTTATCCACATATCTGGTCGATTTGATCAGAAAATTTCTCAATCCGTCATGAGCCATAAAACCACAACCACCATGCCCCATTTACGTAATACGTTTGTTTCTTTGTTTTGTTTGCTTTATTCTTTTTGTCATTTGTCTTTTTCTCGTATGTTTAACGTTTGCCTCAAAATAGATAAAACGCGATATCTGTCATAATGCCAGTTGCAGGTTCAATCACTTTAGTTGTTCGATCGCAGGCACTTCTCGTAGTATGCAAAATTGACCTCGGGTTAGTCATAGCCTTTTTGCTCCTCGGGGTATCGTTCTAGCAGTATTGTATTGTTGTATTGTAAACTTGTAAACTTACATTGTAATATTTTAGTGGTTGTAAATAAAAGAAAAAAAGTAGCGAGCTTACCTTGATGCAAAAAAAATTCCGATGTCACTTCGCCTTACTTCCAACTCCAGAAGATATGCTGAGAATCTTTTCTTCGCGCAGCTTTTATAGATCTTGCACAGAACCAAAAGGAAGGAAAGTTATTTGAATCTGATATTGCGATGAAAGATTTAATGTGTTATGGGTCAGACAATTTCAATAATGGCTTTTCCGTTTCGAAATTCTAGTGGGAAAACATTTGCGTACTTCCTACGGTAATTTTCTCCTGCAGAAATACTACCTTGCGACTACCTTGAAGCACCTTTGTTACCAATTATTATTTTTCATTATTATTATCAATTTATCTAAATAAGCATTCTTATGAAAATAGGTAATAAGAGCTAATTCAAGCCTATAAGATCTAAGAAAGTAAATTTGTAAGAAAGAAATGAAATGCAGAATAATTAGCCACAAATACAGAAATTTACAGATTTTGACAATGTTTCCAATATTTACAATGTTTTCTTCTTTCAGTAGTTACAAAGCAGCAAATTTATATCAGTTGAAGAACCCAACCAGAGCCATGAGGGGCCTGCATAATCTACAGTTGCATTCCTCTCCTTTCCAGATTTCCTTTCCGAACAATTTTTCCAGTAGCTACGGGATAGTGCACCTACCAGAGCACTGCAAGAACCCGCCAAATAGAAAATTTTTATTTTCAAAACAGCCTGTTTAGCCTCCCATTAAAATTTATAGATATTTCTTATGTAAGGGTGCTATTCCTCAACAAAATCAGCCTGAGGTTTTCTCAAACAGTGGTTTCTATTTTCCTGGCTCTTATTGTACACTCAAGGCTCCCAACTGTATCTTTACTGCTTTTGATATTTCCATCAATGGCCCTCTGCTAACAATTAGGCTTTGCGCGCCATAAGAAAAACAACACCAACACAAGCTGAGTAATGGCGGCGGTAGATGTTGATGGTACGCTTCTCCTGTGGGGTTCGAAGAAAGATTCGAAAAATAAACCGCTCTGCTTTCCTCTTAGCGTCTTGGGCGCCCCTTTTATTTCTCCATATCCCTTATGGCTTGACTTTTCAGTCGGTATGGATGGAGTGCGCTTGGAACAAAACACTGGCCTACCTCCGCACACTTTCAGATAATCAGAGACACCTTGCGCAGTACATGCATCGTTGCGTACAGCTACAGCGCGCAAGGTCTTGTGGTTGGCGGAGGGTCTTTTCGACAAACGTTAACATGAGTGTGTTCGTTTGAGAGGGAAATGCGAGAATTTTGAATGCCGAGTTTCTTTTCCGCTGGAAGTAGCATCTTCTTGACATGTCCTTATTTGATTGTCATTGTTTAATCAGCACGTGTTGCCCCTATCTTTAAACAACTGAATGAGATGCGTAATTACGGAATAAAGAGACGGTCTTTAACATCAGTGGTTTAGCTCATACTAAGATAATCACAGGCAGTTTTGCAATGTCAGCAGCGTCAGCTCCGCTCCAATCCTGCTGAAATTAAAATGGGAGTACCTCAAGGTTCTTGCCTTGGACTACTTCTATTTTTGATTTACATTAACGACATACCTTTGCATTAAAAAAAGCAAAAGCAAACAGGTATGCAGATGATCAGCAATTTTGCTCTTTTCAGATAATATAGAAGAGATTGATGTTGTTGTCATGCAGAACTTGCCTGCCTTGAGAAATGGTCACAGGGTAACAAGCTTGCCGTGAATGAAGTCATCAAGTCTTTATTAACTGGTAAATTAGACACATTTCTACAAGTGAACCAATCAGATATGCACAAAATCACAAAAGGCAGGTGTAGGCAGTTTTTGCTCTTTTGTGCTCTTTGAAATACAATGTTCGTGGTGTGCATGACACAGATTTGTTGTAAGAATAAATAACTTGATAGGACTGTGCATATCCAGCTAATCTCAAAGTTTTAAAATCAATACATTTTTAAGTCAATACTATAAAATCTTCAATATGTGTTGCAAAGATTTTCGGTACATATAATACTTTACTAAAATAGCATGGACAGCTAATATTCGCTTAAAAATTCAACTTTATCCATAATCTAGATCAATAATTATGTGTCATTTTATAAAACATTTGATAAAAACTTTCAATATTTGTGCTTGTCCAATGAAGTGCTAAATCTTGCTGTCTGAGTTGGCATGATAATCAGTTTTCAGGAATCAAATGAAAAGGGAGCAAACTAGTGGCTTGCAAAATTTTTCATTTTCTTTTTTACTCGTCAGACGTTGCAAACATTTTATTGCTTGTTAAAAGCTCTTTTTCAACTAGCACACTTTGCACATGGCCCATGAAAATAGCGACAACGAAGGCCATCTAAGAAATGGCACGTGTAAGGCATGCTGGTTGAATAAGATACTTTGATCAAAGCTTGCGCACAGTCTTTCTTTTGTTAAGTTGAAAGAAACGGAAAATATTCTTCTTTCAATTCTACACAAAACACACAAAGAAAGACTGGATGCAGAAAAGTTAAAGACAAATGACGGAGATATAAGGCAACTTAAATCAGGGGCCTGGGCAATCTAAATATAGTCTATTGTATTCCATTTTATTTGATGATCTTGAGAGATTATCAAAACAATTGGACAAATGATGGCAGGCGCCCAACTTTTGTTTTACTTTTAAACTAGATGATATATATCCGTCATTTGTCTTTAATCAAAGTAAACTAAGTTTTCAATTTAGCTCCAGTAAGCTGCATTAAAACATTTTGAGCAAATAGATACCAGAGCAAGCGCAAATAGAAGAGGGATTTCTCTACCAAAACAGCTCGTTCTCTGACAGTTTAATTATTTGTTTAACTTTATCTTTAGTCCGTGCAGCTCTTTTCTCGTCGCAATGAAAATGCACTTTTAGCAATTTTAACCTCTTGTGCACGCAAGCGATTTTAGGAAGCTGACTTATGTTTATTTAGTGATTGTACTATCAGGGGTTTTGAGACCAACTGTATGCTTGTTGTGGTGAACGATTTCCCAACGAGTCATCCATGGGCCTGTCACTACCGCATCCTTCTCGATGGCATCCTTCTCGTTCATTCTCTGTGAAGAAACGAAAAACTTAGAGTGTGCATACTTACCGGTTTGGTGTTGTACAGGAAGATATAAAGTCCGAGGTCTTAAATTTACTGACCGAGCTTGCGAAGTCTGTGCATTAAGACCGAGGGCTATATATTTTGCTGTACAAAGACAACCGCTTATAATGAGTTTTATTACCTGATAGCTTCTAATCTTGACTTGTATGTATCATTTAATCAAACACATTATGTTACAGTCATGTCGTTTGTGCGTTTTGAATTCATTGTAAATCTCACAGACCTAAAGCGGTTGCTGTGGCCACAAAAACGCATCCTTGTATCGTATCATACAAGGATACGGGAAATCCGCGGGAAATGTACGATTAACGAACAGGAGTGACGGGATTTTACACAAATATTATAAGTTGACAGGAATCTGACAAATGATTTGAGGGTGACGGGCATTCAAACGTCTGTACATGATTTTATTCAACCAGTAAAGTGAATGAACAAAAGTTTTGTGGCGTATTTATAGAAGTATTATGAAAAGCAGGGGGGGAAAGCACCTATGTCCAAGTAACCGAATTTTCTCATACAATAACCTCAATGTCTCAGGTATTTGTTTTTTTTTTTACTTCGTGTCTATCAAGGGTATGTTTGATTGGTAGATCGGAATTTTGTTTGATTGACTCCAGCATTCTCAAAACAGTAGGTTTGGTCGCAGGTTTGGTAGGTTTGGAGGCGAGGCCTTCCGAAAGTTCTGCTTCAAAGGACCGACGGTTTGCAGACTTCGGAGAGATGTTCATTTTCATTAGCAAGCAAGTCAAATTGGTAACACCAAACCTGTTGTTTTAAAGATTTTTGTGTTTGATTGGGAAACGTATTTCCGTCTCTTTCAAATCTACTGTTTTCATTATTTGGTAGGGTTAGAATCTCAAACCAAACACACCATAAGCCCCGTCCACATCCTATCAGTTACTGTCAAAACCTAAAAGAGAAGAAATGCTAGATTTTACCAGTTCATCGTGTTTGCCGGCCTCCTTCGCATATTTCGCTTCAACATCATGTTGGTTGCCATGTCCTACGAATTTTTCCCAATCAATCTCAAGATTTTCAACTCCTGCTCTTCTCATTGGTATTGATTCCTGTTAGAAACATGAATGTAACACAGTATCAAGCAATAGTACAGATTTTCCACAAAACTGTTTGCCCCATTTGTATAGCTGCTATGTAACTTCAATTTTCCTGTATTTTCTATATTTGTACGTGATAGACTTCAACCTTGGAGTTTGAGGCCTTCTTTGAGTCATTCTGACAAGAGTTTGCTGATTTTATTGCACAAGAAACAAAAACTGAGTGATTCTTCAAAAACTCTACTTGCTTTGCTTTCCAAGAGAGTCAACGTCGAGTTGCTGCAGCGTTGTATCTGAATTTTTTACTACTTTCTACAAATAGTTTATAATGATGTTTATTTAAAACGCTTCTCCAATCCAGCCGTACAGATACGTACAATTTTCGGGTCACCCAAATTTTATGGAAATGGCAGGCCTATGGGGGGGGGGGCTTGGTTAGGTTGAAGGTGAAGAGGAATTTGCAAGCAATGAAAAGGTAAGTTACCTTGATACCATAAAAAAAGTTATTCTCTCCTGTTTTATGCCATCTGAGATCCACACTCCATCGGACTTTGTCAGATTTGTTCAGCATGCTAAGAGCGAGAGACAGACAGAAAATCAGACTTTAAGTTGGCTACAAAGTACCCAAATGAGGTACCACGTAAAGAAGTCAAAAAGTCATTGGAGGAATCCAGTATGGCTAAAACTTAAACAAATGATTTGCAGTACAAAATTTAAAATAGCTTTGAATAAAGAATTTATCGAATAAACCCACAAACGCAACATTAGATACTCTAATTTGTAGAAAGAGACTGTTAATTTGTGTAAAAGTATAACAACCAAAATAAACCAATAAACCTGTAACTTGGGAGAAAACTGCTAATCTTGCAAGAGAAACAACGAATTAGTATGAAACCTACCCTGGATCAGAGTATTTTTCAGAATTTTGAAAAAAAACTAAAGAATTTTAGAATTTTGAAAAACGTTAAAATAGAAAAAAAATAAGGAAAAAGGAGGAAGGAAAATTTTTTCCTTCCTCCCTTTTCTTCTCCTTTTTTCTTTTATTTTTTCATTTCAGATAGATTTTTCAAAAAATTCTTTCAAAATATTCCAAAAAATACTCTGATCCTGGGTATATGAAACCCGGAAAAGGGAAAAAATAAGTAATGACGAGTGTGTGACGAAACGCGTATTTGGTTATTCAACGCTGCTCTTCATTGCAGCTATTAACTTATTTTATTTCTCTTGTTAGGGTTTCAAATTAATTCTTTTATTTCTCTTGCATGATTTAAAAGTTTCCTCTAGTTACAGACAGGTTTATTTTGGTTGTTATTCTCTCACACAAGTTTCAAAGAAAGTATTTGTTAGATGAACTTCAACAACATTTCAACCAGGAGTAAAGAATAGGTTTACCTAATCGGTTAACTATGTGCAAGGAAGTTACATCTTTTAAACTATCTGTAACCAATACCTTCTATGTGGAATGACATTGTTTATTAATAGGATGCCACCAAATGGAACCTCACAAATGACTGAATCAATCTCTGTATCGACATCTGCAAAAGGAAAAACTCACGAGTAAAAACTGAGATGTTTTGTAGTGCATATTGCAAATACTTGGTCGTTCTATCTTTGCATTGGCTAAGTTTCAGCTGTGTGAGAATTTACTATCTTGCATCTGATAAAGTTTACGCAGAAAAATCAAGGAAGCATGGATAATCTGATAGACTGTACGGAAGAGTATGTACGCAGGCTACAACGGGGAGATTTGATTTCTTTTTCTGCAAGCATTCTTTTATGTCTGACAGATTGGCAGGAAAGGTCAATCTGGTTAGTTCTTGTATTGGGCCCAAATATTTAAAATCAAAATTGCAAAGCTAGAAAAAATTTTGCGGAACGAAGCAGCGGCGGATTTAGGAGGATAGTGTGCAACTGCACCCTTTCCAGAAGAAAACTGCCGGGTACCGCCGTTTGCAAATGTGACAGTAATCCATCTTTTAAATCTGCTACGGAGGCAGTAGAGAAAATCATGCAATGCAGGCATGATTAATAGTTGCATTATTTGGGGTATTGTTTTCCTTAATAAACTTCGCTGTATCCAAGCTGTTATTTTTTCTCATTCTGATCATTTCATTACCAACCGAATAATAAAAAGCAAGTTGATCGTATTACTTAATTTGTCTTTCATGTCATTTTTGTCAGCCTCGACATACCAAGTTGGTCCAGCACAGCAAGCATGCTTCACAGTGATGCCTTTCTTATGACCGCCAGCAGCAACCTGGTAATTTTTGTTTGAAGGGTGTTAGATAGAAAATCAAATCTTAGAAGTCTAATAAAGCGGAAGAAACAGTACAGAGTGTCCCAAATGTTCGACGTTTGATTGATCATAAAAAAATAACGAAATAATGAACGGGCTTCATGGTAAGATAAAGGCAAGATAACCATGCAGCTGAGATTTTTAATTAATTGCAAACACCAGAAGCTTAGAGATCCACTAAAAATTCACAGAGTTACATGCTGCTGAAATTCACGTTTGCTCAAAAGCTGAAACCAGACGCCCCTAAACAGCATGTGTAGTGAAATCAGGATCTATTCAAGGCAAATCAAATGAAATTTGAAAAGCAACTCCGATAACCCAACTTTCCCTGACATTAAATCAAGGTTATGGATGCTTACAGGAATCCTGTTTAGCACAATTTGAATGAACCCTTTTCTCATCGATTAAGTTTTCATTCAATGTTTTCTGATGCTTCCATTCTTAAGTATATTTTGGCAATCGTTACAAGAGTTCGATTACTTTCGAAGTCCTCTTTAGTTCGCTCTGATATTAACGAGAGGTATGACATTAGATAGTCTTCTTTTACCTCGATTTTGGGACGTCTTTTTGCAAAACAAGTCAGTTAGGGACATTTGGTTTCAGCTTTGCACATGCTTGAACTTCAAAAGCCTAGAATTCCGTAAATTTTTAGCAAATTTTCAGGTTTCTGGTTTCAAAAATTAATTCAAGATCGTGGAAAAGGGGTCATGTAACCAGGAGCCCGTTTGTTTTGTACGCGCAGTTTTAACATAATGATATGATGTAGATTTCTTGCTGTACTGGGAATCACATCTTTTGCTTCGAATTGAATTTAATTGTGAAACAGGACTATTGACTGGTTATCTTTCGGCACAATAGGATCTTTTGGCACAATGGAATCTTTTGTGATAGCAGCAAGTTGTGGAAACAGCCGACAAAAGTGTTCAAATACTGGGACTTTGATACTAAAAATTTGATACCAAATACTGGCAAAGATGAGCCAATGATATGAAATGCACAGTATTTCAATGAAATATCCAGAAAATTCGGATATTTTTCACTTATATTTGGTAGTTCCTTGTTGGAAGCCACATTTACTTGCAAGATAACTGCTTTCTAAAATTGCAATATCCCAGTACATAAAGTGGAGCAAAAAACTGCATTATTACTTCGTGGCCATTACACAAAAACGTTAAATTGAATAAAACTACACATACAAACGACTAAAACCTAATCAACGATAAAGTCTGTCAAACTTAGAATTTAGGACACGGTTTCGATATACCATAGGATAACACGATCAAAGTCATTTTGTTGTTTTATCATTGATGATATTTCGCCTGATATCAAATGTGAAACAGCAGTAGCATAGAAAAGTTTCTTACCATCATGCAGCCATTGACTAGGTTAGCATCGATGAGAGGAACCCATGCTGTTGGTATATGAATACTGTCACTGCCTTCTTCAAGATATGCATTATCTAGAGTTTTCCAAATGTAATGGAGATTAACAATGATATATCATGAAGATTTTAATTCAATGAATTTACCATAAGGGTATTTTACCTAAAATCATAATAGGTGAGTCAAAAACAGCTCTGGCGTTTGACAAAGCATCAAATTCGATCTCTGATCGTTCTTACGTGTTTTTTATGTCAACATAAAAAAGTAAAATACATGCTACATCTACATTGTATTATACTTGATAAACAATACAACACTACAGGGACGGGAGAGACCACAAGGAGCAAGAGACAATGACTACGCTGTGGCCATTAACATAAAGACATGCAAATAGATAAAGATTAAGTAAACTAAGATTAAATGCTGACACAGACCGGAATCTGTTCCACATTGGAAAACAGGCCAGCATAGGCGCATGATGGCGAACAATAGGAACCCCGGACGGGAGAAAAACAACGACAGCTACTGCTACCGCCATCCACCCCTCCCCCCAGAGTCCCTACCGCTCTGCACATTGCCCGTATGCTGTCAGGTCAGGGTTTGGTTCACGATATCATTGATCAGAAATACTGGCGATTTTGAGAACGACTTTTTAATTGAGAATGAAGTTCTTACATGTGTTAATCAGGGTTTTCAACCTATTATCTCAAAGTTTGTATTCAGTTATTTCTCTTATTGCCAGAAATAATTTGGCTTTGGTATAACTGAAGGAGTTGAAATAAATGAATGGATTTTAAAGACTGGTAGCAAAATCAATTTATGTGGATTTTTCAAATGTCAAAACTATTTCCTGACTTGCCCTGTATAGATGAGCTTTGATTTCTCAGACATGGTGCATATTAGTGCAACGGTGCAACTGATGCATATTGGTGCAGTTGTTTTCACCAATGCGGCTTATCTTAGTGTAATGTCACATTTCTGAGTTGACAATCTTGAAAAGAGTGATTCGTTTATGAAGCAACAAATTAGTGGCGTTTTCATTTGCTTGCTTTGCTATCAAAAAGTAAAGTGAAAAAGTACTATGCGACCAATAAACACTTCAAAATCATTTCAAACTTTCTCTGTGTGATATTTGCAGAGGATCGTCTATAAATTGAAAATACCTTGGTGCCATGGAACTGTTGTCTCCACATTCCCAGGTGTCTAAGATGAGGCCATAAAACGCTTTAGATAATATGAAAGAAGAACATAGGTTCATTGCCCATCTAAGTTATCAAAAATGTATAAATCTGAGTGAATTATGAAGGATTAAACTTCATCAATTATTGTAGCTACGTAGCTGTATATTTTTCACTTCTTGCTGTCAATTCTTTGAGCTGGACGTAAATATTCACTGACTTTAGTCACAATAACTTTCTTTGGACTTTTAGACTTCGATGTATCATCCCCCACTGTGACAAATTTGCATTCATTTGATCGGCCCTCAGGGTCCTAAATGGAAATTTAGTACCTGCTACTACGGGGTTTTTAGTTCCAAGAAAGCTGACTTTTACTCAAGGCCCTGAAAAACATGACTGGTAAAGCTGCAAATACCACAAAAGCAGGGGTCAAATGATTACAAACATGCATGCTTAGGTGCACACTCCATACAAATATCTAACAAACACAAAAGAGGCCGCAGATCAAAGGCCCTCATTCCATTGTGAAGGTCAAGTGATTGCAGTGAACTCTCAGTAGAAATTCCCTTGCGAATTTCAAGCTTCCCTCTTGAATCCAAATTATGATTACTTCCAATATTCAGATAGGGATAGAAGTTAGCTTAAACGGTAGCCTGTAGATAGGCTGTCAACAAACGCAAAAATCTTAAAATCGAATTTTCAGTCAAATTAGGCAGAGCAGTAGCCGTAAAATACCTTGGTTCGTAGATTCCAAACAGGATGTCCTGAAATGTCTGGTCCAATAAGCTGCTCCACAATGTTCAATAGCTTTTCATGTGACCAAATATATCTGAAACCCTTAGAGAAAGTAAGTGATTCACTTACGATATTTTGGGAAAACAAGAGAAGGAAAAGAAGTACCATGGTTTTGTATTAAAAGTGCATTACAGTAAGGCGGAAGTAGCGTACCGCCTTTGTTCACAATATTCAAAGTAAGATCGAACCTTAATCGAATATTATAATCCTACAGTTCAAATTTATTTTCAAATAATTTTCGAATTTACATGGTACGCTACTTCTGCCTTAGACTTATTACGTTGAGTCCTAGTAATCGCTACCACCCACCCACCCCTCGCTCATAGTATGAGCGAGGGGTGGGTGGGTGGTAGCGATTACTAGGACTCAACGTAATAAGTCTACTTCCGCCTATAGTGTAACATGATTTTTTGTAAAAGGGCAAAACAGTTTAATGACATCAAAATAGGAAAATCTTTTTAATGTCATGCTTGTGTAATCCTCTAAAATATAATCAATTTTGGAATAGCAACGCCAATTTTTAAAATCTGCATACTAGGAGACATATGCCAGTCCTGTTTCGGAGCCCTGTAGATTTAACTTCCTTTCTAAAAACTGTAAAGAAATGACACTTACCTCAGGTAGGCATCCTCTTCGATGCAATAACACAGGAGCACATTTCCATTCCTTTTCAAGCAAGATTAATCTCTCATAGAAAGTGGCATTCTCATACTTATCTACAGTAAACAAAAAAGTAGAATTGGGTTTTACTAAATCAAATTTTGTTGTGAGTGAATTTTTTATAAAAGATTTTAAAATACATAACAGACTTGTCATACTGAACCTAAATGCAACAAAAACACCATAACCTGTAGAAAGAAGACTGTTAACTTAAGAACAACAAGCAAATAAACCTGTAACTAGAGAGAAAACTGCTGAAACCTGCAAAAGAAATGAATCAATTGTAATATCTGAAAGGAAAGAAGTAATTTAGTGATTCACCAGTAACTGCAATGAAGAACAACATTGAATAACCAAAAACATGTTGTGCTTTTGGTTACTGGTTATTCGACATTCTTTCTGCAAAATGCATATTAACAACAAACAAGTCTGTCCATTCTCTCTTTAGTTTATACTCAACTTTCAGTTGAAAATTCATTCTTAAAGAAGTCAACTTTGTATTGGAAATTTAATCAGAAATTTTCTATGTTCATACAAAACATTAAAATTCATGTTATATTTCAATACCACAGGTAGGGCTACAACCATGGCCATTAACAAAAAGACATGCAAAATATATAAAAATCAACCCTATCAGGCCTAGGGTATTTGATGCCCTACAGAGACTGGGGGCTGATTCAGCCCCTCTATTTTATTTCTCTTCTGGACAACCTTGAGCCATGAAACTTGGCATGTGTATAGAACATCATGGGGTAAACCCAAAAATGAAGTCTATTTTTAGATATGTCACGCGACCTGGCCATGATGTCACATTATTGCATTTTCAGAAGTCAGGAGGGTTCAGTGCTAAAAATGTTCAATCACTCATAGTGAGAAAACAGAAAGTAGTAGAAATGCAAAGCATGTGTGTATGCATAGTGCCCAAATCCGCAAAATGATACGTTCAAATTACAAAGTTACTAGTTTGTTGGATAGAGTATCAAAAGTAGTATGTATTCCTCCCCTTTCATCATTTGATCATATAAACTGTAGATTTTATTAGGATTTATTCAAAATTTTACATAGACATCTCTCAAAAACTGATCAAGTTTACCCCCAGGAATGAATTTAATTTTTCTAAAAAAGTAATTTTTGATTGCAAGAAGGACACTGAACTAAATGCCAGAACGTTTCAACATTGTAAATGGACTTGGTAAAATCTACAGAAGAAAAATTGCTAGTGGGCTGATTCAGCTCCCCCCAGACTTGATAGAGTTAAGTAAACAACCACAAAATGCTACACATATGATTAAATACAATATTATAATCTGTTCCACATTGAATGTCAGGCCAGCAAAGATATACATATCAGAAATTTTAAAATTTATGTTGTGAAATCAACTGTATTACTCATGCAGTATACTACAAACCTTTTATCTTTCCAGCAGCAAATAATCTGTTGGCTAAATTATTTACAAGTTCATTGACACCATCAATAACAGGCTGCAGTTCTTCAACAGTGAAAAGATCTTTCACTATGACAAATCCCTGTGATGAAGAAATATAAATTGCTAACAAAAGGGGAGTGAAAACTACAGAGTAAAAATCTAGCTGTACATAAATTTTGTTAAATAAAGAATATAGCCTAGAGCTTGAATTTATAAGAAAACAGCAAAAAACACGCACAATCCGTAGTAGTAGCATCAGATATAAAGTGTTTGTTTGTACGTGCGGCTATAATAACCAGTGAGTACATAAAGTTTGTTGAATAAAGAATATAGCCTAAAGTTTCAATTTCTTTTATGTTTCAGGAACATGAAATTATTCACCAACATGTACTACAATCAAGCTTGATTGAATATGCCTTCAGTTAAGATTATGCTTCCAACAAGCTAGTGCAAGCAGTGCAAAATTCTTGCTTGAATCAAGCTCTCAAACACACTCAAATCGTCTTCAAAACAAGCTATTATCAGGCTTGAATCATGCTGTAAACATACTCAGTGCTTTGTTAAGGGATGAACTGAGGAAACCAAAACTTTCTAATTTGCAGCTTTGATTTTCTCACATTACTCAAAAACGATTTGACACTGTACACTAATGGAAATTGCATTTGTTGCTTTGAGTGTTGGTTATTGCTATTATATCAAACTAAGAAATCTGGGAGACATCCAGGGCAGATTGTATGTATGCAGTTCTATATGACTCTGAAAATGTGATCCATGACAAAAACTTGCAAAAACATTTAGGTGAAAAACACATTAAAAGTCAATTGTAAAGCCACGGTTTATGTTACTTTGTGACAATGTCAATAAGGGGCAAACAACTTCCTAAAATTAGAGAGATGAAACTAGTTTTTCAAGTGGCATCCGCTATGATAGTTGTAAATTCAAATTATCCTACGAGTGGGCCTTTTAGCATATACATATTTTTTACAAAATAACCAAGAATTTGAGCCAGCACTAAAAGTTTCTTGAAATAATCAGACAGTTCATTATTTGTGTGGCCTGGTGAACATTTCAAAACAATGTTTTTCAAGTGTGTCCAATGTTTAGTCATTATCGAAGTAACAAGTGAAAATAATGGAGAAATTTGCTTAGGACTTCCTTTACGAAAATGAATAATTTCTTCAGCTAAATGTTCCCAGAGTGGCAATTTGAGAATTTTCTTAACATGTTTGCGATCTGAGAGGCTTGAACTTTAAAGGCAGTTTCTGACACAAAAACCAAATGTACTTAGAACCTTTGCAGAATAATTGCACAGCTTTACATGCAGAGGACAGTAGGGGACAAAGGGCAATCTTTGAAAAAATGACCCAAAGAGGCCCACACATCCACCAAAAGTGCAGTTTGAGTTTGTTGTTGCCGTTCAGATTTTCAGATGCAAAAATCGTTTGGTTTTACCTGTTCAAAGTATTGCTTGAGCTGGCTCTGAGTGAGTTGTCCAGGCTTCTTTTGATCTGGTTGCTTCGGTCGTGTTGTAAATACTTCGGGATGACCTTTGCTTGGAGCCATTTTGGTACCAATACTGTACCAAAGAGGTCTTGTGACCAGTCATCACTTGTGACAACATTTCAACAGCAACAACAGTCATACAACAACAACAGCAACAACGACTATTGTGGCGCGAAATGTCACTCGACCCAGATCCCAGAGTGAACTGACGAAAAGTGAACTGATGACGAAAGCAAGCACGCAGTGTTGACGCCTTTTCGCCTGCAACTCAACCGCCTTTTGCAGCTTTCGAAGAACATGAAGCAAACGAGAAAAAAGAGAAGCATCTTCAAAACTGTAAGGCGACAATCACCGATGAAGGACTTTAAAAAGATGTGGTAAGTGAGGAAACGAAGGGAAGGGAGGGAAAGATCACACAAGAATACCTTCAGTTTTTTAGGCCTGGGAAATGAAAGGGGCTGCGCTGCATATATATGCGCATGCCTAAAAGACTCCTGATGTGATGACAGCCCAGCCCAAGTCTATTTAGGACACCTGATGGGGGATTGCTTTATGAATAGAGGGCTAAGCTCAATTTCACCTCACCTCGGGAGAAGGGATAAACTTTCTCCATTGCTCAGGCTCCATTGCATACTCTTTTTTCTGGGCTCCAGGGGCCCTTGGGGGTCTCATAACTGCTTTGCCTCTTGCTACGTAAATTGGTAGGGGCCTCCACTCTGCAGTTGGCAAAGTTTTGATGTGGTCACTTTTCTTTCTGTGAAATCTTTTCTTTAAAGGCACACTGTTGTGGTGCTGATTGGATAAACAAGACAATCAAGAAGAATAGAATTAGGCCAGATTGAGTAATTTCGCTGTACAGTGAAATTCATCAAGATGATAATGATCTGAGTCCCTTTATTCTCAAAACAAAGCATGATCCGAGAGCATAAAGGCTTGGTAATTACTTAAAGGCCAGAGCTTTGTTTTTGATGTAAATATCAAAACTAGCCAATCACAACCACGACAGTGTGCCTTTAAGTCTGAGCAGGTGCAATCTAATGATAATATTAGAAATGATAAACCATTGATTATGACTACATTAAAGGTATGTATGAGCCCGTTCAATTTGCTTGTTTATTCTCCAGATCATGGAAAAAATTCTTACTGGATGCTCTTGATAACTGCATCCTTCTACTAAAAGCAGGCATATTTGCCAGGGTCCATTCCGTGCACTTAGACCTGAAGATCTTTGGCACCAGGTGGCAGACCCAGACCCCCATCCATCTGCAGGTCATGTACCCCCAGGCTCATTTCCTCAGTAAAATTGGGTCTTGGCATGACAGCGTTTGAAATCTACTTACCTTGGCATGAATATGAAGTTGTTCTCAATCTTTTAGCAGTTTCTTTTGATAAAAACTAAGAACTCTTGCCATGATAACTTTTTAAAATCATTAGATTTTTATTATCTAACAGCTTCTCTCTCCTTGAAAATACCTGGCATACAAAGCTCAGGGCTTGGCGTACCTTTGGGATAAGTTTGATATGGAATGAACCCTGACATATTTGTTTATGAATATCAGAAACCCCAGAAAATAGGATGTCAAGAGTGATCTTTACACACCAGCACTGGAAGTATAGGTGAATTAAACTTTATAAAAGTTCATTTACGTTGTTGTTACAAAGCAGCTCTGATAAATTTCCAGAGAACAATGAGTCCTTTTATTTTATTCTAGGATCATTGCTGACTGCAAACTCAAATAGATTGAAAACAGGCAAACTGTCCATGGTCAGGGTAAGGTGTTTATTTATCATAGTTTTCATCATCTAAACATTTGCCTTAGGCATTTCATTTATTTCAATCGGAAGGTTGAACAGAGTTTTGTTCATACAGTAGTGTCCCACATAAGAAACATGAATTTGAGAAACACCAGACCTTTATGTTTGAAATAATACTCCCTCTTATAAGAAACTGGTGCAGGTCTGAAAAAGGCTTGTTTCTTATTCAAAAGCTATGTATACATTAGAAATTTGAAAACCATGACAAATTCTGTTTTGCAGTTGAACTATACCTATTCAAACGAAGACAATAATTTTGCATGCAAATGAAGCATAAAGACCATTCATTGAATAATTGTAGCTTTTTGTGGTAGTGAAAATTTACAAATACAAATCAAAATAGTGTGCTTTATGTGAGAATCATGCAGCTTGTGTCTAAGTAGTTCATTGATAGTACATAATTTTTCTGATAAGAAACTTAAGAAACTTCACCCTGATTGGAAGTTTATAACTCATTTTATAAGAAACATAGCAGACCTGAAATTGAAAGTGTTGTTTCTTATATGTGGGACACTACTTTACCAAAAATATATGGGAATTTTGAAGTGTAACGTTTTTATGAGCACTGAAACAGGTTGGATGTTATGAAAATTTTTGGTTGCAGCATGCCTTAGGCTGGTTTTCACATGTTGCATTTCATGGTATATCACCAAATTTCAACAGAATTTTGTCTACATTCCTGTCTATGTTGTTTTTCACAGACCTCAGATATTGATATACTGTAGGATTTCAAACCCCAAGTTTTGGCATGAACCCCCTTATATATATTGAAAGTTGATAAGTACCCCCCTGAGGAAAAATTCACATTTTTATTGTTCGGGTCGAGAGTTCTCACTATGATATCATCAAGGCCTTTTCAGGCATTTCAAAACTATGAAAATTTTGTGACGTCCAGTCAATCTATATTTCCAGGTGCTCATAAAAATGCAAAAATAGCAAAAATACTTCAATGCCTAAGCAATCAAGCAGCATTCATTTCATTCAAGTCTATAACCCCAAGGGGGAACTTCTATTGGCGTGTAACAGGGGGTCAGACCTGGGCAATGGAGAGGATTTATTGGCCCTGGATCAAACGAAGCCTGGGCCCCCGGCAAAGTAAGTTGTGAAAGGTACACTGGGAGGTGAGTTCGGCGCATCCATCTAGGGGGTCTGGGGGATGGTCCCCAGGAGAAGTTTTGAAATCAAGCTTGTTAGAATCACTCTGTTATCTATTTGCACATCTAAATACAATTATCATCTCATCAAACTAGCCAGTGAATATGCACAAGAATCACGATATGATAACAAGTTGCCGCTTATTGATTTTAATGCATTATATCAATATGAGAAATTGTTAGGGCCCTTTTGATCATGTACCTGGCAGAGACCTGAATTCGAGCTATGTTTGAAAACCTGAGTTACTATTCATGGTCCCCTATAGCCATGGACCCCAGGTTTTTGACCCCTCTGACCCCCCTCTCTTCGGCCCTTGGTCAGACACGGTATGTTTCTGAAAAACCCAAAAATATGCTGAATTTAGGACATCTTTAGATCTTAAAAATGTACTCAGATTCATGATACATGAAAACTAAAGGTTTTACAGTAAAGAATTTTTGGCAACTGCCCTGCAATATTTTGGTGAAAAACTTAGCCTAGAACTCACCTTACCAAATTTTCTCATCAGCAACCCCACAAGATATACCAATTCTGCACCAAATACTTTACCCAAAGGTATATTAGACAACGTTTCACAAACCCAAAACATGTATGCCCCCGTCACTTACTAATAGGAAGCCCACCTGGGTCCATAACGTACTCTTGGTGCTACGACTTTTCCAATGTAGGAGCTTTTTTCTGGCTTTCATAGTATGGTTATGTCTTCTGTTAACAGCCCCCTTTCTTTTGCCTCTAAAAATTCTGCATGTAAGTTACTTTTGCGTCTTTGTAAGAAAAGTAACAGTCTACATTAACTAAGAGTTATTCCTACCCCTAGAGCCGCACCGCCAAGCAACTGCTATTAGTGGCCCTCAGGGGACTGTCTCCTCCCATAGTGAGCAATATAAGGCATTGAGAGAGAAATCATCAAGCACCTCGCAAATCACAGGTCTGCTTAGAAAAAAAACAAATGAATGAAAGAGAATATTTGCGGTCAGTCCGTCAACTTTTATCGATGCTTTGTACACTCTGCTGTCGTACGTTCCTCAGAAGCCCCATTTCACACGTGCTTGGAGTGAGTTAGCTTTCTTTGTTTCAGGCTGTCTTTTTTACCTGCTTTTGTTTACATCGGCCCCTTGACCAACTCCCATAGAAATCCCGTTGTTTCTTGTCACCAATCGCTTTGTACGAGCCCGTCAATCAAAAAGTAGTGGATTCCTTAGTTACGAAAACTGCACTTGTTGTGATTAGCAACGAGCTGTGCTTCGAAACTATTTTCGCGGGATCCCGAGATTAACTTTTGTCTGGTGTTTTCGCCTGTTAATCCTTACAACTAGCAACAAACAATATTATGTTTGCGCAAGAGGTTTATCGTGTACCTTCCGTGGCAAAAGCATTAGAATTAGCAACAGATTTTTAATCAATTCTCAGCAACAAAGCATTGCTAAAACCTTGAAGAATAGAATCTCATTTTTTTGTTGCGAACTAAAAAGCACGTTACAACAAAGTAATGAACAGAGGAATCGATTGACTTAAGATATTATCCAGCGCGCTTATCACAAAACAAATAAGTGAAAAGAAATCCCTGCGGTCGATCTTGTCAGTTACGATTGGCTATGCAGAAAATCCCCTTGATCAGCATGGTCTAACTTTATTGCATTGTCAATACACTATGTATTATTGAACGGCTGTAATGAAAATATTTCGTTAAATGTTCTTTTAATCAAAGCGTATTCAAAGCATCTTGGAAACAATATCTATACTTGCTGGGTGGAAATACTGACATTGCTACCTGCTGGCACGGCCTACAACTGATCGATAGCAACCTAATTTGTTTATATGTTGGTGGTGTTTTGCCCAAAATTAAAAGAAATTGTTAATCTGATTCCGTGTCGAATTTAGGCCATGGTTATGTTGTCAATCGAATGTTGATGATGATGATGATGATGTGAAGTTTGGTTTATCATTTACGAACGCAGAGTCAGGTTTGTAGTTTGTTGTTGACTGTGTTTGTTTCTTTGTACCGGATGGACCGAAAATAGTGTCACAGTTTGAAATGTTCTTCATGTCAAGAATACTCCAGGTATTGGAATGAAACTTAATCAAAGTTTTTTTTTTATTCAATATAAAAGTTTACAAAACGAGGTACTTAAGATTATTGGACTACAAACTACTAAACTACATAACAAGAACGATAACCCGGGAAGCAAGAAACCATGACTATCCCAAGGGTCATTTAGGTAGAAACCCTATAACTTTCGATCAAATTCCAACTGTTCTGGATAGTTGGATATTGGTTGATGTTGGATATGTTGGATTTGGAAAAGTCATAGGGATTCTACCTTGACATAGAACATGGAACTAAAACTACATCTAGATATACAATACAAAGAGCTACTTATTGACGATGTTTACTGAACATCGATGGCCGAGCCGAGTGGCTGAAGTACTTTGTGATTTTCTCTTATTTTTCTGAGTATGGCAAATGTAAATACTAAATACATCACATTAACTTCAAATACTTTGAAATCGTAAAAAAAGGATAGGTAATCTCTCGATTTAATGCTCTTGTTTCAACATTTTGCAAAGGGGTACATTGTTTTTTTAAACTTTGAATCATAACTCATTGAAGTTATGCAAACTTAGCGACAGTATAATCACTTAACCTTAAAAAAATTAGTCTTTGATACAAAACGTAACCAGCAGTTACTATACTTGCGCCCATAGTCGACATCTTAGGGAACTGTCATAAAGTATGGAACAGAGGGGGGCGGAAGGGACTTGACAGGGTCACCAGAATTATCGAATGGAAAATGTTGGGCTAGCAAACTACTTCAAAGGATAAACATGGGCCAGGAAAGCTTTTTGTCTCTGGATTTGTTTCCAATGTTTTCAATTGTTTTAAACACTTTCAGCGTTATTTTTGCTGTTCTTTTGATCACTGATATCATACTCCACCTCAGTTTCTAATACAGTGGTATCCGCAGGTTCTACCCTGCCTTCTTAAAACGTGATACTATTTCCATAAATATGGTGCTGACAGCATGATACATGGAAAGAAAGTTCAACTGTATAGTGCAAAAGCTACTCTTGAAGAAGTTTCTGAGCCACAGAGTTCATTTTTAAGTTCTTGTGTCATCAAATCATTATTGTAGATGTTAAGGGGCTATGTAAATAGTTTCTGCTTCTTGCATTGGGCTACATAAATTTTACAGTGAATTTTGAAATCCCTTCCGTCCCCCTCTGTTCCATTCTTTATGACAGCTCTCATAGATATGTTAATCCCATTACTTTTTACCTATGTTGTACTTTGATTGCTCTATAAATCGTTTAAGCCTAACTGTGTAATAAAATATAGGATATATTTGGTCGTATGTTGCTGTTATGCTGTGGTATAACGGTTGATGACTTTCTTTATAGGCCAACGTCAACCTACACTACAGTTCAAAGATCCTCGTGGTATAAACAGAGTTTGGTTCATTGCTTTCCTTGCTACCAGGTGAGTCGAAAATATTGGTACTTTTTTAATCAGACAGGATGGAAGTCGATATCCAGTAAATACATCGTTATGCAAGTGAAATTGTATGGAATTTTACTTTCAGAAAGAAGTGCAGGTACAATGCTACGTTCAATGTGTGGTATGCCAAGATCATGCTGAAAAGTTAATTGAATATGGATGCAATCTTATATCACGTTTACAGATTATGACGGCAATCTTTTGTTAGTTTGAATTTGCTTTGTTTTATTGCTATTGTAAGTCGTCATCGGTGAATATGATTGACTATGACGACGAAGACCACGGCGACGACGACGACAACGATAATGATGATGATGATGATGATGATGATGATGATGATGATGATGATGATGATGATGATGATGATGATGATGATGATGATGATGATGATGATGATGATGATGATGATGATGATGATGACAAAAACTCAATTTCCTGGTGTTAGTTAACAGAGATGAAATCACAGAGATCTGCAGTGAAATTACATCTTAAAAATTTGTCTTTGAATTCCAGTAATCAAAATATCCCAAAAACCTGATTTTTGGCAAAGCTTGCATTTTCGACTACCCTTACCCTTTGAAACAACTCTGAGATTATTCATTCTTAATGTAAGCAACTTCTGTTTAATGATAGATGTAAAGTAAACTTAATCGGACATTATATGGTAAAACCAGAGTCGTTTAAAGATCCTTTGCTCACTATAATCCTTTCTGGCGCCAAGGTTGACTTTCGTATCAACTGAAAGTTGTTTATGGCCTAAATTTTGTTTTCTTGCTCTCTATTCGGCCCACAAATGATCCTGGGTCTTTAAACTTGGTGTTATTGATAACAGGTAGAGCCATTTCACATGCTGAGATAAGTCCAGCATAGACGTTACATTTTTCAAAAGCTAATGAAAATGGCTATCACATGTGCCTTTACACTGAATGGTTTAAATGGTAGCTTGCCGTGATTCTATCCAAGACTTTCTGATATTTCGCTCTCATTATTTTCAAGACGAGAACATTTTCTATGTTTCGAATTGTTTCAGATGTTGACGCTATGTGTAAAACATAAGTGGGACGCTTCTTCTGCTTTGACTGTAATAGTAATTTAATACGAATGAAACCTATTTTGTTACAAAGCTCCACCTTTTTAACTTGCATAAAGAAATACTCTAACACACGTACATAAATGCTTAAATGAGTACTCTAACATACGTATACATAACTCATACATGAACGCTTAAATGAGTAAACGCTCTTCCTTTCTCATTCAAACAAAGATAAACTTGCAATCATTGTAATCTTTAGCCCAATCAAAATTCCAGGCCAGAAGTGGACTTTAGTATCAGACTAAACTTATGACGATGAGTCTCTTGTTTCCTTGTGCTCTTTGACTTGACGATGGCGCTTCAGGCAATAGAGACTCATAGTATTACTCTGAAAAACCTGGCCCTATTTAGGCTTAAACTTCGCAATTCCTCCAGTACCAATCAGATTGTGAGATATGGCAAAAAACAATGCTGTCGAATTTTCAATTCGGATGATGCAACGGACTAGATTTGAACGAAGTTGCTGCGGCAGGTAGTTGAAGGCTTCTCTGGTACATTTGGGTCTTAAAAACATGGAAAATGTAGCATTGAAAGACCTATTTTACACTCAACAGGTAACGTGAACTTCCTTCTTCAGATTTATACCAAGTTTCTTTGATTAAACGTCTGCTTAACGTGGTTTTATCGCATTTTCTTTCCGAGGAGTGACCGTTGAACAGAGCTACGGCAGTCGTTCGATCCTGATTCGATCGATCGAGTGCCTAAGGTAGGGCCAGGTTTTTCTCTGTTTCATTATGAGTCCCTCTTGAGCAAGATTTACCACAGGGATACAAGAGACTCATCTTCATCAGTCTAGTCTCAGACCGTAAAACAATAGTTTATCCATAATTAATATATTTTGATTGCATGGTCTGCTAGATGCTTAGTTTTCCTTAATACTTAAAAAGTATCACAATAAAACCTTTACAAATTTTCAAATGAAACTGTTACCATCATTGAAAAAGATGTTATTCATTGGGCTACCTCCTTTTCAAATATTTAGACATCAATTAGTGTGACTGCTAGCTGTTCACAAAGAGTGGAACTCAAACAATTTTAATATTCTACAAATTATTTGGCATGTTATCAAAATCAAAGCAATTCATAGTTTTTGACAGAGTAAGCTATCTAAAAGTTCCCAGTAAGCGACCTAATAGCGTCTGTGCCACACTTAAGCAAATGACAGAAATCTAAACCTGGAAAATTTCAAATTTCTACATAATATTTAGCTAACTGTCAAAGCTTCTTGTCGTTTATGACAGAGTAAAAAGTTCTCAAAATAAGTGACTTCATGTCTTTACCACGCTTAAACAATTGACAGAAATTAAATCTTAAACAGTTTCTGCAAACTAGCAACGCAACGACCTGATGTCTGTGCCACACTTAAACAATCTTGCAAACTTTCAAAGCATCTCATAGTTCAAAGGAGTAAATTCATCCAAAAGCACTAAGGCAACTGATCTAATGTCATCACGACGCTACCAACGGTTTTTGTTGAACAGTCCAGCAAACCTGGCTCCTTTTCATTCACATACTGAGCATGTCAAAATATCTGCCTTTTTACGCAGCATGTTTGCTCCTCTGCTTCAAAAAAATTCACAACAAATAACTGCCCGAGCTGAGCTAGTAACGGAATTGCAAAGTGCTCTTCAGTTTGTTCATCCTTTCCTGATACGTACCGAAAGAGAGGGGCGCTATATAAAAGCAATGACTTGAATTAAGGTTTACTATTTCTTTTATTCAACGCATATTAAAATATCCTTAAATAGCAGACTGATCATAATAAACCCATGGACGTACAATAAACTTGTATCTTGAGGGAAACACAGTCAACTCCTGTAAAAGAACATAATCAAAATATAAGATAAACCCTTGGCAAGAGAAAAAAAAACTATTAAACCTGCAAGAAATCAAGCAATCACTTACCAAAAACGTTATCATACGAAATTATCACGCCAAATACGCGTTTCATCGCACACTCTTCAGTTTGGTTCATGCGAAGAACAGATCAATGACATAATGTCTTCCCCTTAAAGTAACCCTTAACCCTTAATGTTCTTCTCCTTAAAGTAAGACTTAAGCACGCTTTAGCACGTGCTATCCTCTTGGGGGATGAAAAGGTCTTCCCCTTGTATGAATAACTCATTTAGGTGGATTCCATTCTTCCAAGAGGACGAAATACATGAATGCATGTAAATGTCATTACTGCTAGGAAGGAAACAAAGGGAAATTTTGCTTGTCGTTTTTCATTCGTTTTTACAGGTTTTTGAAATGGGCTTTCTTCAGAAAATCTCCCATATCGACGGGAAAGAATGACCGATGAAAGCTTGGTAAATTACTGAACCTAACTGGTTTTTTGGAATTGAAGGTGTTGTGGCGCCGTGTTGTAATCCACTGACTTTGCAGCCAGAACAGTCAGGCGGACGGGGTTCAAATCCCACCAGCACCTTTGAGCGTCATGACAAGGGGTTGCGGACTCGATTAGCGGTTAGCTATTTCTGCGATCCCAGCGCTTGGCACTGAAAACCGCAACTTCACCTTCACCTTCACCAATAAAACAAGACAGTTTTCAATACTATTGCTTTGATATTCAGGGAGCAGAATTTTTGCGTTTTTATTGGCTCACCGGTATTGATCAAATTATTTAATCAATACCGGTGAGCCAATAAAAACGCAAAAATTCTGCTCCCTGAATATCAAAGCAATAGTATTGAAAACTGTCTTGTTTTATTGGTGAAGGTGAAGGTGAAGTTGCGGTTTTCAGTGCCTAAATACAAATACAATTAAAATTACTTATATAGCGCAGTTTTGATATCACATCTTCAAGTGCGCTTCACAGTTCCTAAAAGTCCCTTAAAACCTTAGAATATCCATTTAAAATTTATTAAAAAGAAAGATCTTTAACTTTTTCTTAAATGTTTCGATATCAACACATTGTTTTACTTCATTAGAAATGTTATTCCACAGTCGTGGTCCCAGTACACTAAATGATCTGTTTGCAAATGATTCTCTCTTTACTTTGGGAATACCTTGTTTCATGTACATATTTTTTGATCTTAATAATCTCACACTTTTACTCAGGTCTTAGGATTTCAGGTCATCGAAGAAAACACCACAGAAAGGATCGAGAATGCACTACAACAATTTGTGTAATTAATTCAAAAATTTGCTGGTAATTTTCTCTTCATGCTGTTTGACTACCGCTTTTTGTCAAAAATGACGAAGTTGCTTGAATTATGAAAACTAAGTAAAGCCGCAATGTATAGCTTGATCAATCAAAATTTTTGATGACCCTAAATTCAGCACAAATATCTGGAGCCATTTAAACTTATTTTGAGAGTTCTCTTCAAAGACAATTTTCAAAAGGTACTCATTTTGAAAATGTTGATACTTCACAACGAAATTTTAACAGAATGAAACCACAAAGGTTCACACAATCAATCAAAATTTTTAATGCTTTTAGTAAACTGCTGCTTCAAACTCATCATCCAAGAAAACGACGTTCCTGAACAAACCATGAACTTAGCATCTAAATATATTTGAAACGCCGACACACACATAGACTTGCCCCAAGTCTATTTCGTCATCTGTAATAAGGCTGCCTGAAACAGTAAACTACGAAACTACGTATTTCGCTTTTCCTTTTCCTAATTGCCCCCTGCTCAATTTTTTTCATTGACGAAATAGACTTGGGGGCAAGTCTAACACACACATTGTTTCTTTGTGTATCGGGTGAGTCAAAAAGTTAATCCGTGTGGCAGGCTGTGGAGTAAAAAGTATTTGGCCGACATTCAAAACTAAAATGTTAATCTACCAAAGGCTATGTTTCACTCGGTACACAGTGAAACTGCATGTAACGTATCTTTATCAAGTATAATGCCGGGCAGAGATGGTGCCAGGAACGAAATACTGGGGGGACAAAAACTGTCGGAGTGCCGACAGCGAGCGAAGCGAGCAAGATTTTTACGGACTACATTTTTCAGATTCTCTTAAGATATGACTACACTTTCTAAAAACATAAGCAAGTTACGGAATTTCCGACATATTTGCAAAAGTGTCGATTTTGCAAATTTCTTGGAATACTGAGACAATAACCTTGCAAATCAAAGGTGAGGGGTGTTTAAGGTAAATCGTTACGGTTAGAATCGCAAACTAGCAAGAAATTTTCCAAAGACTTTTGGCAGGCATTGTAATCTATCAAATTTGATCAGAAAGTTTAATTTCTTGAAATCAGTCACATCTTCATGAAGTTAAAATTGATTTACAAAAGGGTTCATCTCAAACTCCTCAACCTCGAACCCAAGACAATGATAGCCCTGGAATCGAGGCTGCAAAATCTTTCAAAGAAGGACTAAAATCCTTGATCCCCTTGATCATGTTGCTAAAAATTTAGGGATCTGTCATTATTAATGCAGGATAGGGGGCCGGAAGATATTCAGAGAGGCCACCAAAAATTCTGAGCTGTGAAAGAGGGGCCACTAAAATTCTTTCGTCTAAAAAGGGGGCCATGGAGACTTAACAAAGCTGATACTGTATCTTAGCAATCTGAAGCAAAACCTTCCTCATCTTATGATCTTTGTGAAGTCTAATGCTTCTACAACTATTATCAGTATTTTTCATAAATCTTTAGGTGCCACGTTTTACCTTGAATGCATTTCTATGTTCTATTTTTATGTTTGTTATTGGAAGATGTGATTTGTTACTTAGTAATATGTCATCAATTTTGATGCAGAGGGCCATGAAAACTTATCGCTAGGAAATGAGGGGCCCTTGAAATTCCTTATGGAGAGATGAATTTGGTTACGAAAAATTTTCGTTATTAATAAAAATATCTTCCAGCCCCCTACCCGGCATTAGTAATAACCGATCCCTCCCAGCACAAGTCACAAGATCAAGCTGTCCGTCTGTCCTTGTTCGACGTTCTTCCTGCGTAACTATGCCTTTTCACGCAATAGCCTTCGATAATGGACCTACCGTAAAACACCCATCAGTGCAGCTTTAGGCACTGTAATCAATGGAAAGAAAACTGTTAACTTCTGTATAGAATAACAACCAACATGTACCTGTAGCTAGGGAGAAGACAGTCAAATCCTGCAAGAGAAATAAGCAATGTTGAATAATTAAAAACGCGTTTCATCGCACACTCGTCAGTTATTCTTTTTTATATATTCCATTAAAAATTTGCAAGTCGAATTACATATTACACTACCTACTAATTACTCTACGAAACACTACAAGGACGATAATACCACGGGGAGCAGTAGACTATGACAACCCCGTGGCAATTAACATAGAAAGAGATAAAAACTACCAAGGGAATCAGGAAAGATGTATCGCCCGCCCGCAAAGCCACACCCAAGAGCCACCAACCGATTTGCACAATTCATTGCGAATTAAACGATGCATTAAAGAGGCTTTTACAAAATTATGCCCAGGCCTCAGTTGAGAAGTTTGAAATTAGAATTTGGGACGAATCGGTTATACCCTTTATCAAATTATACCGTTTCCATTAACAAGAGCTTCCTACCACAGAAATATCAGACTTTCTATATCACTCTTTGAATTGTCAATTATCAAATTAAAATAGTCCTTTGTTTGTGTATGTGCAATTCTTTCAACACTTTGGTCGAGATACAGGTAGCATAATTGTTGTGGCGATATGATCTATATGCCGACATGCTACTCTAGCTATCTCAAACAATAAAAACTTATGCAAAAGTCGAGTACAAATCCTGGTACGTGATAAGGTGAGGTTTCTCATTCTTTTTGCATGGGAATTGGGAAACCAAGGATTGGGGAAAATTTCTCATATCTCGTCTCTCTGGTTTCAGTACGTTTTTATGATAAACCAGTTTTGTAGCCATAGGATTATCTTGGAAGATATTTGTTTTGCGCCGTTGTACCAAACGATGTTACTTCATTGATCCCTTTGCGTTCATTACCGTTTTATGATACGTACATTTTGTAGCCATAGGAACATTCTAGCAGATATTTGATTTACGCGGTTGCGCTGAACGATATAACGCTTTTTGTCCCGCTGGATTTACTCCTTTTTATAACACATGCATTTTGTAAAATCAAGATTATCCTATTGGATATTTGACTTACGCCGTTACGCAGAACAATATTTCGTTAATGGTCCCGTTAGTTTCATTACGTTTTTATGATAAATCCACTTTGTAAACATAGTATTTTTCTAGCAGATATTTGATTTACGCTGTTACGCTGAACAATATTTCGTCAATGGCCCTGTTGGTTTTATTAGTTTTTATGATACATCCATTTTGTAACCATAGGATTATTCTAGCAGATATTTGATTTACGCTGTTACGCTGAAAACTATTGCGCCATTGGTCCCACTGGTTTCATTACGTTTTTATGATACATCCATTTTGTAACCATAGGATTATTCTAGCAGATATTTGATTTACGCTGTTACGCTGAACAATATTTCGTCAATGGTCCCGTTGGTTTCATTACGTTTTTATGATACATCCATTTTGTAACCATAGGATTATTCTAGCAGATACTTGATTTACGCTGTTACGCTGAAAACTATCGCGCCATTGGTCCCGCTGGTTTCATTACGTTTTTATGATACATCCATTTTGTAACCATAGGATTATTCTAGCAGATATTTGATTTACGCTGTTACGCTGAACAATATTTCGTCAATGGTCCCGTTGGTTTCATTACGTTTTTATGATACATCCATTTTGTAACCATAGGATTATTCTAGCAGATATTTGATTTACGCTGTTACGCTGAAAACTATCGCGCCATTGGTCCCGCTGGTTTCATTACGTTTTTATGATACATCCATTTTGTAACCATAGGATTATTCTAGCAGATATTTGATTTACGCTGTTACGCTGAAAACTATCGCGCCATTGGTCCCGCTGGTTTCATTACGTTTTTATGATACATCCATTTTGTAACCATAGGATTATTCTAGCAGATATTTGATTTACGCCGTTACGCTGAAAACTATCGCGCCATTGGTCCCGCTGGTTTCATTACGTTTTTATGATACATCCATTTTGTAACCATAGGATTATTCTAGCAGATATTTGATTTACGCTGTTACGCTGAAAACTATCGCGCCATTGGTCCCGCTGGTTTCATTACGTTTTTATGATACATCCATTTTGTAACCATAGGATTATTCTAGCAGATATTTGATTTACGCTGTTACGCTGAAAACTATCGCGCCATTGGTCCCGCTGGTTTCATTACGTTTTTATGATACATCCATTTTGTAACCATAGGATTATTCTAGCAGAAGTGTGGTTCAGCACCTGCTACACAAGTCATGAAGACACTGACTTTAATTTGAGCACCTGTAAAAGTCTAAATTGATGATTTAGAATAGGCCTAGCGTTATGAATCAAAATTTTAATTTGAATGATATTTTGCTTGTCTTGTGCTCATTTTTGTATCAAGATTTAGAATCATCATTTACTTGTTTTTGGATTTGTCAAACTCTTAAAGAGTGCGAGAACTTCTTGAAATTTTGAAACCTAACTGTTGACTGCTTTCAAGTCTTCATCACAGGACCTGCCTTAATTCAGAGCTACTTGCCGCATAGAATAATAGTCTATTGTTTATTGTTTCAATTGGTAAATGATGTATGTTGACGATTTCACTTCCATGACAACCAATTGCTTTTCGTTTGGATGCTAGGATCATTAAAGGAGGTATTGCATCTTTAACTTTTCAGAAGCAGACATCAAAAGTCATAATTGACAATCATTACCTTACGCGTACACTGCTTCCGTTAAGGAGAAGTCAAGAAGAGAGATCACCACCAAATTGAAGCACAAACGGAGACAAGCTTTGAAGGTTTCAATGGAAGAAAGATGGAATTTTGAGTAAAGTTTCTCGAAGAAAGGCTTACACAAGGTGATATATGGTTTATCATAGCTAACAATCTTTAATATGCTATCACTTCCATTATGTTTTACAAGAACTTCTTGAACAATTTTGGGTTTACAGATTTGAACATCGTGCTTTAACAAATAGGACAAAGATTTGAGCAATGATTGTAGCAAACAGGACACACAATTGTAGAATTTTTTCATGTACAATTTTTTGAAAAGTGATTCATGCTTTGGTATGTCTAAAAACTTCGTCGTTCCGTGATAGCTATAATGCACTGCAAGAAACTCTTGAACTGTCTTTTTCGAGTATTTTCAGTTTTACCATTGTTCAATGCAGAATCAGGTCTCAGTTTAAAAATTTTCCAATACTTTTGTATGTTCAAAAATGTCGTTGTACCCTATAGCTAGAGATTTATTTAGCTCAATTGGTTGTTAGTTACAAATCTTTTCCAATGATGATACATGCTTCAAATTATCTTAGAACCCTATCGCACCGATAAATCCATTACGCCCTACGAAGATTCTTCAGCCATTCTGAGTACTTCAAATTTTTACCAACGCTTTGTGCAGAAATGCTTGTCAGCTAAAAATATATCCAAAGGTGATACAGACTTTCATTCTTTTATCAGGCCAGTGAAACTATTTATCCACCCATCTCAAAGAAATTATTGAGTTACTCCAAGTATTTCAAACCTTTACCAACACTTTGTGTAGAAATGCTCCTGAGCTAAAATATTTCCAAAGCTGATACATGCCTTCATTCTGTCCAAGAACTTTATCAGGCCATCGGTGCCCTGCAAGAAATTCTTGTGTTATTCGGAGACCTTCAAACCATTACCAGCACGTAATGTGCAGAAATGATTGCCACCTAAAAATATATCCAAAGGTGAAACATGCTTTTGTTATGTTTAAGAACTTTACAGGCCATCGATGCCCTGCAAGAAATTCTTGTGTTATTCGGAGTCCAACCATTACCAGCACGTAATGTGCAGAAATGATTGTCAGCTAAAAATATATCCAAAAGTGATACATGCCTTCATTCTGTCCAAGAACTTTATCAGGCCATCGATGCCCTGCAAGAAATTCTTGTGTTATATCCAAAGGTGATACATGCTTTTGTTATGTGTAAGAACTTTATCAGGCCATTGAAACTATTTTAACACTACAAGAAATTCATGTGCTACTGTGAGAATATCAAATTCCCTTAGCAGAATATTACAGTGCAGACTCATTTCTCGGCTATAGTGTTTCCAAAGTTGACACACGCTTTTTTATACGCGTAAGGGGACTTGAGATCTAAGTCTCGAGTGGATAAAATGGGAACAATATAAAAAACTAATTATATCATTGACTTAAACATGTTTGTACGTTTCGAACCAAAATTCGACTTCTCAAAGCGAAGCGACGCTCGAAGTGACCTTCGAAGGGATGTTCGAATTTTCTTTCGACGTTCGTAGGATGGAAGATGTTCTAAGTTTCTTCTGATTTTTCGTAAGATTTTAGTCCCTGTTTAGAATCCGTTTGGTCGTGAGTCCTTTGTATGAGTGAATTTAAAACATCAGATTATAAATGTTGAACGAATACAAGAAATCACGTCGTCAGTCTACTCTAGAAGTAATTCTTAAGCTATTCTGCGTACTTCAGAGCTTTGCCAACACATATTGCAGAATTGCTCATCAGCTAAAACATATTTCCAAAGATGATGCATACTTCTCGGATGCCTAAGAATCGTGAGACCATCAAACCCTTCCTTAATAGAATATGCAGTGCAGACTTGATTCTCTGCCAATTTTTACCAAAGTCGATACACGCTTTGATATGTCTAACAACTTTGTCATTATACCCTTATAATCTATTATGCCCTTCAAAGGATTTATTTTGAGGACTTAAAAGCTTGCCGACTGCACCCACAACATAGAATAAACATTTTTGCTGAACTTTTACTTGCAACCGTAGTCCTTCTTTTTACCGCAATATTGGGTTTTTAACATCTAACAAGAATGTGTGTGAGCTTCTTCCTAATATCTTGACCTAAGATTTTCGGAATTAGCAAAAACTATGGCATTCATGTAGAATCCAGATAAAGTGCTAAGATGTTAACTATGTGCCTCTTTATTTATTAAAGTTTTTTTCCCTTATCTCATTACATCAAAACAAAACAGACAAATTTGAATTAGCCTGGAATCTTCCTTGTTGAATTTTGAATTCCGGAAACTTCACAATGCTAGATAATGCCAATCTTGCTCTCCAGCAGCAAATCATTTGATGAGTTTACTCCCTTTTTTTGGTTATTATATTTCTTGCGAATTGCGACGAGAGAATTGTTTTTCAGAGAAGTTCATACCAGGGTTCCCAGAAAAAATATATAGATTTGGTTTGGTCCAGCGATGAGGATTTAGCTTCAGTCTATGACAGCAAAGGGCTCATATCTTTAAAAAGGTGGATGTAAAATTGAATTGAATTTTTCTTTGAATTGAACGACTTCAAGGAGACTTGGGATTATTTTTGCTGTAAACCTGCAATGGCAACTTTTTGATATCTTGGTTATCTTCAAAATGCCGGCATTTTAATTATTTTTGTAAAAATTCATCGAAAATTTGAAAAGTTTAATATCATCGTAAATCTTCAGTTTCTTAAGAAAACTTGATGCAATCTTGAAGAAAGCTTTAGTTTATGAAGATCTACAATATGGTAACAAGCAGAAATCTTTAGCCCTTCTGATAAAAGATTTAGAGATTTGATGACGTCACAGCCTCAAAATTGAACAGTACCGCCATTTTGAAACAAATTATCACGGCAGATGGTAAATTGCCCAAAGCTCTTTTCAAGCAATTCAATTAAAAGAAAAATATAATAGAATTTTACATCTACCCTTTAAAAGATTTGAGCCCTATGATGTCGATAGCTAATCAAGATCAAAGTGTTCCTCGACAGTTTACATGGAAACCCCAGGGGGGACACTCAGCACATACGCATACGTGAGGTCAGTCCAAGAAATTTTCAGGCAACCCAAAAATATCACTTCGTCACTTCAGCTTGATTGCAACCCAAGAATATCAGCTCATTTTATACTCAGAAACCTGTACATGAACATAAAATATCCTGAAACAATGCAAATAAAAGTCAGGATTGCCTCAAGCAAACCCAGAAATATCAGTTAAACGATGTTTGGTGCCAAAAAATATCATGAAGATAGTTTTAGTTTTATTTTGACCCAAAAATATCACTTTTGGCAATATTCTGACCCAAAAATATCGGACTTACCTCGCCGTATGTGCATGTGAGAGCGTGTGGCCGAGTGGTTAAGGCGTCTGACTCGTAAGCCAAAGGTCAGAACGGCCGTAGGTTCAAATCCCACGCTGGACAGTTTGATCGCTGTCCGTAACTCTAGCCCGGGTCAACCACAGCCATGTGAGGGAAATCTGGTAGCTGCGACGGGTAGCTGCGGCGGACTGATGGTAAAACATCCGTGGCCCCTGCTGGAAATAAGTCTCTCAGACTTTCGCAGGCTAGCCACGTTAAACATATATACCTACCTACCTACCTGCCTACCTATGTGCTGAGTGCCTCCCCCCTGGGATGGAAACCTAGTTTGTTGAAACAAAAATGAGCAATGCGAGCAATCAAGAGCAGAACTAGCAATGATTTTGATTTGCTCATTCATGAAAGTTTATTAATTTTGCACTATCATCACCCTTCACTTAATTCTCAGCAATCTTCTATTCCCTTAGCTCTTTTTTGGTATTGTCCTCTGGGATTTCCTCGTCGTTTATTTTTCACGTAGGACTTGTAAAAACGCATTTTTGGTAGTTTATTGTCTATATGGATATAAATATAGCCTCGTGCTTTTGGAAACTTGATATTCTGATGATGAAGCACAGCGTTTGCTTCAAAACATCAATAATTATGAAATGTGGCCTGGTCCTTAATTAATTTTTTCTCTTGGATTTGTCACATGGATTTGTCTTGATTTGTAACTTTGAATAGTCGATTTGGAATGAAAAGATTATTGAACATGGCTATCGTCGCAATTTTTGTGCTTCGTTTCATAATCAAACTTCGTTCTTCCTGCCAATATTCCGAATTCAAGAGCAAAAAAAGTTGAAATGGAAAGCAGGCTTAAACTTTCTAGGAACACACGGTGTGCAGATGAAATTGTCACTGTAACTTGTGTTTGATTGCTTATTGTAGCGAAATTAGAACTTTTATCAGTTAAAAGAGTCAGTTTTGTCCTAGTGTAATGAATAGTGTTGCAAAATGTCCCTCGTTGGATACAAGGATGCTTGTGGTGATGAAAACGTGAATAAGTGTGATAGTATTTCTAACTTCTGCCAACCTTTCCACAGATTTCTATTAAACGACGAAAGAACACACAGAGCAGCAACTGTACATATCTGAGAATATTTCACTGCCAGTCAGAGACAACCAAAAACAATGAGCACCAAGAAATGCAACAAATACGACTTGATCGCCCCGGCGGATCGAAAATGGCAATATTTCGTTGGAGCAAGTGCATGTATCTACTTTGGAGGAATGATCCTCGTCTTGGTTGGGAGGCTACTGTATTTGTTGGTAAAGAAGAGTCAAAGGCGATCGTCAAGTGTGTCCAATTTACAGACTGCGATGCCGAGTACACCGCAAAAGAAAAAGAAAATATCGGATGAGGAAGATGCAAGTTGGTATGTGGCGCTGAAGGAAGGAGCAGGGGCTTTGGTATCGGCACAGACATTGCAAGGAAGGATCCTCGTAAGTAAAATCATAGCTATCCAGCGACTGTATGATAAACGCGTATTCTTTACAAGAAACTAAGAATTTGGGCTGGTGCTGAAAGTTCGTTAAAGTTATCAGATTTTGAGTACTAAGAGTTTCGTACGAGTTTCTCAAAGTTCCCATAACAATCTTCATGTTCACCACCTATGCCTTTTTTGAACTTTTAAGGATAAAGTTCTTTGAAGCCATCCCAGTGTTTGGACATTACTCAAGTATTTTCCGAGTAATCTGATACAGGAAACAAATGAAAATAAAGTAAATGCGTGTTAGGATTCCTTCTATCAAAATGAATAGTTTCTCAAGTTATATTTTCCCAGTACTTGAGTTTCTTAACTTTCTGACGATTTGCGAGTTGCTTTTCTTGTAAAAAATGCGTGTAAGTGATACCACTACGGTGGTAACATGCAAAGGTTCGCTTTGTCATTATCCGAATGAGGTGAGGCATACCGTACTAAACATTAAGTGGAAGAATCAATTGTGCTTTCTTCAAACATTGCTTCATTTGGACATGCTGGAGAACAACGAAGTGCTGTTTTTGAAGCAACCACTATTCTGCCCTTGCTCTGCCATAAATAAGCAACCACTCGTAGGAGCTGTCAAACTCTAAGTTTAAGCCTGATTTATGCCACTCTGTAAAAATCAAAGCAATTAGTGCTGCAGCTCCTCTACAACAGCTGCACAATGATTTTGGATGTTTTTTGGTTTTTGTATATCCTAGCTGTTGCCAATGATCAGATGAAATGAACACAAATCTCACATAATACTTCAGCATTTCTGATATGGACTAGACAATGATTGGCTTCCAGTTCCTCAAGTATTGTGCACATAACGAATTTCAAACCTGTTAAGTTCTTTTTTCGTCCAACCGGTATAAATTGTTCCAATTTTATCAAACGATGACTCTAAATAATTCGTCTTACTTTTTGAATTGCAGGTTGTGTTGGCATTCATTTCCAGCTTATCTGCTTGTGCCCTTTATGTCACCGAATCATCATTGTGAGTAATCAGATATTTCATTTAATCGCCAGTTTCAAAATGGCAGCAAGCAAGCAACATTTATTTGTTAACGCAAACTAGGTAATTACGGCTATACAGCTGATATTGGCCTGCGGCACTACGGCTTGTCCCTTAGAGATGCTTGCCAACCTCGGAAGGATGGACAGCTGAGTTGGCTATTGGTTTATGGTTATCCTAGACTTACGTCTTTTTGGATCTATTTGTGGTGGGTAGATTCTAGACTTATGACGTTGAGTCTCTTGTTGCCCTGTGCTCTTTGACTTGATGATGGCGCTTCGGGCAATAGAGACTCATAGTATTACTATGAAAAACCTGGCCCCATTTTGGCCCAAACTTAGCAATTTCTTCAGTACCAATCAGATTGCGAGATTTGTGAATTACTATTGTTAACGTGTAAATGTAATAGAATTTTCGATTCGATTGAAGAATTGAAAACACTCCCACGGGATGGAGATTCGAAGCCGTGATTCTTTCGTAATTCCATTGATGATTGAAGAAAATAGGGCCAAGTTTTTCACTGCTTCATTATGAGTCCCTCTTGAGCAAGGTTTACCGCAGGTATACAAGCTACTCATCGTCATAAGTCTAGGTAGATCCCACACGATTTTGAACACAGCACCTAAATCACTTGCCCACACCACCAATGAACTGTCGCAATTTTCGAATGTTTGCTTCGTCTTTTGTGTTCGCGTTACTAAGCATATTCGTAGATTTGATTTGCATGGTATGATTTTATAATTTGTTAAATGATCCTTGTTTTTTCCTTCTTTTTTCAGTCCCGTTGAGCACTGCCTGGACAGGAATGATCAAGTTCTCTGGAGATTTGAAATTTGTCTCAACATATTCTTCATGTTCCATTTCGCTATACGGGTAAGTTATTCCCCATTAATCCTTTGAGCGTTCGAGGAAAGGGACTCAGTGAGTCAGCACAGTTTCTGAGTTAACAGAATAGCCAAACTGTGGAACTTCCGTCAAGGTTGAGGATCACGTGCCATCTTGGCGATATTGATTATCCTCGCTATATTAGTGCTACGATGACAGCCGAAGGCAAAATAAGACGCAAGAATTTTATTCCATTAGCATTGGTCATACCATTTTAATTTATTGGCAAATTTACTTGGAAGCTGTTTCCCAGCGCAGGATCTCCGAGGCCTGCCAGAAGCTGACAGCTCCTTCTGAAACACCCAGTTATCATAAACTATGCATTAAAATCCTATGTATGATTAGTCAATAATCTACAGTTCAAAAGGGTTTCTCTCTTCTTATACTTCTTTTGAACTGGTTAATTGTGGGAAAGTCCGAAAAGTGAATAAATTACATGTTTTCAAACTGCTTTTTCCATCGCTAGTTATAACTTAAACTGACCATTCAGCTACATGATGATACCTTGTTTGTTTTCATGTCATTTGCTTCGTAGAAGCTCGGTGCGATCTAGCCTGTGAACCTTTTTTTGGGTCACCCGGTACCTCCACCATTTTTGGAACACTCTTATTGGATAGCCGCCTTTCACATGTTTTTTTCATTTTCAACAGTTCCTGGCAGCAAATGACAAGCTGGTGTTTTGGGTGCTAGATGTGACGTCATATGTTGACTTCCTTACCATTCCTCCAGTCTTCGTTGCACTTGTGTTAGATAGAAACTGGATTGGTAAGTAATGCACAAATTCTGTATATTAATCCATTGTTTATTGATATTACCTGTTTAATGTCGGAGATGTACCCCGTGAGCTATATAAAGGATTCTCTATTTGAATATGCAAGGGTGTGACATGGATTATACCCACTGGTTAATTGTATCTGGAAATCTTTAAATCTTTCTCTTTAGATTTTCTATCTCTCGTCTCTGGTTTGCACAGGGTGTCTCAAAAACATTGTTCGACATTTGATTAAATATTGGAAAAGAGATAACATGAACAGGTTCGTGGGAAGATAGCCCTGTCCCTAAAACAATGAAATAATTTTAGAGGCCAGAATTTTGCAAATCGGTTGAAAATTCACTGAGTTGTGAGCTTTCAAAGATCAAAAATATGCGATAGCTGAAACCAGAGACCCCCAGATTACTTGTAATGCAAAAAGTTTGAAGGCCGAGGTAAAAGAAGCTTGTCTAAGTCATAGCTCTCGTTGATATCAGAGCAAACCAAATAGGACTTCTAAAGTAATTTAATCTTTGCGATCATTGTCAAAAATTGCTCAACATTGCATATGTCCAAAAACAGTGGTTCAAAACATAATCGACGAGAGACTGAATCTGTTCCCTCAAAGCATCCATATGCTTGAAAGTTAGCTTATCGAAAACCCGTTCAAGTCCCATTTGGTTCGCCTTGAAACAATTGAGAGATAACAGAAACGATGACCCATGGAACTTTACCAAAAACTGTTATTTTAAGGCCTCTGGTTTCAGCTTTCGCACAAACTTGAACTTCATAAATGCTTGTAACTCCATGAATTTTTAGGCGATTTGCAAGATGCTTGTGTCAAAAATTTATTTAAAATCTCAGGAAAAGGGTTACGTAAACCAAGTGTCCATTCGGCGTATCTTTTAGTATTCAATCAAACGTAGAACAATTTTTTGAGACAGTTTGTTGGTAACAGATTTCCTCGCAAAACCACTAAGTTAGAAGGTACAAGCAATGTTTTAATGAATTTTCTATAGTTTGCGTATGCAGGGTGTCCCAAAAAAATTCTGCACAGTTTGTGTGGATGCTGTGGAGGAGCTGTAGGCTCAATTATCTCGATTTTTACATGGTTTTCTACGTCAGGTTTAAAGTCAGAGTTTGAGACTTTGCATGAGTCAATTGGACTAGAGGTTGCTGATTTATGACAGAGAAAAGGCAAAATTAATGGTTGCTTCAAAAACAGCACTTATATTGTACTCCTGCAATGTCAAAATAAAGTACGTTTTCAAAGAAATGGTCCTAGACTCGTGTTAAACTTTCTGCTAATGTTTCTGCTAAAGGGTTAGCAGTTTTTTCTATTCATAAGAGAACACTTTCCACCTGTTGAAAAATGTAGTGAAACTTTTAATAGGATGCTTAGCACCCTTTCTTTCAAATTTTACTCCACCTTGACATTGCCGTATAACAATAAAAGTCATGTTTTTGAAGCAACCACTTATTTTGCCTTTTCTCTGCCATAAATCACCAACCACTTGTCAGATTGACTCAAACGAGGTCTCAAACTGTAAGTTGCAGCCTGACTTATGCAACGTAAAGTCTGAGATAATTGAATTTATAGCTCCTCCACAGTAGCCACTCAAACGGGGCACAATTATTTTGGGACAGCCTGTACAAATAATTCGTCAATTACAGATGAAACACTCAACAAAGCATCTCCTTTCTTTCAGTATGTCTTATTGCATACGAACGTCATGAGATCGCTTTCCAGCCCTAGTCCAGCCTAGATTTTTGCTGCCAAGAATATGCCATATGATCCCCATCTTTTTTCAAGCCATCAAGTAACAAAGAAAAATCTATGTGAAAGTAGTAATGTACACTTTACTTTTCCCAACAATTCGCGTCTTGTGATGCTGTTGAGACATCATTCTTCACGACTAATGTGTCCTACAAACGACGGCGATGAGGTCATGCAACATTTTTTGCTGCACTGCCAATTTTTTGAACCATGTACATGCAACTTTGCTTTCATACAGTTCGTCGAATCTTTCCAAGGAGGTTGCCATTTGAATCAAGTAAAGCAACAATTAATGCAACGCTAGAGCTCATTGACTCATCAAAGAGATTTTTTTTAATGATTTCGGTGAAATTTCCTCTCCTCCTCCCACCTTTGCATCATTTCATTTCTTATTGTAACTGTAGTTTATGCTGTAATAGTTCGGTAATTCATTATTTTCGCGTAAATGTTTTATGTTAATTGTTAAGCCACAGGGTCGCAATGTATTCTTATTCTCCTCTTGTTTGTATCTTGTAACTACGTTTTGTTATTGTAAACTATTAGATTGATATAGAAAAAATGAAAAATGTAATGTTGAGGATCATTATTTCGGTTGCATTTCGACAGGTAGCGCTATGTCCACCTGATGTATAGTTCTGAACTGCTATCTCTAATATTTTCTATATCTGGGTCTCGAAGCCTTGACAGGTTTGGACATGTTAAATGATGTGGCACTTGCAATTTATTGAAACATCTTATTGAACTTCTAGGCCTTCGTTTCTTGAGAGCGCTGGAATTGATAAAACTGGCAGAAATCTTGCAGTTTCTGAATGTCTTGAACAACGGGTAAGAGAAGGGACGGTTCCTTCATTTCTTTTCAAGTAATACAGTTGAGGTCGATAAATAAACATAGAATGGTGCTGCAACTGTTTTTTTTTACGAACCCTTGTAGATTTTGTTGAGTTAAACAAAATGATCGAGAGGAAAACTAAATGATCGAGAAAAAATGTTTGAAACGTCAGAATTCGTTTATCTTCTGATATCTAAACTCTTTAGTGATCAGGACCCGATCAGGACCAAATCTGATTCAGAGAATACCTTGTTTGTACCCACGGAAAAAGGTGTTATCCTCAAACTTATTTCTGAGCTATAGCTTTTCATAAAGCATCGTATTTTTATCCAAAATTATCGCGATTTCATGGTGGTATTCGATTATTACGTGCCATTTTTGGCAATTTGCCAATTTTAAGAGCGTTTTGCCATTTTTAGGACACCTTTGATACAGCTGCGGAATTATGGGTATCATACTTGATATTGTGTGGAATTATGGCTCCTGTTGTTATGAAGTTTCTTAGAATTTCATGAGCTACAAGAAGTTTTTCATAATTTGGTTGCATTGCCCAAATTTTCGAAATGTCCATCCTGATATTATGAAAAGTCTTCGGAATTATGGGTACTTGCTCGTTAGATATTGGCCAAGGTACTCCCCCTTCCCCGACCATAGATGCTTACAGAGCGCCCTTCAAGGTCATTGAAGCACAGGTCATTGATTTTGCTGACTTGAAGATTTTAAAGCTACATGATCTCTTCCAGTTAAAACTGCTTAGTTTTGTTTATGATTGTGTAAATAGGACTTCTCCTTCTTGTTTTCATTCTTCCTTTGACTTAGTTGAATCTGTTCATCTATATGGTACACGGCAAGTCACCAAAAATGATATTTTCGTAACGCAGAAAAATACCCTGCAATACGGTATTAGGTCAGTGCGCTATTGCGGAGCGAAATGCTGGAATGACATTCCTGTGAATATAAAAAGATCACCCTCTGCTAATATTTTTCGACAAAAACTAAAAGCCTTCCTCTTTCAAAACCACTGCAAAAGTTGCTTGTAGAAATACTGAGATAGAAAGTCAACATCTGCCCATAGTTTTTGTAATTGAAGAAATCAAATTTATCTGAGAAATCTTGAAACAGGGGGTGCTCTCTCCTCGATTAGTTTAACTACTGAGAGAGCTCCTCCTTGAAGTAATTCCCTCCATGCAATTTATCCTGTTCTTTTTGTATCTTTATATTGTAATAAGTTTAGTTTTTGATGTATTAATTGTGTGTAATGTTGTATAGTATGTATTAGATGTATAAGTTACCTGTTTGTATAATTAATCAGAATAAATTGTATGTAGAGAATTTAAAATATATGAAACTGAACTGAACTGAACTAAAATCAAGTTTGATTTAAAGGGGCAGGGTCACACAACCGTAAAACAACGTGTTATCTTAACCGTAAACAATCTACATCGTTGCCCACACGTGGCAATTGTATTCAGCACAGATGTTGGTTGATGGGATGAATCCACAAGAAAGATACTTCCAAAAACCCACCAATATCTTTGCAATCGTACAATATATTAGTGTTGTGCTCGTTTCTCTACGAAGCTCAAGAGTCCGTCTTCAAAATAACACCTTCAATTTGAGAAAAACAGTAGAAAATCTCTGTGATATGACCTATAAAAAATACTGCAAAATCGTCTTTTTGAAAGAAGTTTATTCACTTACGTGACCTACAATCCTAGACAAAAGTGTTGAGACACTTTGCTTTCAGAGAGAGATTTTGAGTTGAAGCCCCCTTTCCCCCAATGCAATATTGGAAGATGATAGAAATGCTGCAGATGAGTTCACAACTATGTCTTCTGTAATCAAATCAACATTGAAATGTCTTTAGCAGTACATGTTAATAATTTTCAAGCAGGAGAAGTTTTTCAATACAAAAAGCGCATGTGTCTCAACGACTTTTGTCTAAGATTGTGGCCCCTTTGTAGCTTTGATTTTACTGCAACACAGTGTGCTTCAAACAGTCATCGCAAACTCCAGCCTGTAGATAATCAATGGTTGTTCGTTTTGCATGCGATACTCTTTTATGCTGCCTTCCATGCATATCATTTACTTCAGGAAAGCTCTGCTTCTTGACTTTCCGTTCTCACGAATCTGTATCCATAATGTTGTTTGAAATGAACTGCAAGGAACAAAAGCATGTTTCAAGCTCATAAGTATCTGTAATGTCCAAGGAGTTTGTGAATATGATTTCATTGGTAAAGAAGAATTTGAAAGGACTAAAGTACGACGAAAAAGTACATTACAATACTTTTTCGTTGTAGAACTACCAATATTTTCCAAACTACTTCGAAGGAGGTATCTCTCTAAAGAATGTAATAGTTGCAACATAGGGTTGTAGCTTGATTTTTAAAAAGGTTTGATAAAAGTCTAATTATTCCAAAGGGGTTTCATGCCTTGGTCGGCAGCAGATTTGTCAAGAAAGGATTTTTGGGATTAAAAGCATTCAATAGAAATAGTACATACTTAAAATCAGCACCATATATAATTCATTTACGTTGGTTTCATCTGCCCTGTTTCTAGGTCAAGTGTAGAAATGGCAAGAATATTTGGAAATTTCTTCGCACTGTGGTTGACATCTGCTGGCTTTGTTCATCTTGTACGTGTTATTCACTGTCTAATCAATTTTCATTCAGTGAAGGAAGGTCACCTTTCTTTTAAAGATTGTTGTCAGGCAGCTCTCTTTCTGAAGTTATGATAATACAAGGAAATGTATACCAAACATTTAATTAAAGCTCTCATTGCGCGATTGCAAGTAATATGGCATTTTTATTCATGTAAGGAAGGTCACACTTGAAAATAAAGCTGATTTACACGCTGCTATTCATTTTTGGGTACAATAACGCAAGTAACCCAAGACTAAAGCTTTAATTGATGTTGTAATGACACGAAGTTCAGTAAAGAACTTCGTGCTATTCAAATCATTTTCATACATGTAAGAAGGGTCACACTTGAAAATTAAGCTAATTTTCGGCTGCCCTTTGTTTAGAGGTACAATAATACAAGTAACTTTATACTGTAACTCTAATTTTACAGCCCCAGTGATGCAATTCCAAGCAATAAAGAATTTCGTGTTATTTATGTTTTCAAATCATTTTCATACATGTAAGAAGGGTCACACTTGAAAATTAAGCTAATTTTCGGCTGCCCTTTGTTTAGAGGTATAATAATACAAATAACTCTATACTAAAACTCTAATTTTAAAGCCCCAGTGATGCAATTCCAAGCAATAAATAATTTCGTGTTCTTTATGTTTTAGAATCATTTTCATACATGTAAGAAGGGTCACATTTCAAAAATTAAACTGATTTTCAAGCTGTCCTTTGTTGAGAGGTACAATGACACAAGGAAATTCCTACTAGAATTTTAACTAAAGCCCTAGTGACACCATTCCCAGTGATAAAGAGCTTCATGTTATTATATTTTCAAATCATTTCCTTTCATGTAACTAGGGTCACACTTTCACATAAAGCTTATTTCCAGTCTGCCCTTCGTTTGGAGGCATAATAACACAAGAAACATCTCATTAAGGCTCTAATTACACGATTCCAAGGAATAAAGTATATAATTCTTGTGATAATTTTTAAATCATTTTCGTTTATGCAAGGAGGGACTCATTTGAAAACATAACTGATTATCAAGATACTTTTAATTTAAACTCAGAATGGGGAATTGGATGCGGGGATTCAGGGGAATCGGATTGAATCCATTCCTGTTCGATTTGAAGAAAGCTACCATCCAGGGAGAAAAAACTTCTGTTAAAAAACGGCATGATCGAATATCCAAGAGATTTATCATTATGTCATCACAGTAATCAAGGCAAACATTGTTTGCTGGAAGTTGACATTTGTGTACTTTCCAGGCAACTGAATTCCCTGTCCTTCCAAAAGGACCTTAGCCCTAGGGCCCCATGGCTGGACGCTACATGCACTACCCGTGGTAGGCCTAAATTGGCTGCGATGTAATTTTCAATCTACATGAAAGAAATTAATGATGATCATGATGATGAAGAAGGTAACATAACATCCCCTTTGTGTTGTAAATAACAAGATTCTTCTTCCTTTCAGCTTGAAAGTACTGGCGATTTTTGGCCTCCAATAAGTTATGCAAATGCCCAGAATCTGAATTATTTCCAAGCTCTCTATTTCCTTCTGGTAAGTAAAACATTATCACTACTTTCTTGGTTTTATCGTCATGGCGTACAGCTACAGTACCCTTTAATCCTAAGGGGAGGGACTCAGTTCACTTTTTACAAGAGTGCATGCGCAAAATCATAGAATTGCTCCAAGTCTATGCCGTGATACATCAGCACTAAGGAAAATGATTACCTCTGCGGGGCGTAAATTCCTTCGCAGCGTCCTCTTCGTAATTTATGCCCTGCAGAGGTATTCATTTTCCTTAGCGCTGATATACCACGGAATATACTTGCAGCAAGTCTAGCAAAATCAATGCAGTATGACGGCAAAAAAGCATAGAGTGCGCTTATCTGATGCAGTTGAACTTGTCACGAATAGACAACAGACAAAAAGAAGATTAGATACTCAATGTTGAAGGAATTCTTTATAATATCTTGGTGGAGGCCAACACAGCAGTTTCCTATCACCCTTGCATTAAAATCGAAAACTTTCGGATGGAAAAGTTTCGGAAAGACAACTTCCAACAAAAAACTTTCTGACACTTTTTGGGAATTTCGGACAAAAAACTTTCGGACAAACACGACATCAAAACAAGCATGATACCAAAATATATGTTTTCTTTGTTCTCCTTTCAGTCAACATTGGAAATTAGCCTTACTCTGTAGCCACCCTCAAGTTACGCCCATCTAATTTGGTTGAATTGTTCCTGTTGTTGTCGCTCCACTGAGGACGTTATTTTCCTAGAGCTGCAAAAACGGCAAAATCAATCGGCGACGAGTTTTTGGCGCTCTCTCGTCTACTGGTCAGAATGTGGCTTAAAAGAAGGCGATTTTCGCTATTATGACAAGAACAAACCTTTACTGAAATACTGATACCTTGTTTTATGGTACAGCGGATCTAGAAATCTGATTTTTGAGGCATTTTCGACCCGGTGGTCATGAGAGAAAGTGGCAGGTGATTTAGTCCCAATAACTAAATTCTAAAAAAGAATCCGAATCGTAGGATGAAGAAGACGATCAGAATCCGAATCGAACGATAACTTGATACAGTTTGAATGTTTGAATGTTGACAACAGTGATAAAAGCTTAAATGTCACTTAATCGAGCCCATTGTAGTACGGCTAAAAGATTTCAGCACGGAGCTAATCCGTTCCTACAATGGTAGGGAAGTGAGTCATATTTAGCGTTATCAACTCAGGCGAAAAGCGAAAGTACGACTTGTAATCGAGTCTAATCGACAATGTCTATAATCTTGATATTGAGATTGATCAAAAATGGAATACTAATGATGAACTGTATTTCATCGGCCAACGTGTTTGCAAGCAAAAGTCGCAAAATGTGGTCAAATGTTATGACTGCCTGGCCTTCCCGTTACGGCTAAATTTTCATCAGGGCAGCTGAATTTCCTTTGAACAAAAAAACTTTGAAGGTTGTGGCTAGCCAGGAAAAAATCTGTTTTTCATCTTACTACCATAGCATTTCCACTTATCCTTTCCTAAGCTCAAAATGAGAAGCATAATTCAGCAAGAGATTTTGGATATACTTACCAAGAAAGAAATGATGAATTTTTCTTGTTTTTTGTTGTGTTGCTGTGTTCTGTGCATGAATCTTACCGGAGCAGTTTCATCTCCATCGTCAAACAGATTCCACGAGCAAAACGTAAGTACAGTAAATCCCCGCTTATAAGAACCTACTTTTTTGAGAGCCAGGCTGAATTAGGTTCTTATTTCAAAATTGCTTTGATATTTCAGGATATAAAGGTTCTTAATAGTTCTTTTTTATAGCGTCATTTTTGCAAATTTTTATCAAAGGATCGCCAAAGGAGCTATCACCAAGAGATTTATCAACTTTCTATCTAATTGTAAGCATAGAAATAGCAAGGGAGAAGGCCCACGTTTTAACAGCCAATCAAATGTTAGATCCACTGCCCTTGTGATGAGAACACATTAGTTTATGAAGCTGAAATAGGTCCTTAACTGGAAGGTGCATAATTAGGAAAATACAGCCTGCAGTTTATTTTGGTAGGTTCTTATATACGGGGATGTGCTGTAATGCTTTGTAAAATGCCATAATCTTTTCAACGCTGCCATGACATTGTACATGAAAAGGGTCTGTGTCACCGGAACGTAACCAAGCGCAAGATTAGCAAAGGTGGCTCAACACTCACTTGCACAAATGGCTATTTGGTTAGTTTGAAGCAAAGGAGTGGTAGATCTTGATTTCTTTATGAAAGACTGTTCTCAGCAATTCGAGAAATCAGTCCAAATCTCAGCAATGGTTGGAAATATAGCATAGGGTTCGAATCTTTGCGAACTGTTAGAATTGAATGTGTAAAAATTTCATTGCCAAACTCTTTCAACTGAATAGATTGAAGGGAACTTGAGGTCATTTGCCAGAATTCCAGAAGGCGTATTTTTTATAACATTACCATTTTCAGAGTTGCGGCATTTTTAAATTCCTTCTAGTTTTGAAGTTGCGACGTCATCAAAATGCCAAATAGTAAACCATGAAATCTACAGTCTTTTACTTGCAACCATATTGTCGATCGTCAAAAACTGAGCATTTCTTGCATTGACCATTTTGTCTTCCTCTATCAGTTTATAATCTATAGTGCTTTTAATCTTTGACAAAGCTGCTGATATCGCCTGTCGCACTACCCTTAATAAATCTTAAAATGCTATAATTCCAAAAACTATTGATGCTGTCGAAATTCTTTCTCTGGAATTATGGCAAACGACCTCCTTCAATCTTTTTAGTTGAAATAATTAAGCAACAACATTTACACAATTTGCTACAAAGTTTTGCAAAGATTCGAGCCCAGGAAATACAGTGCTGTGAAAACATATGTTACATCTGCCATCCTCGTCAATAGAGGTGTTTTTTTCCAAAATTAGTACCTTGAGTTAAGCTATTTTAAAGACTTACTTTGTTGATGTGACACAGTCCCAAGAAGGATGAATTGTCAAATTAGATCATGATGTATAATTTTTTATTCTTCTTCTCTAGGTTACGATGTCAACGGTTGGTTATGGTGATTTATATGCTCACACGTATCTTGGACAAGTGTTCACTATGATCTTCATATGTGTTGGCCTGGTATGTATGTATGATGTGAAATTTCTCTTTTAGATGTAGGAGCCTTTGAGCTTGTTTGAGGCCTAAGTTAAACGTCGCTCTTCTTATGCGCCGAACTTAACGCATGAATTATTCTTCATATTTTTCCGATTCAAAGTGAGGCGGAGCATACGTATATCTTCGAATAACGGGAATTTTGCCAGAAATGACTGAAAGAGTAAGGGTTAATTGTGACTGTGTTGTTTCTGAGCTGGTCTGAGACAGAACGTTGGGGAATGTATTCTAAAATTTTCAATCGAGCGAAAGTAAAACAAAGCCTTTCAGTTAATAATTTGCTTGATCGCCGTACAAGGTACACAAAGACTCACGCAATGGTAGTTGGATCCCGTCCAAAGCTCAAGAGGATTTCCGAAGAAGTCAGTGAGCAGCCTTCCTTTTTCATAAATGGCACACAGATAGAAACTGTCGAGAGGACTAAATACCTCGGTGTTCAGTTGGATTGTCATCTTGTTTGGGATGAGCAGGTAAAGGGTATGAGAAACAAAGTCTCTCGAGCTTTAGGCTTTCTGAAATATGCAAAGAAATTTCTCCAATAGGGCACGCTCAGTAAAATGTACAGAGGAATTGTTGAGCCCCACTTTCGTTATTGTTGCTCAGTATGGGGATGTTGCGGCAAAACTCAAATTGATGCCCTCCAAAGACTGCAAAATCGAGCTGCCAGAATTGTTACGAATAGCAGCTATCATGTTTCAGCAACTGGTCTGATTAAAAGGCTTGGGTGGCCAACAATCTCGGACATTATTCTAAGTGAAACAGCGACCATAATGTTTAAGTCAACAAATAGTCTTGCGCCTGAATATCTTTCCGAGCTGTTTGTAAAGAACTCAGCGCTTAACACAATGAGACTTAGAAATACCGAAGCTGACTTGCGTGTTCCTCTCTTCAAAACGGCAAATGGGCAGAAGTCAATATCATTTCGTGGGCCTAAGCTGTGGAATCAATTAAGCTCTGATGTCAGACTTGCACCCTCCCTTTCTACCTTCAAAAGGAGGCTTAAAGACGTAGTAGAGGGTTAAAGATCTTTTTTATGTACAATCATTTGATTTTTTTTTCGTTTTTGTAAACACAATTGTAAATTAATTAGGATTAGGTTTTAAATTTGTAAATTATATGTATTTTTGCACGGCCCCCTGTAAAGCAATCAATGCAGATTGACGGGGCTACCGTGGATAAAAAATAAAAAATGAAATGAAATGAATGAAATGAAATGTGGTATTGCAAAAAGTGGCCTGTCCCCGGTCAGCTACCAGGATTAACTTATTACCTCGTTTTTCATTGAATATTTTTCGTTTTTCACGATATATCACAGTAAAATTATTACCTTGATAAAGTTTAAACATTATTATGCTTGCCTAGAAGAGTTCGTTATGTTTTGCTTTCCCAAAATCGATTGCGGCAGTTTTTCAACATGCTTTGGTTCGTTGTTATTTGGAGAAAAAAGCAAAAGGACCTGCTCTAGTGACTTTATTGCGAGGCGAAAAATGCTATGAGCCCGGGGGGGGGGGGTAACTTAACTTGTCCATGGTAAGGGGTTGTGCCATTTTTAGGGCACCTTTTTCATGATAGATTCCGGATTTATGGGTATGGTTTTCAACAATTTTTTTGCATTTTCTGGATTTATAGGTATAGTTTTCTGTAAGAATTCATTTATTTGGTGAGCTGTTCCAGAGCTGTGAGCTGTTTTGGCTTTTCCAGATTTATGTGTATGATTTAGAGAAGTTTCTCTGGATTTATGGGTGGTACTTTTACGATTTGAATGGCACAACCCCGTATCTTGGAAACTCAAGTTACCCCCCCCCCCCGGGGGGGCTATGAGGAAGGTGATTGTCTCTATATTGGGATTGACACATTTCAGTAAACAAAACAACGAACAAAACTACAAAACCGAGACACATTAGGCAAAACAGACAACGAAAGAACAAAGCCAAGGCCGATTACTGGTCAAAGAAATTAGGGTCTTTCAACTCGTAGGTGTAAAACGAGAAAAAATTACAGTGCTTGGTTTATCCCAGTAATCCACCGTAGCAATGTTGAACAAAACGAGAAAAAGCACAGCACGACACGAAACTAACGGGGAACTGCTGCTGCTAATTTGACACTGTTGTGTCAATCAAATCGGCCAGAATTTCTTAGGAATGAGATGAAAAACTTTAACCAACTTGGTGCATTTGTTCTCCAGGGTTTATTTGCCAGTTACATTCCAGCCATCATTGACTTCGCAAGCTCTCACACGAAATACAACAGGTCATTTACACCAACACCAGGAAGAAAGTAAGTATTTTAATGATATGTTTAGAAAAATTTTCACCTTATGATGAAAATAAAGCGGCCAGAAATGTGACGGATAGGCATCCCGTTAACATGAAAACGGCATAATGTTTGCTGGCAGACTTTGAAGTGGTAGATTTTGAAAACGGAACTCTAAGCGGTACATTTTGAAAATACTCGGAAATGATGAAAGCAGAACATTTTTCAACGCTTTCGAAACGAGGCTGATCGATCCTTAAGGTGTAGGTGCATTCCCTTTGCATCAAAGTTTTGGGGAGATTGCAACGAGTTTGTTACCATCCAGCTCCCTACCGTTTTCAGATTGTGCCGGTATGATGAGAACGCTAGCTAAAATTTTGTTACCGTCACATTTTTCACTGTTTTTTTTATATCAATTAAAAAATTTACAAATACAAGATACTCACTACACTACTTACAAAATACTCTACGATACTACAAATACAATACCACGAGGAGCAAGATATCATGTCTACCCCGTGGCTTTAGGAAGAAAAAAAACAAAGAAAAGGGAAAAAGGCAAGACTACATGGAACTATACTCAAAAAAGAAAATTCACTAAAAAAGGGGAACTTGGCGGCTGCTCGACGGATGGCAAAAATTTGGACGAATTCAATCAAATCGACCAGTTTCATGGATAAACTGTAAAGTTAACTCAAGGATATTTCTATTGATTTCATCTGGGAAGTCCTTATTACCATACATTAACAGCTGCGTTAAAACCTCGTTTGAGGGTTTAGTGAGTCCAAACGGTCGAACTAATGCAAGAACTCCAGCAAGATTTTCACTGTTACCAAAATGTGCTGCCATAGTGTGAACGTAGTCGATGTCAGACAGTCAGCCAGGTAATTTTAGAATTTATTTGACGGAAATTGGCCTTCCCGCTCCGAAACTATGGAAGATTTTTTCTTTAATGAAAGTCAGTAGGGACAACTGCACAAGCAATCTTTTTAAAGTCAAAGTGGGATTCATGAGATTTCTCACAATAATTGCATCGGAATTTTATCCTTGCAGAATTGCTGAAAGACTTTTTATGGAAATTTCCTATTCGAAAAATAATACAAACTCGACCATGTGATCAAATGCTATCTTGGACCTTTGAAAAGATTTCACGGGAGAACAAACAGTGGTATTTAAAGGATTTACATGAAGGTACTCAAGCTGATATAAAATGTGTTACATCATTGAAAATCTTCATTATCTCATAACATGTTATTTCTTTTCTAGACATATAATTGTATGTGGTCATGTAACAGAAGAAAGTGTGTCCATGTTCGTTCGAGACTTTCTTCACCCGGATCGAGAAGACGCATACGTCATCATCGTCTTCCTTGGACCGTAAGTCAAATTTGAATTTCAAACAAGCGTTATTCCTAGCCGAAAATTTGCACTTCCCATAATCAAGATAGAATTCTTCATTTCTTAGTAAATATATCTGAACACAAGCCTCGATTATACGAATTTCTCATATTTGCAAATGCTTTATCATTAATAATCAAATTTTAACATTACTTGCCTGTTGTTCACGTAGAGGAGATTTTTAATGATATATGTACAAGCTTTTTTTCAAAGAATGATCAGCTGTTCAAAGTTTAACATTCAAAAGAAGCATTCCATCTATTTCCAGCATGCACATTCGCTAACCATTTGCAGTTATTGAGTTCTGATGATAACATTTCACAATTGTCCGCCGTTCGAAGAGCTATTATTAGCCTGCAAAAGCTAGATAAATCTTACTGGCTATGGTTGTCCAATCTTTAGATCATCGCTGCGAAGCAGCATAATATGTTGGTCAATAAATGTCTGTTTGTATGTCTATGGGTCTGTTTTACACGAATTTTGCATACTTAACTGTAGCTGTCAGTTGACATCACTGCTATTACCATAGACATTAGCGCATACGTAGGGTGGAAAGTATAATAATGATATTTAATTGTTGCATAGCAAACCCAGCATAGCATTTCTGTATTTACATGGTCAATTGAATTAGTTATAAGGCAATATTTCTAGTTATGTGTTAGACTGGTTCCTTTTCGTCCCTTGTTTCCCTGCGTTCCTTGGTCAAGAGGGACTAATAACATTACTCTTAAATAGTGGGCCCACTTTAGGCCCGCGTAGGGTGGTTCCGTATTCACCAATCAAATCGCTAGAATTCAGTTTTTAACCAATCAGGGGCCGCTATTCAGAATGTTGTTGTTGTTGCTCTTAAAGAACGGTTGAAGCAGCCTGGAGTTCTCGCAGCTTCGATGGATCTATTTTGCTTCTACAGAGGAAGATTACTGCCTGAAACGTATGCATTTTGCGCTTTGTAGGTCAACACAACATCATTCTTTGTACTAAAACTTCGCTTTTCAATGTTCGAGCTCTTTAAACTAGATTTTGAAGCGATTTTGTTGAGTGTACGAGAACTCCCACCTCTTTAGGCCATTTTGAAAAAGTGGGCCCATTATATAAGCGTAATACTAGCTGTTAACGAAGTTAAGTAAGTGCTGCTCAAGCCGTAGTGTAAAACACACTATTTCTGCGAATTTGTCAACAATAAATGTTGGAGAGGAGTTTTGGAGGATTTGTGACTTGCTAGACTTGTGAGGCAAAATTTCCCCAAGCAAAAAAGAACTGTTTGTAACTTTCAAGTCTGTTTAGTGTTACTACAGCATCTATTACATTCTAATACAAGATTAGTCTCATTTGAAGTGTTAAATTGTAACTTTAAGGCAGAGTTATTTGATGTTGGTATGTTATGTGTTAGACGCACAGTGGGCCAAAATGGTGATTTTGCAGACATTCGTGGATATCTCAAGGGAACTAAATGTTGCAGGGGCAGTTGGCAGCTTGTTTTGACGTATGAGAGGGATAAATCAAATGGTTCACAAAAAGCTTTAAAACTTTTATATTCAGGGGGGTTAATACTATAATCAGGGCCTAATACTCTATATTTACACTCTGAGCCCAGATTCCCCGTTACACTTCTCGGTCTCAAGAAAATCAGCAATAGTAATTGATGGATCTTTTCAATGTATTCGGTTGGAACAATGGATAAAGCTGAATGTTTCACCATATTTGGGGGATTGGGACCTATATTATGGGGACTGGGACACATTTTCCAATTTTGGGAATTCTAACCAAAAGTCTCCTTTCTGGTACATTTCAGTTTAAAAAAAGCTATGTAGAAGTTTCCTATGCACATGATATTACCTAGGGGATACTCAATAATTAAAATTTCTATAGTGTTCTCAAAAAAATAAGCATGGTCTCAATATCTTTCCTTGGAACAACCTAAATTTCCTTAAAAATACCTTTCCCCCCTGTTTATTTGATTTTTCCGAGGGGAAACAAAATGAAACCTTCAAAAATAAAATTTTCATAAACTGCTCTTTCAGAAAATATATTGGTGTCTTGTTTCTCCTCGTACTTTTTAAAATATTCTTGATGAAAGTCAAATTTTGCCCTCTGAAGCAGAGAACAGATCTGACAAGTTGTCTGAAGAAAATTATTGCAGCTGTACAAGTAGACCAGACAAAGAATTTTTGTCTTGCTTTTCAATAAACAGTGACCTTCTACGACTTGGTTATAGCTATGAAACATTCTGCAACCCATTTTTCTAGCCGAAAATCATTTATCCGCATTCTCTGCCACTAGAAAGCTGGGTGTAACATTTTGAAAGATTTTGTTCAATATTCTCAGATTCAAATATCTATAACTCTGTGATAACACAAGATAAATGAAAACTTTAAAAGGCACGTTTAAGCCCAGTTGTTCGACTTTCTAAAACTGCATAACAATTTGCATTTTTGAGAACTTCAAAATTTCCGAATGTCTGCCTCTAGCCCACTGTGAGACGGTATGACTTTCTTTAACCCTTTTTGGTACCACACATGGCATTATTTTCTTCCTTGTCCACAGATCATTTTACGTGTAGCAATATCTTTCATAATTCCTATTTAACTGTACAAAGTAACTGTCCATTATCTGCTTCTGTTAGCAATATGGCAACAAACTCAGGACTCAATAATCAATGATATCTAAATATGAACAGTTTTTTGAGTCTGAAGGACAGTCCTGAGAGCTCATGATGCACATGAGTTGGCCACCACAATCTTTCAAGTGTAACGTTCATCAAAGTAAGGTCACAAGGCGTAACAGACTGTGACATCTTCCCTGGTTTCTTGGTCTCGTCTTTGAAATACTGCCCCCTGTGATTCCTTGGTCAGGTCTTTGCAAGAATGACACACGTAAATATCGTAATGGTGTGCCAATGCAGTGTTGGTCATTGAATGTTCGAAGTTGGATTGACACTCACAAGTGGTGATGCATAAATAATGATCCAATGCTGCTTTGATCTTTGCATGAATCTCACAAGTGAATCCTGTTACTCCTACAACAATAAACAGTGAAATGAGCTTGCTTGTATGTGTAAATGTATTGCAAAGGATATATGGTTGGTTGGCAGCATAAAATGAATTTGAGGTCTTGCTCTTGGTAGACAATTGAATTGCAGTTCATTGTCCATGGAATGTTATGGAATCACAAGTGACTTTTACATATCCTTTGCATTGTAGGAATATTTATCAATGAAAGTAATATATCGGAACTCTATCAGATCCAAATGATCATGGTCAAGGATCCTTATCACTCACTTTTGTGCAATTTTCTGCATGATAATTTCCTTGTTTTTGGAAGGGAAATTATCGCCTATTCTGTTCTACAAACGATTCATTCGCATTCCTGAATACATTCCCTGCTTGACTGGGTTGATATAGGGGATATGATGAAACCTTCAACCACTATTTGTTAGCAAAACTTGAAACATTATGCACGTATTACTTGACGGAAGCCCGAATTCCCGAGGGGCATTTCACTCATGCGAATCGGCGTACGAGATTTTATCAGAACAAAAGGATTTTTTAAGGATTTTTGATGGATTTTTCTTGAAACAAAAGGATTTTTGCCAAAGGTGTACGAGATTTTTTGGGAGTGAACCGCCTCTCGCGAATTCCTCGCGCCCTACGTGCTGTTTGTTCATTACAGCAGGTTTAGGCCGCTAGGCCTTCCCATGCCTTTTCGTCTTCGAAGCTCGATCTCTTCTGAAACCATATGGGCGATTCTAACACATGAAGAATGTTGCAGAATTGTCTATGTTACTTCTCAATTAAATTAAAATGATTACCTTCCTGTTTTTGTTGAAATTTCCTTGGTGTCGAGCTACGATGCGAGTTTGTTCATCGGCAAAGCACTATAGAATAAGGTCTGCTTTGTTGCTGTTTTGCTTGTCCTCATTTGCATATACTCCATCCATCCATCCCAACAAACAAACAGACACGGAAATTTCTTATCAAACTCGTATAACGAGTTCCGATTTGGCTCTCCCTCGCAGTGGAAAGTAAAGTCTGCACGCAGGCTAGTTCCTCATTTGCATATACTCCATCCATCCATCCATCCATCCATCCAAACAAACCGACACGGGAATTCCTTATCAATCTCGAAATAAATAGCTGCTCGCGCATGCGCACTCGCAGCAATTATGAGTCCCTATTGACCAAGTGATATCAGCAAATCAAAGAACGCAGGGAAACAAGGGACGAAAAGGCATAAGTCTAGTTATGTGTGACGCAACTTTAGTTATTTTCGTAGTCTCATGATTTCAAGAGTTAAGAGAGGATTCTTGGCTTGCCCATTGACGAAATTGACTTGGGGCAAGACTAAAGGGAATCTTACTCGAAGCCATTTCCTGGATAAGTTGCCGTTGACAACTATCGTAAAACTTTTTACAACAATTTTTTGAGTAAACCAAGTATACAGCACTGTCTGACTAATTTTATTGCTAGTCTAGTGATTTATGAACACAATTATTCTAATGGTTTGCTTTTGGTTTGCTTTGCAGTGCAGATCAACTAAAAAGTTTTCCGAAAATGATGCTCCCTAAAGCAGCCGTCAAGTTATCTTTAATTTTGGAAGCGAAGACTTCTCCTTCCGATAATTTACCAATTTTGGGGTATGCTTTACTCATGGAATCCTTTTCTATTCAGGATATTTCCAAGTATCAGTTTACAAGCAATTTTAAAGAAATATTCAACCAGAACTGCATATTTCATTGGAAGCATCTTCAATTTCAGAGACTGTGCAAGAATAAAAGTAAGTTAATTTTTCAATCTTTACTCTTCCAGACAAAATATATTAAAAGTAGAACTCCCACGCAACTGATTGACTTCTGAAAACAAGGAGATCCTTTTGCCACGCCTTTAGTCGCTATTGCCTCCTGAGGAAAAACATAGCACTGGTTTCTACCGGGTGAGTCAAAAAAGTTTATTCATTTGAAGGGCTATGGAATAAGAAGTACGTGGCCGATATTCAAAACTAAAATGTTAGTCTTTCAGCCAAAGGCTAAATTAGATGAGAATATTTTGTTTGGTAAAATCATTCATATAAGAGGCATGTTTGGGAGAGCGAGAATTCCATATTCCATTCTGGTTTGTGATTTACTTGACATTTTAAAATGCTATTTTTAAAATTTGCAGTGGCATTAAATGTAAACTCCAGCGTCAAATAAATCATGTACCAGAATGGAACGTGGAAGTTTCGATTCTCATACACACCCCATACATACATTTTTCTAAATTTTGGGTCTTAAAGATATGTGATTTTACCAACGAAAATCTGCTCATCTAAGTTGGCTTTTGCCTGATAGATTAAAATTTTGGTTTTGAATATCGGCGACACGCTTTTTATTCCATAGCTCACCAAACGTGTAAACTTTTTGTTGACTCATCCGTTACAAATTGGGATTCCATTGCCTTAGGAGCCAACCATCCGTGTGGTAGTACTCTTTTAACGGCAAAGTTGCAGTTACGCGGAAAGGTCATTTCTGCAACTGCAAAAATATGCGTTGCATGCCTTGTTGAATGTACTCAACATGGAATGAAGGCAAACAGGCTAACATTATTTGGGCAAGGACAAAGACAACGCTTTCTGGGATTCATCGCCAGCGGTTCAAAGTGCAGAGGCTGCGAGTCGTAGATAATGAAGTGAAGTAGACATACACTTATACAGAGGAAGGAAAAAATCATAACGTTCAGACATGACCTATTGGACCTCCGGTCGTTTAAACCGTTTTGCGTACAATGCATTCTGGAAGTTAAAACGAATAAGACTTTTGATTTTTGATGCGAGGAGCTTTTAGCAATATCGTCCCCCCACTGAGTTTGCTGCTTTGCCTATGCTCTGGCATATTAGCGGCTACACTGCAATTTGATTTGTCATTGGAGAACATTAGAGAACATAACTTATTCCCTGAAACCTTACTTTTTATTCAAATGTGAGAGCATAATTTAACGCAAATCAATAATCGACATATTGTTACATTGTTCCTTGGAATCGAGGTCGCATAACGTGTACAAGAGTGCTCGCTCAGCTTCTTGAATAGCCTATGACGTAAGATCGCCCTGGGAACGTGAATGAGCTCTTATTTGGTAGTTAAATGACCAGTGAACAGAAAGTTTGCGATGCAAATGGATGTCAAGATATCTACTCAGATACATCTGTACAATCTTGGCACAGCAACACAAACAAATGATATTAACGGTTGATAAATATAAGCTTTTCAACACCGTTAATTACAATAAGAACCAAGCAGTAACAACGTGCTACATCTAACCAAAATGTTACCTCAAAAACACTACTCGATCGTCTAAATTAAATGAAACGTGGGAACGTTTCCGATACGAGTAATACATAGTAAAGCAGCATTGTACTAAAAAAAATCGTCCCTGAGGAACGTCTCTTAGTTACTTCTCGTCTATATTTCGTGCAGTTATGCAAGGAATGATTTCAGCTGGTCAAATCAAGTTTCTGCAGTTGTATTTCTTGTAGTTTTTGTGACAAGAATACTAAACGTATTCCATCTGACAACTAATATTTAAACAACAGCGTACAAAAGCAGCATCCCAGGGAAACATCCCTTACCTTGTCCTCGTTTGAATTTTATGCTGCAGTTACTCATGCATGCTAGCTAATAAAATCAAGTTTCTTTAGCTCTATTTTGTATGGGTGTTGTGACACGAGTAGACACTATTCTATCAATAGAGCCGACCAATACTAACAAAGCAATGTACTGAAACAGGATCCCTGGAGAACATCCCTTATTTTGTTTTCGTTATGCAGCAGTTATTTAGGTATTAAAGTTGGCCGAGCAAGTCACGTTTCTTTAGCATTATTTTGCATGGGTTTGGTGACAAGAATAGACTGAACAGACAAGGAATACTTAAACAGCAATGTACTGATACGGGATCCGTGGGGAACATCCCTCAGTTTGTTTTCTTATGTAGCCAAAACTAATCTTTCAATATAGGCAATAATTAATACTAGGACAGCATCTTATTGAAACAAGATCATCCCTTAGTATGTTTTCATTGTGCAGCAGTTATTCATGCATTAATGTCAGTAGATCAAATCACGTTTCTTTAGCTCTATATTTTATGGGTTTAGTGACAAGAATAGACTGAAACTATCCTTCAATACAGACAACTAATGTTAAAACAGCGGTGTACTGAAACAGGGAAACAGGATCCTTAGGGAAACTCCCTTGGTTAGTTATCGTTTCCATGTCAGCCACAAGTCATAATATCAGTTTATCAGCTCACGTTTCTTAAGTTGTATTTTGTATGGTTTTGGTGAGTTGAAGATTGAGATTATTCCTTCAAGATCTGGCGGCTTTTCCCCTTCAACTTGATGAATCTCATATCTGTATAAGATACTCGAAAGAAACATGAATATCTCCATTTTTGCCAAGGATTCGCCTAAGCATCCTCTCCTTCCCGCACCAAACGGCAAGAGGCCTTTCTTCATGCCATGAACGAAGCTCCCGTCTTCATCCAAGAATCTTTCAGGCTTAAATGCAGTAGGCTCATCCCATTCTCTCTCATCGTAGTGCAATGCCCAGAGATTTACGAAAATTTGGGTTCCCTTTGGGATAGACTGACCATCGATTTTTGTTTCCTGAATTGTTTTGTGTGGCATAAGCAGCACAATCGAGGAAAGTCGAAATATTTCTTGAATTGTTGCTTCAAAGTATGGCAAGTTTCCCCGGTCTTTCAAACGAGGTTGTCTGTTGCCTATTCTCTCTTGTCGCTCCTCTGCAATCTTAGCTTGGACGTTAGGCCACGTTGCAAAATACAGCAATGCCCAGTGCAATGAATTTGTTGTCGTTTCGGAGCCAGCAAGAAAAAGATCACTCACGATTTGTTCCAAGTTTGTTTCATCCATATACTTGCGTATTTTACTATCTTCGCTTTCTTCTTTTGCAAACTCTTTGAGCAGTGAGTCGGTGAAATCTCTGATATTGTTCTCGTCAAAAGTATCTCGATGCTCCCTCAACTTCTTGTGTAGGAATTCATTTCGCATAGCGACGCCTTTCTTGAAACATGAGAATTGCTCATTTGGGAGAAATCTCAGCCATGGTATGAACATGATTGCTCCTGTAAAATCAGCACTCTTAGCAAGTCGGTGTTCAATTTCTACCACAGTGCAAAATTCTTCATCTTCGATTTCATACCGCTTGCCAAATACAATTGCACAGATGATGTTTAGAACTCCAAGGGCTAGCAAAAGAGAAGGGGAATTATCTTACGAGAACCCAGTTTACACTACCGAATCTTTGTGGCACGGCATGAATGAGGCTTTGTCAGCGCAACATGAAATTAGTCCTGCATGGCATTTACACGGCAAGATTCATCCAAGTTGTGCCATCACTTGTGGTACAGCTTTGGAACTGCTTAGAAAGAGGAACTAACGCCATTTGCACCCTCCGTAAACATTCATGTACCTTCCTAAACACCTGCATCACGCCAAGCTTGTCCGTTAGCATCTTCAAACAAAAACTATCGATGAATACGTAACTTTGATAAATTTTACATTCTTCTTGTCATTACGGGTTGGGATTTCGCATAAGAATTGTCAATTAGACTTAAGATTTTTATTGCAGAAATGATGGATTATCAGCAGCATATTCTCCTTGCTTATTTTGTCTAACAAGGTTTCATTAACAGATAAAGCAAAATTTATGGTACTGACGTAAGTTCCTATTGCTAACTTTGTCGTTGTTGCTGCTGCTTTGGTTTTTGATGTTGTTGTTTTTCAGTGAGTTTTATTTGCTGTTGGAAAATGTCATTTCACTCTCTCCTGAAAAGCCTTGGCTTGGTCATCAAATATACAACATAATCAATATCGCTATCAAATTAGCAGATTAAAGCATAGGGCTATGAAGATCTTTCAAATCTTTTAAAGTTTTTTGTAATATAAGTAAAATTCTATTGCATTTTTCTTTGAATCGAATGGCTTTCAGGGTACTTAGCTGTAGATCTGCCGTTGAAATGCTTTAGCATTTTGATTATTTTCAAAATGGTAGCATTTTGATTACTTTTTAAAGAATCCATAGTATATTTCAAAAAATCAAAACCATTGTAGATCCAAAATTAAGGGAGGACAAACGATACAATCTTTAAGAAAACTACAGGGTGTCTCAAAAAAATTGTTCGACGTTTGATTAAATATTGAAAAATAAGGACAACATGAACAGGCTCATGGAAAGATAACCCTGTTCCTAAGATTATAAAATAATTTTAGAGGCTAAAATCGTGCAAATCGGTTGAAAATTCACTGAGTTACAAGCTCTCGAATATCAAAAATATGCGACAGCTGAAACCAGAGACCCCCCAGATTACTTGTATTGCAAAAAGCTCGAAGACGGAGGCAAGAGAAGCTTATCCAATGTTATACCTCTCGTTGATATCAGAGCAAAGCAAATACGACTTCTAAAGTAAATTATTTCTTGCGATCATTCTCAAAATTCCCTAACATTGCATAAGTCCAAAAACAGTGGTTCAAAACAAATCGGCGAGAGACTGAATCTGTTTCCTCAAAGCACCCATATGCTTGACAGTTCGGTTATCGAATACCTGTGTGAATCCCACTTGTTTCACCCTGAAACAATTGAGAAATAACAGAAACGACGGCCTATGGGAATTTTACTAAAAATGCCATTTCGAGGCCTCTGGTTTCAGCTTTCGCACAAACTTGAACTTCAAAAGCTTGTAACCCCATGAATTTTTATCGGATTTGCAAGATTCTTGTGTCAAAAATTAATTTGAAATCTCAGGACAAGGGTAACTTGACCAAAGGTCCATTCAGCGTATCGTTAGTTTTTAGTATTTAATCAAAGGTCGAACAATTTTTTTGAGACACCCTGTACAATTTATGACAGTTTACAATATGGTGGCAAGCAGAAATTTGTAGCTCTTCTTGTTGAGGATTTAGACATTTAATGACGTCACAACCTCAAATATGATAAATGCCGCCGTTTAAATTGCAATGGCAGACTCACAGCAAAGTATTCTGAATTCCTTTCCGCCATTCAATTCAAAGAAAAATGTAATGCAAATTTACACTCGCCATTTTCAAGATTTGGGCCTTATGCTGCTTATCAATGTACTTACAGAAAACCGTCTACCTTACCTATGTCATTCTTAGGATCGAAGGGGACATCGCATACATCATCGAGTCGATTAAACAACTTCCCAACTTCAATCAGTAAACATTCTTCAAGATGCTCCATCCCAGTGCCATACATCTTCAAGGCTTCATGCGCAATCTTTCTCATCAGCCTCAGTTTAGGCCCGTAGTCACTAAAAACAATGTCCTGGAACCCGTTTGTCAAAAGAGACATAGGGTAGGCATCCTGGGGTCTTCCAGCTGTATCCTCTCCCTTGGTCAAAAGAGCTTCTCGAGCAGCCTTAGTACCATTGATGATTACCACTCGCTGACTACCAAAGCTAATGCTCATGACATCACCATAGGTCTTTGATAACTTCTTCAAGAACAGATGAGCTTTTCTTCCAAGGAGATGCAAGTTTCCGATCAATGGAAGAGGGAAAGGCCCAGGAGGATATCGTTTTAATTGCGATAGGTGTATTGCGTATTTCACCGCAATGTAAATCATAATTGCCAACAACAGTGTGGATATTGCCTCCAAAAACATCTTGCAAGACGTTATGGACTCCTGTCAAATAATGAGAGATTTTATATGAAAAGCTACTAAGGCCCTCTTTACACGATACTGTTTTCATTTCATGAAAAGTGTTCTGTATACACGATACCGGTTTCATTTCACAGTGGATTGAGGCTCCGTTTATACGGAAACGCTTCGCTGTGCACTACAGTGGTTTTACTTTTTGTTTTTTCTTCATCCACTGCGCAGTGTTCCAGATGAATAAGAGCCTCGTAGGATTGATAATGAGGTTCTGTATTGAACTTATACCGGATTCGACCCCCGGGGGGGTACATAACATGTTGAGGGTACGGGTATGTGCCGCCCATATGGGTGGGTTTTGGGGCCCAAAAATCTCTAGACAAGGGTCCTTTTTCGGCAGATTTTCCATAAACATGGGGTGGGTTTTCCAGAAATTGGCGAAAAATAGTCAAAAATGGGTGGTTTTCCGCCAAAATTCATCATAAAAGTGGGTATGACAGCAAGTTTCGGTAATTAGAAGAGGGTACCTTTCTGAAAACCGTGCGGAAGACCCCCGTCCATCCGCAAGTCATGTACCCCCCCCCCCGGGATTCGACCGTTTACACGAATTCGATCGAATTCGACCGTTATCGGGTTGGTGCGTTCTCTCGTAAACAGTTTTCAAGTTCATGGACTACCATTTGATGGTTTTTGTTAAAAGATACTACCATTTGAGGGTATTTTCAAAATCTTTGCTTTGGCCCTTTTAGCCCTGACTGGACGCCTGGACCCCCCTGTCAGGCCACAATGGGAGTACCCATCGGGTTTTTGAGACCTTTCGCTGAAAACAAAAGATGTTTGTTAGAAAGGGAAAAGCGATTTCTGAAAGTGTATTTGAGTAGTCTTATACTGTGTAACCCTAGCCTGTGTTCCAGACCACTTGAACACAGTAACCCCCGTTAAGGCTATACACAACAACAGCAACATTTTGTAAGTTTTGAGCTCCAACAGTACCACAGATAGCGTTGATTATATCGATTGTAATCCGCCCCCTCTGAATCAGCAGTGGTACTTACATGAGTCAGCAGAATGTGGGGAAATTTGTTTTGGGGACAGGGAAATAGACAAAATCGGCTGAGGTTTGTCTACACCCATTTCAAGTCATGTGATCAATCTATTGATAAAACATCTTTTCAGTTCTCTAACATATTTCGTCCCATACAAAGTTGTGCCATGAGTGCAAAGAGTCGCATTTCCTGAAACTTCCCAAGAGTATGATGACATGACTTGAAATAGGTCTATCTTCGTGAGTCGAACCATTTCTGACTGGATGGTGACAGAAACATCATTCCAACTTATTCCATCAGTTTCATTGAACAGATAATAACGAGAAATCCCATTTACATTACATACAAAGTTTCTGTTCAACATGGGGAATTAGGAGGCATCTATTTTCGCCCTAAACAGTTCTTTGTACTTTGACCTCAGCTTTGCACAAGCAGCAAAATCTGTGCTGGGACTGCGCTTCAAAGAAGAAGGTGACGAAAGCAATTTCCACTTGCAATTTCGACAATCTTTGAGCATGATGACAAATAACACGTTTAACAAAGAAACAGAAATAGTTAAAGACCAAACTTACGAGATTTCTTCTTAGCAGCTCGGCTGTTTGTTGACATAGAAATAGGATGTTCCTTCCTCGACGTGAATTTGTCTGGCTGATTCAATGTCAAGCCTAGCTCTTATTGTCCGAAATTAAGCAGGTGTGCTTAGAATACAAATAAAACAAAGCAAAGAAACAAACAATTTCTCCAGCTATTCTCGTATAAAACTAGCAATAACAATAGTCAAGAAGTGCTGCGTACTGGGTTTTACTCACAAAATTGTTGTGGACCTATTTTCGATTGTCGCCAATAGCAACTTGTTCAAGCAAATATCATAGCCTGCGTGCATGCCCTAATGTTTCCTTTGATTTGAAATTTCCCGTTGAATTGAATTTACGAATTCAATTCAACACGAAATTTCAACTCAGAGGAAACAGTAGGGGATGCACTGAGGCTAGTATATTATGGAACTCCAAAATGGCATAAACACACATTGTTGCCAACCTGGGGCGAATTGAGGAATTCGCAAAGATTAAACAAAGAGCTGAGAAGAACTCTGAGATTGAAAATCAAGGTTTTTGCGTGTTTTGGTGCACCCTTCTTCACAAGAATCTTTTGCGATGTTGGTTGTATCTTTTAATGCAAGATTTTCCACCTCTATGGCACGTAAAGTCTCCTGCTTCAAGTTAAGTGGACAACGAATATGTTTTGGCATAGATTTGACATTACTTTGAGTGTTACTACTTGTCTTACGTTATTGCTTGTCTTTAGAGCTAACGTTTAGGCCCAGAAGCCCTCCCTACAACAATTTAATCAACTCTACGGTTACAACAAAACGATAAGAAACTTATCAAAAACATTTGGTAGCAAAGTTGCCCCAAAGTTTGAGAAACTACCTACCAGCCCCAAACCTTATTTTCTTAATTGATGAACATCATTTTGGGATGGATACCCAGTGAAGAGTTCTTACAGAGATGTAGGAACCGAGGTAGGCCCTAGGGAAACGTACTAAGAAATCCAGCAATTATAACGAAGAAGTAAGTGCCTTGTTTGTTTCGTGGTGTGCTTCTTTCGCTTAGTGAAAAAGTGTCCTTGAAGTGCAGTTCTCCCCTAAGTTTAAAATGCTTCCTGTGGCCCTTATTTCTTATTTTACACATGTAAATATCAATCTGGTGTTTATGATTTAAGCAGCCGAAGTTATCGCTTATCAAACATCTGTCTCAAACTGGGAGGATAAGATGAATTACAAAAACGTTATCCTCCAAGTAATATTTTAAGTCTTTTTGTTAGGTGACCTTGTTGTCGTCTTATCTCCAATTGTGAAACAACCACCCAGACTGTCTCTAAGTTAAAATAGCAGAAATTCATATCATCGTTGCTTGAGGGTAAACTGAGGCCAGATAATTCCAGCAGGAATTTAGAATTGGTGTAAACCTTGACTTTCAATTGAGTCGTTGTACAGAAATGAGAGTAGGATGCAACATTGTAGTCGCATTGTACCTAGATGACATCTGGACGGATTACCCGAGTCTCTTGTTTCCCTATGCTCTCTGACTTGATGATTTCGCTTCGAGAAAGGTTTACCGCACGAACACAAAGGGAATTACAATCTTGGCAAAAGATCTCCGGACTTTACGTGATTGTAATTTTAACAACTGCCTCCATCCCCCCCCCACCTATCCATGTTGTTTCATAGTAACTATGGCAATAGCAAGAATTCGACGGCGAGGCACTGAATGGCATTGGGTCATAATTTTGCAATTGCAAAGGAAGCAGTAGACGAGAGATTCTATATCATTGCGGGGGGCTTACATATTTAGGGGCCCCTGTGGAAACAGAGGGGAGGTTTGCTATCCCTCTCTTTCCTTCGGCCTTCCTTCCCTATTTCTCTCAGTGACAACGTGAAATGGGGAACTGTCGAACGGGAACGCAAAAAGACTTCGTGCAAGTTTAGGACTAGCCCTGCAAGTGGCTTATTATGTGTTCTATGCTGTGGCTACACTTGCTGCAAGTCTGCTCCTTCCGTCCGTCGAACGGTTCCATTTATGGAAGTTAACGGCTCCGCCATTCCACCATCATCCTCTCCATGCCTTGACGGAATGCTGGAATGGCGGATCCAGGAACAACCGAAAAGGGAACGGTTCGACAGACTGACGGAATAGACTTGGGGCAGGTCTATGCTGTGGCCTACTTCATAGACAAGTGTGCTGTGGCCTACTTCATAGGAAGGCTGAATGTGATTTACCATCGTTGCTCCGATTTTCAGAGTTTACAACATTAACTTAGAGCCAAGATATGTTAGCAAAGCATATGCAAAACTACAATTCAAAGCCGTAATATGATAAAATGATAATAAATAACACTTAATATTAGTTTAATAGAAACTTACAAATTTGTGGTATGGCTTTAAAATAGGTATATTCGTTGTGTAGTTAATGTTAACAAATGTACAAACTGCGAGCTAAAAATACTTATAAGCTAAATTGCGCGGATTGGTACTGCCATGGACAGTAACGCACCGTGTTTGTAGCTTGGAAAGTAAAGTTGTTAACTCGATATTACCAAAGTTCTCTTCGTTTCTTTCTCTTTGGCTCATGTTTGACCAGTGCTAGAAATCAAATTCAAATGGCTCCTGCTCGTTCAGACGCGCAGGAGCCATTTGAATTTGATTCCTAGCACTGGTTAGGATTCAGCCGAAGAGAAAGCAACAAAGTAAAACATTAATTTCAAGGTAATAAACTTTAATTTCTTAGCTACTAACACGGTGCATTATTGCACATGGTACTACCGGGCTAGCCAGTAAAAAGTTTAGAAGTTTTAGGTCTGTAGCTCTCGAATCATTTGGCAAATTCATATAAATTGAGATACTTGTGTAACGAACATATCAACTAAGGTACAGAAAGTTGGTTTTTGCACCTTAGTTGATATCTTATACCTTCTTCTTTGAAGTGCAGTCCCAGCACAGTCTTTGCTGCTTGTGCTAAGCTGAGTTCAAAGTACAAGGAACTGTATTTGTAGGAGAAAATAGATGCCTTCTGCCATTCTTGTTGCTTGTGGAATAGTAATATCTCTGGTCGTGTTCATACTGAATAGTGAGAAAAATCTGGAAAAGTAGTGTTTAAAATTCTTCATTTTGAATTGTGGGATTCCTAGTTATCATTCAGCTTTTTTTGTCTATTTTCACATGATGGCTATCAAATTTGATTTACATCAGTTTTCAAGAAATCAAGATATACAGCACTTTTATAAAGTCGCTTGTATTTTGAAAAAAGGTTATGACTGATTTTGACCAACTAAATTTTCTCATCTAAGTTGAGATGTCAGTCACTTAGGTGTCACCAGTTTACGTAAATCTGGAAAACAGTTTGAGAACCACAGGATTTCAAATGCAGTACATAGTTTCAAATTTTTAATAGGAAATTTCAAAGCGGACTGCTTCCCTTCATGAAAAGTTGACAGTTAGTGCTCTTCATATTACGATTTTAAAAAATTTGCATTATTTCATGAATTGCTTCTATTCTGCAAATCAGAGCTATAATTTAAAGGGGCCGGGTCACGTAACCGTAAACAAACCTGTTACTTCTGTAATCTATATTGTTGCCCACAAGTGGTCATTGTGTTCTGTACATTATTTGTTGTGTGGGGTGAATCCACAATAAAGTTACTCCTAAAAATCCACCAATATCTCTGCAATCGTACAACATAAGGGTGTTTCGTTTGTTTCTCTACGAAGCTCAAAGAATCTATCTTCAAAATAACACCTTCATTTTGAGAAAAATAGTGGAAAATCTCATGGCCTATCAAAAATGATGCAAAATCGTCATTTAGAAAGAAGTTTGTTTACATTACGTTACAATTCTACCGGGTTCCACATTTGGTGTTGAGGAATTTTCCCCATCTACCCATGAAATGCTTTCTCAAGAAGAAAATCCACTAGGTCTGGAAGGAGGCAAAATGTTTTAGGAACATGTCAATTGTTATCTGCAGTTTATTTGGAGGCTTGCAAAGCAACCGTAGGATGTACATGTATTTCCAAACAATCATAAGAGATATCAATGTTTGATTTTTTCCTCTGTGAACACCAAGATTTATCTTCAAGATTACGCTTCATTCCTTTTCTCCCTTAGAAGAATGACTCCCAGTTACCTTAGGTAATATCATCATCATGCACGTAATAACACCTATCAACTTCCGAAGCAAAGCAAAATGACATTCTAAGATCTGTCTCAAAATAGAAATCACTTTTAGATAAAGCAAAATTAGCATTGCATGCATTATCTAGCCTGCGAGCAGACTCTACTGATTTCTTTTCAGAAGTTCTCTACAGGAGGAGAACTCGATGAGAACCTGTCTCAATAGGGATGGATCAGTAGAGTCTGCACGCAGGCTAGCATTTTCACGTGAAATCAGGGCACAGTACAAAATGCACAGTTCTAAGCCAAGTTTGCGGACTAGTTGCGTTCAGAAATGTTTAAAATACAATGCAAATAGTATGATACATATTGAATTTTATATGTTAATCTCAACAGTGTCCGGCCGTCTTTTCATCTGAATCTTGTACGGTTTCACGGAGAGAACAGCACCAAGGACTCCCTCTAAATCAGGTATTGCTTCACCAGGAGCTGGCAGTATTTCATATCTGTATAAAATATTCGACAGGAACAAAAACAGCTCTAACTTTCCCAATGCTTCACCAATGCAAACTCGTCTCCCTGCACCAAAAGGCAAGTAACTTTTCTTCAAGCCATGAATGAAGTTCCCATTTTCGTCCAAGAATCTCTCTGGTTTGAACACCTCTGGCTGATCCCATTCTCTTTCATCGTAATGAAACGCCCAGTGGTTGATCAAAACTTGTGTGCCAGCTGGCACATTGTGGCCACTTACTGATGTATCACACATTGCTTTATGAGGTGCACCAAGTGGAGTAATTGATGAAATCCTCAATGTCTCTTGGATCATTGCTTCCAAATATGGTAGATTACCACGATCTTTAGAGTTGGGAATCCTGTTCCCGATTCTCTCTTTTCGCTCCTTCTCAACTTTCTTCTGCACTTCTGGGTATTTCACAAGCAACGCCATACACCATAAGATTGTTGTTGATGTTGTCTCAGCTCCAGATAAAAACATATCGCTCACAATTTGCTCGAAATTCACGTCAGTCAAGTATTTACGGATCTTATTGTCTTCACTGGCCTCTTTTGAGAATTCATTCAATAACGAATCAGTGAAGTCACGAATGTTATCTGGATTGAATGTATCCCTATGCTCTTTTAGCTTTTTGTGTAAGATAACTTCTCGCATCCTGAGGCCTTTATTCAGCATTGATAGGCCCTTATTTGGGAAGAACCTCAACCATGGAAGAAATGATACAATGGCTGCATTATCAAAACCTTGTACAACCAGTTTTATGTATGTGACAACATCACGGAATTCTGAATCGTTTATGTCGTAACGACTCCCGAAGACGATTGAGCAGATCACGTTCAACACAGCAAGACCTAAGAAAATAGGAGTTGATGCAGGCAATTAGAATGAAGATAGAATCGCCCTTAGTCTATTCCCGCTCCGCAATCCGTCTGACCGTTCCCTTTGCCATGGGGCGTATCATTCTGTAAAAATCTCGTACACCTTTGCCAGAATCCTTTTGTCTTCAAGAAAAATCTGTAAAAATCCCTAGAAATCTTACTGTTTTAAAAATCACCGTACGCCACTTTGGAAGAATGATACACCCCTAGCCCTTTACCCTTGTTCCAGCCATCCCAACGTTCCATCAACTTCTTGGAATGGTGGATCCGGGAAATGTGGGATCCGTCACACGAACTTGAGGGAATAGATGTGGGGCAAGTCTAGAAACTAGACAGATTCGTCCAGACCCCATTTTCTTAGAGGCAACTGTAAAATTCCCAATGCGTGAAATTAAGCAAGTTTAGCACTAAAACTTTTTCAGATCATGCTCAGGGAAGGCAGAGCGAAAAGGTGCATGCGAAATGATAGACATCTTGCTCTTTCTTGCTAGTTTTCTAAATGAAGTTTTGTCATGACGCATATTTATGTTTGAAAATAAACCTGCAGGTTCATGGTACATGAATGTTTGCACTTTTCTAGCACATTGATTGCCACTTTAAGACTTTCGTAAAGTATCTTTAGTAAATTTCAGAGATAGAAAATGTGTAGGATGTGCTGTTCAAATGTGCTAATTTTTAATGAAATGTTTGTTCTGACGGAAAGAGTGTGTTTTATAAGATAAAGTTGCACTTGACGGATTTCATAGCTTATGAACTTTGCTGCTGAAAACATCGAACTGAATCTCCAAAAAGTGAAAGTAGATTATGAATCTCAAGGCCAAATCTGTCATAATCATCTGAATAAAAGCAATGGTTTTAACATGTCAATCTGGCCTATGATGTAAGCCTGACAAAGTGAAAATTGAACCAAGTATACTTACTAATTTCATATTTAGGATCAAATGACGCGCCGTCCTTCTCCTCCACTCTTTTGAACAATTCCTTTGCTTCCTGCAGGACATTCTTTTCCAGTTGTTCCATATTTGCACCATACATTTTCATGGAACTATGCGTGATTTTCCTCATCAGCTTCCAAGCTGGACCATAATCAGAAAAGCCAATATTTTGATACCCTCGTGAATAGATTTCGGCTAGGTAAATATCTTGAGGTCGTCCTGCGAATTCCTCACCTTTTTGTATGAGAGCTTCGCGAGCTGAAACGAACATTAGAAGGAACATTGAAATTATATTTTTTATCTACAGTAATGGATATAAAAACCTTGGGATTTGAAGGGATAAAATAAGAAATGAAATTGATTTTAGCTCATGCAATGGATCTGCTGGATGAGTCTAAAACAGGGCCAAGCCGATACCAGCAATGAATGCATGGAGGGCGAATAGCCACAATTTTCCGACTTCTCCACTGGCTTCAGCCCTGATCTAAAAATAGAGGCGACAAATAGTTGCTCATTCAAGAGACTGATGTTCCTTGCGCAAATGAGCCCGCGTGCCAAATGTGTTTAAAGCAGAGATGGCAATCCTGGACACTTCTTAGCACAGTTGCAGATAAAACTATGTCGGTGAGTCTATTGCGAACGGAAGCAAACAAGAGAGGGAAAATTTGTTGAAATTTGGTCACGGGATTCTGCAGTTGTCTAGCTCTGAAACTCTTTTATTGGTTTTACTTCATCTCAAACTTGGCGGCACGACGCTTCGAGGGCACTTTTTCCTTAAGAAAAATGGGGCAATTTTAAAAATAAAACAGGGGATTTCTTTGTTTATAGCAAAATCTTGGGGGCACGTGCCGCCAATGCCCCCGGTTCTTACGTCTATGCTATGTAGGTATGTATGTAAAATTTTGCCATACAGTATCAAACGATAAACATCATAAAGTTAGGAAAAAATATCGTAAAAATGTACAAGTTAAAAATGTGATTTAAAAGCACCCCTAATTTAAAATGGCAGGGATGGCATCAAAAGGTCAGTGCCATCTTATTTCCATAATGCTCCTCCACCCACCAGAGGTGTATTTGAAAGAAAAGTTTTCACAAAGGAGAAGAAAAATTTATTGCTCAAAAAGTTGAGAGTAATGAAGCATTTTCAATATTGTCGATGGATAGTTCTTTTACAGCTTTTAGAACTTTAATGAAATAAATAGGATTTTATATTTTCTTTTTAGCTAAAATCTAGTTTCTTGATTTCTGAGATCTTTAAAGAATTTGTCCTTAATCGTATGCTTGAAGCTGTTGACATTCTTAGAAGATTTCAACTATCTATCATGGTCTGATGCTAGCCTGAACCAATGGCATATCAAAGTTGCGGAAATTGCCCGTTGTTGTCCAAATGTGTCGTGTATGTCAAATGATAAAGTTGGGTGTAAACACGTTCTGGGTGGTATATTCTTATCTAAAAATGGATTAAGTGCCCTACTTGAAACTGTGACCACCAAGATCTTTTCAGATAACGTATGGTCTTAGAAGTTCCTCAATGACGTTTCCTTCAAAAGTGCCTTCAAAGATTTTTGAGGTTTATGTTGCAGTAGAACGTTGACAGTATTTCCTTTTAACGCAGTGCCGTTGAGAGTTTTCTACGATTCATCTCCCGTTTTAGCCAGGAGATCCTTAACAGCATTTCCTTCAAAAGGTTACTCCTACCCTGGGTACCAGAGCCAATTTCCTTTCATTTAAATTTTGAGGCTCTGGTACCCAGGGTAGGTTACTCCAAGATTTCGCAAAAGTTATGTCGTATTACGCCATAAACAGAACTTTTTCAACAGTCCTATTTAGGATTTTTTAAGAATTATCTCTCTGTTTAACTAAGAGATCCTTAGTAACATTTCCTGGACTTTCATGTGTCCAGGAATTCATCAAACGTCGGAAAACTGTAGTTCTCTAAACGCAGACACACACACACACACACAGGTTGGCCACGTGATTAAATTTCAAAGTACTTTCACTTCTTCTTTCCGTTGGGGAGGGGCGTAAACTTCAATAGGCAAGTGACGGGGTGTGCCATTTTGACGCCTGAAATCACACCTTTACAAATTTTTGCGAAAAAAAATTTCTAAATTTTTGGGAAAAACTTAAGTATAAAATTCTGATAAAATTCAAGAGCGATTTTTCTATAATGGCGCCAGAAATGTATGTCTATTTGTGACCTTGCCAAAAATGCTACACTAACATTTATTTTGTGCCCCAGAAAAAGCTCCCCACAAAATGGCACATCCCGTACCGGTATGTATGGTAGTTATCCCCCCCCCCCGCCACCGGGTCTTTTTGCCTATTGGCCTTGTCACGTATCCAAAGCAACGAGCAGTACAGAAAACTATGAATGACTGCCTTACCAGCCTTAAAGACACCCAATATGTGGTTAAGTTAGATAGTAAAAGATTGCAAAAAGAAATGGGTCTCTAGCTTCTCCAAGCATTCAGACAAAACCTGTTCCTGGTGGAACAAACAAGATCTGATATACCCGGTGTTTGGCACACCCTAATTATCTGGTTTTTTCTCCCAGTAAAATTGAGGCAAACTCCTTGGAAATATTTTGGATTCTCATGTTTTTTATTGGATATGAATATTCTCTTTTATGCTCCCTTTCTCGACGTTCTATTGTGCAAGATGGCCTTAGTACACTCTTAAGGTCGTCATTTCAACAAGACAATCACAAATTCTCTTGAGATTCAGAAAAGTTTTGAATTTGATTTTGCTTTGTAATTCACATCATAGAAAAAAAAATTCTGCAGGCGTTTTCTTAATGCACGTCTTAGCTTTCGCCTTCTTAATTTGTATCAAAGCATATAGGACGTTTTCGCCTTCTGCTCCATTCGCTATCTGGTATGTAGTTACATACATAAAATAATTCTTTGAGAATGGCTTGTTGAAAGGTTGAAATTATACCTGAATGAATGCCATTGATAACAACTATCCTTTGGCTGCCAAAACTGAAGCTCATCACATCTCCATAAGTTCTTGCCAACTTCTTGAAAGATTCGTAAGGCTTCGTTCCGATAAGATGTAAGTTCCCGATCAGAGGAAGGGGTATTGGGCCTGGTGGGTACTTCTTGAGTTGAGTCAAGCTGATTATGTATTTGACAGCGACATAGAGAAACGATGCAAGGCATAAAGTGTAGAATGCTTCCCAAAGCATGACTGTAGTCTTCTGAAGTTGGAAAAAAATGAATTAATCAAAATATGGAAAACGAGCAAATGTAACGTCAAACATTGGAAGCCTGGATCAAGGCAGTGTGCTTGGTAAAGAGAAGGGGAAGGTGTATCGGGTCGGGTGGGTGATTATTGACAGGGACGTAGGAAGCATTGGGGGGCACGACACTTTGAGGGCGCCTTTTTCCTTAAGAAAAAGGGGGCATTTTCTAGAAATGAAAAGGGCACTTCTTTCTTGTTTGAAAAATCTTGGGGGCATGTGCCCCCAGTGCCCCCCTGTTCCTACTTCTATAGTTATTGAGCTGCATAAGGTAGAAGACATGCATCTTCAAAAACGACGGAATGTGCTATGATGCAAGGCATGAAGTGAAGATTGCTTCCCAAACAGGCTCCTGAAATATGGAGAACAGGAATGAAAATAGAGAATAGTATGGAAATCGTGCAAATTTCACATCATGAATCTCAAATTAGTATACTAAAAGCATACTGTTTACCAACTATCAATATTAGCGTTTACTTATGTACAGCTTTTTAACAGATGTGCTAACATTTATAATTAAAAACTGCAGAAACGGACTGCACAAAAGAGCACAAAGTGCTGAGACCAATAGCAGCTTTTGGCTAGAAATGCTTCACTCTTTTATGAAACTTTTGAGAAACTTTCACACATCAGTACACTTAATACACAGAATTTTCTCGCTGAACAGAGTTGACAAGTTTTGCTAAACGAAATAACATCTTAGACATAGATTAAAAGCAATTTGTACCTTTGTGAATTTGAATATTTATGCTTCCTCCTCAAAGTCTGTAAGCTCTTCTCTAAAACGTGTTTGTTTAACTAAGAAGAATGCGCACAAATTCTCTGGAGATTCAGAGCTTCGTTGCATTTTTAAAATGACCTTTTGCGAACAAGAAATTGCTTCGTGCGACTTCAAGCAGCTTAATTTTCCCTACTTTTCTAAAAATTCTATAACATCTTTGTCATAGAACTCCCGCAAAACGTAGACTTCTTAGGAAGACACTTGACAGTGCCAGCCAGAAGAAAAACATGTTGAAATTGCCATTAGATTCAAAACTTCATTACGATTGTGAGACATTTTTGCTTTTCACTCCCAAAATGAAAACAAATTCGTGTTTAATTCTCTAGAGATTCAGATATTTATGACTTGTCTAACCGTAAGACTTCTTTCCTACTTGATGAATTATTGACAACAATGAATATGTGTACAAACTCTCTTCTTTAACTTCTTGCAACCCTTGAAGAATTTTTTCAACGAAGAATTTTTAAGTTGTCCGTTTTATGAGAAGAGCTTGGCAGAATTATTCTCATGAGGTTCAGAAGTTTATTTCACGATGGTTCACCTTTTAAAAGTATGGTTTGCTTTTGCGACGGTTATTATCATGTGTCATCAAAAAGTTACCTTTTCTTCTCTTACTTCAACTTTGCATACTGTCTCTCAAATATGTCAATTTTCTGGATGTTAGTTTCAGAAAGAGAACGCGCTCTAATTCTCTAGAGATTCAGACTTCTTGGGCCTTGTTTTTACTTACCTTTGGCAGAAGTTGGCCTGATTTTGAAAGCTTGTCTGGTTGTGATGACTCTCGTCCTCTTTGGAAAATCTCCTTTTAAAGGTTTAAACTTAACTACGCACAGTTGGTTCTTGGTTTGATTTCGTTTGCTTAAATGCACCTTTCAGGCGATTGTTCTTACAGCGTATCATCAGCGCGGAAGAGGCTTGATGTAGTATTTTTAGAGCCGATAAATGTGAAATTTGGTGGTCACATTCAGAGGTTCAATTATCATTCATTTGGAAGTGCCAGTAGAATTTCGAGAAAAGATTCCTTTTTTCACTTAAATAGAGCCGCGTTCGATCTCCTGATTAAGAATTACTGAGTTAATTATAGCCTGCAAAAACAAACTCAACAAATATACTGAAAGTCATAGTCATGGTAAAACTTATCGTTAACCAGCCGTCTAAAAAACCTTTAAAATAGACTTGCGATACTGAGCAATTTCTCATATAGAAGTTCTCTGAAACTTTGAGAGTTTAGAAAGAAAGCTCCTCGCTTTTGGAATTCCAACAACTTCGTAGTTTCTCATCCTTTATTTGAATATCATTCTTGTATCCTCTGAAAGAACATTTCCTCCTGATTTGAAAGTTTGAAGATTGCTTGCTCATAACATTTCACTTACTTTTTTGTAAGAAAATGCTTACAGGAAACTCAACTCTCAGATCGCCAAAAATTGATAAACTCCAGGACTGCGAAAAAATAACTTAAGAAGCTATTCATTTGACAAAGGGAATCTTACTCCGAGTACTCAATATCTGAGACTGCCAGTACTTGGTTGCTTCCAAAAAGAATATGTGTATACTATCGAAGGTTGAAGTTATAAGTCATATTACACAAAGGCAACTGCTTAATTTGTAGAGGACGTGTAGAGGCCATGTAGAAGCCGTCATCAAATGCAGCTCTTAACAGGAGGAAACTATGGTTTTCTCGTTTGAGGGATGAAGGATTTTTAATGGGCTTGATGAGGTCTGCCGTGTGTGCAAGAAGCGCTTCCCTGGCATTTGCTCAATCCAGACACCCCCAGTAATGACCCGTCGGACATTAAAAATACAGCAGGGAACTCATGTAATTATTCATTTTTAGCGGGGTTCAAAAAATCATGACGGGGAAAGGAAATTTTAGGCTATAAGCAATGATAGAACTTATCTAATTTTGGACGGGAAACAAAAATTTGGACTGGGAACAACAGAAGCCGTGGGAAAGGTGTTAAAACTCAAACTTGGCGGAGAAACAAATCTAAGCGCAAATCTCCTTGGACGGTCATCCTTTCTTCTTTGGCGGGGCATCGTTTCAGCGGGGTTGTTACTTGGGGATGTGTCCAAGAATCTTGGAAATCTCTAACTATTCAAGTCCTATATTCTTTAAACATTGACACATGGTAAAGATATGATTTGGTTGACCACATAGATCAGTGAAGACTTTAACATGTAAAGCTTGTAACTCGTGAATAAAATTAGAACTTTTTCGGACATGGGTTTTGGATTAAAGCGCAAAGAGCTCTCTAAGTCACCACAAAGACCAGTGCTGCTACGACTGGGGTTCACTTCGTCCGCAGTTTTACCCTCCGGCAGTTCAAAAGGACCCATATCTCCAAAAGTTTCTTGGAGAACCTATTAACTTGTCTGCAACGATGAAATGGTCAGAGCAAATTTCTTGATGTCAATCAAGACCTGATCAATGTACCATCCAGCAATTTAACCTGTATCAGTAACCCATGAAAGTGAAGGACTTTTGTTAGCTTAATTTTATTAGGGTATCACATTTTTAGTGACATATTTGGTGAGGTGAAGAAATCTTGGAACATGATTTAACCGAAAATGAAATTCCAGAAATTAACAAATGTCTGCTCTGTCCATTTGTTTCAAGACGTTAATTAAAACTAGATAGTAAAGGGTTCTCAACATTTCATCTTAATCCAGTTTTCTTTCTTTTATGTCCAAAATTGCATCTCTTGGTAGTTTCGAGTTTTTCATCTAATTCCAAGATCAATGACTCAATAGCTGCGTATGAACTTTGCTCGATCCTCTAAGTTTTGGTCTCAAATATTATTGAACTTGGTACATGTAAAATGTGGTAAAAGATTCTCATTTGTATCCAACCTTCCTCCAGCCCTATAGCCTCCACTGAAAACGACAACTCTCTGAATTTCCTCACAGCGAGGGACATGGGCATTATCTTCATTAAGGATTTCTCTGAAGGATTTTTATTGAAAGCAAATTCACTATACCAAATGTACGAGGTCCCTTAGGAGTGAAATGCCCCTCTTCTCACAGAGCGTGGAAACTTTTTTACAGTAAAGCTCTTGAGAATTCAAATTCAGTCACAAACTGAAATATCAAATTTTGACAAGTCTAATGAGAGTTCCAAGATGAGGTATTTATGGTTACTCGCTTCGTGAAGAGATCTTGTGTCTTCCTGGAAGATTGGCATAACAATTGATTATTTTTAGGAACTATACAACCAAATTGTTTTATCTTGAAACGAATAACCTGAGTTAAAAGATCAGACCATAGCTCTAAAAATAACTTATCATATTTTATCGTATTTGATAATCTCAATGTGTGGACCAACAACTACGAGACACTGGCGGGTGAGCGAAGGCGAATTTTGCAAAACAAAGGTTTCGATTCAGATAAGCAATTTAGCAGCCTCAAGGATAGACTTAACACCTGTGCAGCCAACCAAAATGCTTTGCCTTCTCTGTTTATTCTGATCTGATTGAGAGGTATGAAATCTTGTCTGCTAAAAGGCAAACTGGTTTGTATTCTCTGAAACCTTCGTTTTCTTTCACCAATTGGCCCTTGGTTCGCGTAAGTTTTTCTCTGTCCTGTGTTTTGGCGACGACCACTCACTTAAGATTTGCATTTATTGAAAACAAACTTTGCTGAAAATATGGGCCGTGTTTGCAAATTCATCTTGAGATATATACAGGATCATTTTTGTTTTGTATGGTGCGTGTAAACACGTCATTTTGCTCAAGATCTTCTAGCTTTGCGCGAATTTTGCTCCAAAGTGAAGCAGGTTGTGTGAGATATCATACAGGATCCTTCGTTGGATTACACACAGCTACTTCTGTCATGTCAAAAACTGCTAGAATAATAGTGACGAAAATGCTTCAAGTACTTTAGAATTTAAGTGCAGTAACTCTTGAATGACTTGTTGACTGTCTTTTCTTATATTTTAGCAGTTTTGATTGCATCAAGCATTGCCAAAAAGCTAGTTTACGATCGCTATGTGGGTCTGATGACTGCATTTTGAATCAAAATGTGCAAAATGGTGTGATACCAGAGTAATGCTAATGGCACCCAAAGAGATGCTCTTCCTTTCTTGATGCGTTTTGATTCAAGTCTACTTTGAATCCATTGCTGCTGAGCCACGCCCTCGATGGTCTTCGATGGTAAACCTTACCCTCACTTCTTTTCGTTCTTTGGTTGCTCTTTTTTGCTGATACTAGCAGAAGCCTCTTCTTAACTTTCAACTGTTTCAATCTTGCCTGTATTTTGTTAAATGCCCTCGATACCTGAAGCGTTAAAGTCCGTTGAGAATGTACCGCCGATGATCCTTGGTTCTTACCATACCTTGAGCAATTACAGTACAGAATGCTGGCCTTTGCAGGGCCCACTCATCATACTCTCATCTTGAACGGCAAATATAATTAAGTGAAGGGAAATATCATCAGATGAACAAGCAAATGTCAATAGGACCTGGATTCTGTAACGAGGCACTTACCTTTCTTTCTCCGTACTATCTCGGTACACTTCCTTTGATTAGTGGTTATGGCTGTTAAAAACACAATACACTCCTTGACCTACGAAGATGTTTTAGCCCCGTCTGTTTCTCGTTGAAAACCTTCGATGTTGGTAGTTTTGTTTTCAGTATAGCAGACACCTGCAATGCAGAGTCTTATCCACAAGTGTTTGTATTCCCAGCTCTTGCAAACAATGGAGGCCTAACAGTGTGATAGGATAGCAGCACTCAAAATCTCATGAAGGTTGCCGCTGTTCCTGCCCAAATCCCTCAGCATGCATGGCTTTATTTTGGTGGTCCAACTCGTAATGTTGAGTTTTCAGGCCACTGATGATGTCACACTAAAGTTTTGCCACTTTGAGTCCTGACGTGATTTTCAAATACGTGACTTTTAAGAGTGGCTTCGTGATAAAGTGTTTTCTTTCCCTTTCTACGTTTGCAAGACTTAAAAACTGTGGTTAATTTTTTATCTTTTCATTGAAATCGTATCGAATAAAGTATGTCAGAAATCTTGCACTGATTATTAAAATGAAATCTCTTTTCAATGAATAAAACAATGTAATTTCGAAAAGGACCGTTGAATTTTAATCTCTGTTGTTCAATTTTGCAAGTAACCGCAATGAGCGAAATTGTTCTACTCTGCAAAACGATTGATTTAATTTCGCCATATTGGGGCTGGATTTTCTCACTGGGAACCTTTTGTTTTCCTGATAATCAAACGATCAGTTACCTGAACGCTAGGCCACCCAAGGAGGCCACCCAAAATGTATGAGCTTCCGGGAAGAGATAACATCTTATTGTCCAATACCATCTGTTTGTTCAATACAAGCAACAACAACAACAGAGTGAAAACGTAAACAATTAGAATTATCAATGCTATGCCCTGATTAGTCTAATTAGTGCCTGGACGCTAATTGAATTTTCTCGTTTGTCTAATGACTTGCTTCTCTGGAAACAAAGTGGATATTCCAACTATTTGGAGACGTGCCCGTCTGTCACCCTCTTTCATGGAGACCGTGTTGTCCCAGATGTTGTCTGTGACATGTCACATTTCTGACGTCATTTTCAGGTCAGGGACCACTTTTGAGGTCCGTGGAGTCACAGGAAACCATGATCTTGATAACAAGTATTCTTATGACTATATGTTGATTATGAACTCCAATGCCAATGCACCGTGGCGCCTCTCCTCCGCAGTGGCTCAGCTCTCTCCACCTCAGACTACCACCTACACGAACCGAAACCTATGGTTCAAATTCATTGTCATTCAGGGACAGCATCCTTTGGAACTATCTTCCTGATGACATGAAAAATGCACAGTCAGTACAATTATTCAAAAATGCAATTAGAAACTGGAAAGGTGAAAGATGCATGTGCAAAAATTGCAAATAGAAGCACTGATCTCAACTCGTGTCCTCTTTTTTTACTATTTTTGATGATCTGGCATTTTTCTTTTCCTGTATATTTTGTAATTAGATAGTTGGTTTTAATTAGATCTCTTATAGAACTATTTTGTACATACCAACTTTAAATAATATGATAATAATAATAATAATAATAATAAATAGAGAGAGAGGGAGAGAAAGGACTGAAGCGATGCAGAGTGGTTGATTGGTTCCTTTGTAGTAGAGCCTACCCCCGTCCCTTGCCCGCCTTTGTTGTCGTAGATAATTTTGCGTAGGTTTTTAGGCTGGGGCCTCATTCTGTGGCTGTACTCGTATGATCGAAACCTTAACTCCGTCTAGGATAAAGTAACACCCTTACACCTTTCAGAAGATTAGGACTTGCACACAAGCACTTTTACTCTCTTCGTCACATGTGTAGCTAACTGCTCGTTTCAAATTATTTGGACTTTTCAGCTCCGTCTCATCTCATTTCATGTTCCTCGAACAGAGCCTTGCCCCATTAGTACGTCACTCCTTTGAAATGCATCCTTCGACTTCGCCTGGATATGATGTGGGGCAAGATCCCACAAGCATGCATTGCTCCATGGAAATTGGTAAAGGAGCGGTCATTTTTAATGTTGGGTACCGGGCGGAGGATTTTGTTTGGGATATGGAGCTTTTTCCACTACTTTGTTGGGATACGAAAATTTTTAAAGCAATTTCATGGCGTACAAAGCTACTTTGCTTGAAGAAATTATATATGAAGTCACCAATCAAAGTCTGAAAGAAAAGCTAACAGACGTTTGGTTTGGACATGATGAATCTCTTCACAGGTATGAAAATCGCTTGGACAACTAGCCTGATTCACAGACCAGACGAGCCTCGTCTGGTCTGTGAATCAGGCTACTGGACAACCTGAAATCTGTCCATATAGTTACGTTTTGTACACAAAGACGTCTGGATGGGATGCCAAACTATTGCTGAAAGATGGTGGGTACGAAAACTTTTTTGTGTTCAAGATAGGGTATGAAATTTTTTCCATTTATGCAAAATCATCCTCCGCTCTGGTACTCAGGAATAGAAATGACTGCCCCCTAAACAAGCATTGCTCTCAGCAACGCATGGAATTGTTTTGTACGTGTCTGTGCATCAAAATAGGCATTAGGTAGATCCTTGCTGCGCTGTGTTTTGCACTGGTCACCCGTTCACCACCTCGGATTGAACTTTATGATGAAAACCGTCTATTGCAGATTCGAAGTTCTCTTTGTACTCTGAACAAAACATAAATTAATACCACGTCCGGCCGGAAGTGGACTGTAGCAATACCACGGTTGCCTCTAAGACCTGAATCAACCAAAGCTTGCAGTTTTAATCTCTCGTCAACACAACTGAAGTAAACAACTGTTTTGTCAAGACTCGATGTTGCGAGCATTAGAAAAAACAAGTCAACCTTTACAGCCATGCTGAAAATAGCAAAGTTTTTTGAGTCTGGAATCTACTAATCAGTTCGTGAATTGCCTGATTACATAATGTGAAAGAGACTGATTCCAAATGCAAATTTAAGTTGTAAAAAACTGCTTGGGCAACTTGTGTAATAATGTTGCCTGTGCCTGCAACATAATACAGTTTCCTCCAACATTCATGCAATCATAGATCCATTAGAAGAAGCGCCTCAATCTGAATGTAGGAAGGGCATCATGTTCATAACATGAAAAAGTCAATTTACCATGTACGTAAACCTGTCTTTGCTGCGTGACAATAGAGCATCATTATCATAGTATCCTTACTGCGCATACGCCAATATCTATAGTGACTGCCGACCGCAGTGATATCATTTGATAGCGACAAATAACTCTGCAAAATTGTTGAAAGTGAAAACAGATAAACTGACTGACAGACAAGTTCTGTTTGCTTTGACGAAGACTATTATGCTGCTTCGCAACAAAAATGTGAATGTGAAAAGATATGCAGTATGAGAAACAAAAACAGTTTATAAATAAAGTGGTATGTCACTCTCAAACGAATCTAGTATACCTTTGGGAAAACTACTTTGTTCCTAAGAAAAATCAGTATAAATGCTATTGTTCTGAAAAATCTCGCACTCTTTTCAGGTAGGTGAAGTGCTCCTCGATAAAGATATCCTGTTGCCCATGTTTTAACCATCGTTTTTTCAACCAATGTTGAAATGTTTCAGTGTTTCAGTGTTATGTTTTGCCGATTCCCCTCATCAGACAGAAACCTTAGCAAGTGGTTGAGATACTTTAAAATTCAATTTATAGGCTCCTAAGAAACATATTATGAAAGTCCAAAAACACAAAAACAGTACTGCAAGAGAAAGAAAGTTAGGTTGAAAACTATGTTGCATAATCACATTGTTATGAATATATAAACCAAAGTACAAAACGTTCGTTAGTAGATATGATTGAGAAGACCGTTAAAAAGACAAAGTAGCATCAAATGAATTCATCTATTTGGTTAGTTGGAGATGAAACCTAAAGCGATAATAAGCTCTTTAAAATCTACAACAATCATCCGTGTACTGATGGAGCATGGGTGGGTAGACACTGCAGTTGTGCTTCATTGCCGTTTTGTTCTTGTGGAGAATGAAATTGTTTGCTACTACGGAGGAGTTAGCGTAAGAGATGGAGGACTTCTTTTCTTCCAAGTAAATTTGATACCTCCTCCGCAGAAACATATAGATTTTCCTCCGCAACAGCATAATTGCGGTGTCTAACAACCCATGGTTGGAGCAATACAGACACCCTTATTTTTGAATGAAATCATTCGATACAGCATAGGTTCCAAATCTTTATTTTGCTATCATCCTGCCGTTGGATTTTGTTGAAATCTTCAGTATTTTCAGAATTAGAGTGTTTTTCTTCTTTTTCGAGAATTCAAGAAAGGGTTTCAAAAGAACTAAACTGTGGCAATTTCTAAACTGTTTGACCCAATATGGAATAATTTCTAAGAAAATCATAGTTTATGGATACGGTATCAAGCAAAAGTCTGCCACTTTTGCGGTTAAGGATTTAGAAATTTGATGACGTCACATCCTCAATTCAATTGAAATTTTAAATACAATATAATTTCAAAAAATATTCTAACTTTCTGTAAAAACCAACGGTACGATTATGGATGACCTTTTTCGCCTTTTTAAAGATTTGGAACCTTATCACTGTAATGTTTGACCTCACATCATCGTAATAGAAACTTTGCGAACTCTACTTGCTAAAATTTATATGGTATTCAAAGCAGACATTAACATTTTCTTCCCCTGCATCTTCTGACAAAATTTTGTGATCTGTACCTGCTAGAGTTATTTTCAATGTTCAAAGCAAACATTGAAGTTTTCTTGCACTGCATCATTTAAAGAGAGATAGTTTAGGACCCTTTCCTTCTAAAGTTTTTTTAATGATCATTGCAAATGTTGAACTTCTCTTGGCCTACGTACATCATCTGGACAGAGGGAGAGATCCTTTCTTGGCAAAGGTTTCTTTTATGTTCAGAGGAAACATTAAAGCTTTGTTTCTCTACATCATTTGGACAGAAAAATGTTGGGAACCTTACTTGCTTATGGTCAAAATATTGAAATTTCCCTTCTCTGCATTCCCTGCATCACTTGAACTGAGAAACTTTGAGACCCTTAATCAATTGCTACAGTTTTCTTTGCTGTTCAAAGCAACATTACATTTGGTCTTCAACACCTTCGTTGGAGTACAATGCGATAGTGTTTCGGCGAGTACGTGATTCCCAGCTCCCCATCAAGATCTGGCAGTCCCTCTGGAGACGGTTTTAGCTCATACCTGTGAAGAATATTTGACAGGAAGAGGAATAACTCAGCTTTTGCAAGAGCTTCTCCGAGACAAACTCTCCTACCCGCACCAAAAGGCAGATAGCTGCGCTTCTTGCCAGGAACAAGGTTACCATTTTCATCCAACCATCTTTCTGGCCTAAATACGAAAGGCTCTTCCCATTCACGTTCATCATAATGCAATGCCCATTGGTTAAACCATACTTGTGTTCCCTGTGGTACACTTTGCTCTCCGATCTTTGTGTCACGTGTTACTTTATGCGGAACGGAGAGAGGGGCAAGCGATGAAAATCGTAATGTTTCGTGAATCATGGACTCAAAGTACGGCAAGCTTCCACGATCACTCAAACGAGGCTGTCTGTCACCGATGACTCTTTTGCGTTCCTCTGCAATCTTTTGTTGCACTTCAGGCCATGTGACAAGATACGCGAAGCACCAATGTAGCATCGTTGTTGTTGTCTCAGCTCCACCAATGAATATATTTGACAGTATCAGTTCAAAATTTTGTTCAGTCAGCTGTGTTTTTATCTTGCTGTCTGCCATGTTCTCTCTTGTAACCTCGTTCATGAGTGCATCAGTAAAGTCACGTGGGTTGTCTGGATCTATTGTTTCCCTGTGCTCTCGTATCTTTCTCTCCAGGAGCTCGTCACGCATTGCAATGCCTTGCCTCAATTTTCGTAGCCCCTCGTTGGGAAAGAAACGCAGCCAAGGTAGAAAAGCAATTGCACTTGAATTATCCAATCCTTGGAAGATGAGTCTGGTATGTTCTACAACCCGCTGAAATTCTTCATCCTCTCTTTTGTATCGATGTCCGAAGACTATTGCACAGATTATGTTGATTACGGCCAACGCTAAAATAATACACACAAAAATTGACAACGGGTGAGTAAGGAGTATGTAAAAGTCAGTTAACACATTTGGAGGGCTGTTGGATAAAAGTACGTTCAAGATTAAAATTTTAATCTGTCAAGCAAGGGCTACTTTAGAGGTGAAAAATTTGTATGGTAAAATCACACATAGGTTACCGTTGCTAAAAGCTGCCAATGGCCAACAGGCCTTTTCATATCGCGGTGCAAAACTTTGGAACAGTTTACCAAGAGAAACAAAATTGGCACCTTCCCTAAAAAATTTCAAGGAACGAATGTAGAGAGTGGTGTAATTTTGATTTCTATTTCATGTCTGTTAGATTTTATTGTAAATTAGGTATTATAGTGTATTACATTGTAAATTAGGTTTATGAAATTCTTTTGTCCTTAGTTTAGCCTCTTTTCCTTTGTTTTATTTTAAACAGGTCAATTTGAAAAACATCTATAGGAAACTTATTATCTGTATAAATATTTTAAAATGAAAATGAACTCATCCCTTTGTGCTAACAAAGGGAAATGCTGCAGAGAGGCCTGTGTGGGTTCAAGAATTCCACGTTCGATTCTGGTCCATTTTTAACTTGACCTTTTAGCTATTCTGAAAAAGAATCTCAATCGAACGATACTTTGCTACATTTTGTAGAATTTTCAAATGTGCACAATAGTGAAAGAAGCTCTAACACCACTCAATTGAACATCGCGTATAAAAATGTATAAAAATAACGCTCGATCCAGGCTCTTTTGTAGAATAGCTAAAAGGTCTATTGGAAGATTAATTCAATACAATTGTCTGTTTTTGAAATAGAACTTAAAATGCCAATGGCATGTAAATCATGGACCATAATCTAACGCGGAATTCGTGTTCCCAAATTAACCCCATATCAGCAGTTTTCTTGTTTCTAGTTCTAAAAGATGACTTCTCTTACCAAACAAAATGCTCACATTTATTTAAGTTAGCCCTTGAATCAAAGATTAACATTTTAAGTTTTTAACATCGGTGTCGTACTATTCATTTCACAGCCCAGCAAACGTGTGAAGTTTTTTTTTTACTCAACCTGTATCTAGCTTCTTGTAAGCAAGACGCCTTGGAAGCGATCATCCATATAAAATATGAAAAGGCAGTTATGACACATAAAATAATGAATGAGCTGCCTAGAAGGATAATTCTCCACGACATCTGCATACAGTTTTCTGTACTCTGATGCTAAACTGTAGAATGATATGTGTAACTAGGAAGTAAAAGCGCTCGCTTCGCTCGCGCTTTAACATTCCTAGCTCCTGCGGAGTGCTTTTTATGGTTACCGTACTCCTTCAGTGACCACCATTTAAATTCAACATGAAATCAGGGTTGGTAGATCTCCGGACCGCCCCGAAACCAAACCAGGGGTCGTAAAAAGGCCAGATAAAGCAAAACCTTTCAAAACAATGATCCATTGTTGTACCACCTATCGTTCTATTGTTATTTCAAGCAATGGACACTTGCATTCCATTGTTTTCATATACTATATTGTGTAGCTCCGATGAAGGCCCTGATGTTGCCTTACAAAGAAAAATGTCCTAGATTGTGATTGTCTGTACTCCAGTTTGAAGCGAATTGAATGAAAATTGTCCAAAAATCTTAAAAGAAGCCAAAATTAAGCCAAACAGCCAAAGTTAATTTTTGAAGCTTCCAAAATTTTGCTGAAAAAAAGCCAAGTTACCAGCCTTGCATCAAATCAGATCAGTTATGCTAATTCATAAGAATTCAAGTAACTAAGTAAGAGTGGTATGCTATACTCCATAAAATGAGAAAATCAGACATGTCTCTTTTTATAACATTCCTTTACTCCCAAATAAGCCTCACATAAACCTCAGCAAAATTGTTACGTTTTCAGCACATGAATCCAGCAGCAGATGCTTCAGGGCTTCCTCGTGTCTCTTAGCTTCAGAATGATTAATGAGACAATTGCGCCCTTCGCCCCTGGCCACTGTTTGAAATTCATTCAAATGATAAAGTTGGTCCCCTCAATTTTTTTCTGAGTTCCTAAGGAGCCATTGTCACCTAGAGGCTTTTGTGTACAGGCTGCATCTTCAGAAAGTCTGTAAATCAAATTTGGCGTAGTAAAAGATATCAGTCTCCATCAGTTCATCTGCTGCAAAGTGAATACATATTTCCGCTTACGTATGCCAAGTTTTATTTTCAAATAATCTGACATTGCAACATGCCTGCAAAGGACCCTGGGTGGCAATGGCTCTTTAATTGCTGCCGACCATTGATGCTCTAAATCTACTATAGATAGATGATACATCTGTCTCTAAGCCAGCGACGTACCCAGGAATTCGAAAGGGGGGTCGGATGGTTGTTTCCCTTCATACAGTTTAGGTGAAACCTGGAGCCTATTGATAATGACATGTCATGCATAGATTCGTTTCAAATATCTAAAAGAAAACTTTCTTCCTCCTAGGGTAATTCTTTGAATGGTCAGATTTGGAGAAAAAAGCCTCCCCTTCCACGCTCCAACGTCGCTTGGATATGTTGCTAACTTACCCGACCATTTTCTTCTCAAATTTAAAGAAGTGAAAGTGTAAATAAAAGCTGAACAGTATGCTTTTAAGCATATCCTTTTTATTTGCTTTTTGCAAATAAGAACTCTTCTTTTTCTCCACGGTGACTCGTCTTTTCATTGCAGTTTCGATCTTACCTAAGGATTTCTGGATTTCTGACTTTTAAATAAAGTTTCCCAATCTTTTCGAATTTGACAAGTGGCATTTCACTCATTGGAAAAAGGGTGCGAGATTTTTTTCAGAACAGAAGAATTTTTACGGATTTTGGTGAAACATTCGTGGAAACAAAGGACTTTTGTGGAAGATGTACAAGAAGTTTGAAATGCCCCTCGGAATTTGGGGGCAATGTCCCCAGTCACCACAATTTCTGCCACTGTTAAAGAAGCCTACCAATATTTAGAAATTGCTCTAGTGCCTTCGCAGTAATACAGGAAACTGCGAAGGCAGTAGTAATACTTATTTCCTGTATAGTATGATACAGGAAATAAGTGAAAATAAGTCAAACTATGCCAAGGCTTTCCATGAATGAAATGAATAGCTGCTAAGATATATTTTCTTGCAATGAAAATATCAATTTTTTGATGATATAAGAATGGAGTTTCTTGTCAGCAGTTTTTTTTGAAAGAAACATTCGTGTTCAACTGTACACTTATAAAATAGATGTGTGCATTGATATGTAAGGAATTGGAAATAAGGTGCTCTGTGAGAAAATACTACGGTATGTTAGAATTCAGCTTTTCATATAAATATACTGCGATTTTATTTGTTGGTTCCCATAGGTAACCTTTAGCCTCAAAGGATTCAGTGGCATGGGATATGTCCTTTCAATCGGACTGTACGACCACACGACCCTGGACCCTGTGACACTGGACCCTACGACCCCAGACCATACGATTATACGACCATTCGACCATACGACCCCGGTCCAAAGTTTGATACATATCAGGGGCGGATCCAGCATCTTAGCTGAGTGGGTTACATGGGAAATCTTTTGGGACCATGCCCTTCCAAACACAGGACACGCCCTTTGAAAACAAAGTAAAGAGCTCCCTTCAGATAAACACGGTTTCCTTGCGCAGTTTTTTGAAAGGGAAAAGGAATGGTATGTGTATTTTACCATTTTACCTAGGTAGGCCTACTGGATTTTACCTTCTGACTCTGCTTTCAAAATTCTTCGGTGCATTTTCCACACACTTAATGACATAATATTTCCATCTTTGAAAATCGAATGAGATGTTTCCGGCGTAGCAAGTTTAAGTTTATCTAGGGCCTCGACCCGGGGGGGGGGGGGCACATAACATGTTGAGGGTACGGGTATGTGCCGCCCATATGGGTGGGTTTTTGGGCCCCAAATTCTCTAAACAAGGGTCCCTTTTTCGGCAGATTTTCCATAAACAAGGGTGGGCTACCCAGAAATTGGTGAAAAATAGCAAAAAATAGGTGGTTTTCCGCCAAAATTCATCGTAAAAGTGGGTATGACGGTTACTTTCGGTAGTTAGAAGAGGGTACCTTTTTGAAAACCGGGCGGCAGACCCCCGTCCATCCGCAAGTCATGTAGCCCCCCCGGGGGCCTCGATAACAGACAACTGAGGCAACTGAGTGTGCGAGTCGATCATCTTCTTCGGCCTAACCTGAGCTGTGTGTGAAACTGAAGCTGGATCGTCTTTGCATTGTTGCTGTAGTTGTCTGAAACCTCAAGTATCACACGCATCACTGATTTTTATGCATCTGACTTCTATTGTTCTCAATGACGAAAACAATCGTTTGAGCTTGGACAGCTTTTGTCAAAATTAAATCAAGCACGTTATGAGTTTACTGTAACCCTGCAAGGAGGGTTCAACCTGCGCAGTGTGTCCTGAAATCGTCATATGCGCACGTTTTGCAGGGTTCTAGATCTCATTGCCACGCTTCGTTGCAAATAATTCAATTCAATGTACGGCGATGAATAGCGCTGCTGGTTTACGATTTGGCTTCAACCAAAGGCAAAGATATCTGCCTGCTTGTGATTTACAGAATTCAGTCTTTATCGATTCAAGATGTTGACTGGTTTACAGAATCCTTTGAACCCCCCTTGGATCCGCCCCTGGATACATATAGCTTAAGAAAATTTTTCACCACCGATGGTTTAGTGAACACACAAAACATTAGTACGTGTCAAAGTTTTCTTGGTCACGTAGAATTCTGTGTATTCATACTGAGCTAGCCAGTTGTTGTGAGCAAAACCGGCCCCCCTAAATACAATTAGAATGGATGAATATCTATGTTGAATATCCACAAATATGCACTTCTTCAAATTTTCCATGTTTCAGTTAGAAGGCCATGAAAGTATCAGACTCAGAATGGAGGGCTACAAAGCATTTCGACCGTTAGGGCTACTCCAGTCTTTCTAGCCTTTCTAATTTTTCTAGAACAATAACAAAGAAGTAAGAAAGTTATATCTTAAATGCAAACATTTCTTTATTATTATCCAGATCCCCAGTCACTCATGTGCATATCTATTGACGTTGAAAATAATGAAAGTATCAATACATCATAACAAAGTCTTGTTAACCAAATACATAAAACTTTGGCCTGGGGTCGTATTGTCGTATGATCTGGGGTTGTAAGTCCCGGGTCGCAGAGTCCTCAGGTCCGGTCAAAAGAACGTCTGAGTTTTTTGTCCGAATGATGAACAGATTTCGTGATGGGGCAGATTTTCAGTATTGCGAGTTGGCAAGCTAACGGCTGCATGCATGATATAAGTAAAAAGACTTCAGAAATGATCTTATGGCAGAAAATCTGTCCATTGTTGGACCTTTCATGCTGAATTCTCTTTCAGAGTTCGTAAACAAGTAGTACAAAAGATGATACTGATAGAAGGAAAATAGTGATGAAGTCATTTACTAACTTGTTGAAAAATAGACCTAGGACCTTTCATCATTATTTACATAATTTTGAAATCATGGAAAAGCGATGAATCAGGGGAGTAGAAGAGGCAGTTACTGGACTCGAAGTAAGCTTTGCTTAATTCATTACTAAAGTTGCATTATTTTCATTCAACAGCAGACAAGAAATAGCTATTTCGTCATTAAATAAGAAAATCGTTTCGCCAAATTCAGACTCTGCACACCTCAGTTATATTACTTAGCTTAGTCCCAGCGATGAGTGAATTGCTGAACTGTGATTGAGGTTATTTCCAAGTCACCCCTTTTGTATCAACCGAGGCAGGCTCTCCCTCGCTGTGAAACTTTAACCATACTCTTCTTTGGTAAAAAACTTGGTTAAGGAACAGTTTACAATCAAACATTTCTTTATACGGGTAAACAGGATTTCTTTGGATTTGGCCTTGAGCCAGTCATCCAAGTCAACATTTGGAAATGCTCCTAGGGTCACAGGTCTGATTTGTACTGTATGCCAGTTTGGCCGAAGCAGAGAAACTCGTGCTATGCGTGTATGGCCTTTAATAAAAGCGTCAAAAATCAGTTTGAAGAGTAATCACTTTGTAACTTGGGCCAAATCTTCATTAAGAATTGAGTAAAGGTTCTATGCGTTGTAATCAGTAAATTTATAAGCAGAAGACCGAAAAAACTACAAGGGCAGATTCTTAATTTGTAGCGCTGCGACTAAACCAAGAAGAGAGCCTCTACAAAATGGGACAATAACTTCGTGGTATCCAACGTGAGCATCGAAATACTTTAGCACAAGCCAGATAGATACTGCAGCTAACATAATATCAACTATTTGCAAGCTTTTACTCCCTCGGTGTCTGGAAAAAGCAGCTGCAAAACTTGTTTTTAGCTCAGATTGAACGCTGCCATCACATTTCTGTGGCTGCCATCAGCATCCACAAAGAAAGGTCGAAGGTTAAGGCCTATTGTTGAATTGAATTGCTAAAATTTCGGTACAAAACCCCTCTTCACATTACCCCAAGATACTGTACGAAGAAAAGCATTGGACCACAGGCAAGCCTTTATCGTCAGCTATTTTACATTTTTTTTCTGAAATTTTTGGAGGTAAGCAGTAGGCGTGAGGAGCTGCGTGCGGGAAAGTGTCACAAACAGGAATGTGCGTAACAAAACTCTTCATCGCTTATATATATAGATAGATTCTCGATATGAGGAATAGCCCCACAGTTCTGGCATTTAAAGGAAACTGATCCCTTACCTAATGCCTGCATTTCACATTATTCTTTGTAGATATGAAATATTCATCATATCCATCATTGTTGTTTTTTACTAGTGTCTTAAATTCAACCTTTTCCAGATCTTTTCCTATTTGTTTGATCCATGTTAATTTTTTCCCATCCCTTGCAGTCTGCGTTTGCCAAAGAAATTTGAGCCTGCGCAGTTTCGAAAGTATGATCATAATATCTCATTTTTGCTCGCGGAACGAAGTGACGCGAGTTTGTGAGATGGGATGGGAAATTTCCCGTAGATATTTTTTCCTTTTATATCAGGACCCATACTGCTTTGTGAAAGTTTTGAACAAAGCATCTTTTCAACTCTGCTGTCTGCGGAATAGCATACTGGAAAAACCAGACCGTATGACTCTGAGACCCCAGTAACCCTTAGGACCCATCAGGACCGAGTTTAAAAGGATCCTCAACATTAAGGGGTCATCCCCTCTTAATAAAGGCAGTGTTTCAAGATACTATATGCTAATCAGGCCGTTTCTGCTATAATTTTTCAAATTTAGCGCCAATACCGTTCACTTCAGCATGGGGTGAATACCGTTTCTATGGTGAATACCCTTGAACAGACGTAGCACCAGTACAGATAAAAACATTTTATTCTTTGAATTGCTGAGCATGCAGTGGCAGCGCCAGCTCTGACGAATCCATAGCTAGGCTTTTCAGGTAGGTTTTTCTGCGCAATCAGTCAGATATGCTTTTCCTACCCTTGAATATTTAATGAAAAAAGAACAGAGAGAAAACAACGATAAATACTTGGATGATAATTGAAACCGTGTTAAAAACAACAAGAGAAACTGTGGCCAACCTTTTTAAAACTGCCCGTAGTTGACATATCTGCAAGGAAAACCTGTCTTGTTATCTGATGCCATCTTAGGGAATGACTCCTTTCAAACTCTGTACTTCAGGTCCTAGAGGTCGTATTAGTCTCAGGGCCATAGGGTCTGGTTTTTCCGGTATGCCCTGTGGAATTTATTGCACACAGCACTTTTCAATACCTCTGTTGTCTGGCTTGTCTGAAGTGGAATCAAAACCAGTCATAGCAAGTTTGTCCAGTTTCAATCCAGTCACGTACTAAAATAGACTATTGTAATTCTTTTCTTCAAAAAGAAAAGAAATCAATGAATGAATGTTATTCCTGTCTGCCCGCTCATCGGCCTACAGAACAGATTTCAGAAAGAAAACAATCATGCAGCAACTGAAATTTGGAATCCATGAGAACCAAGGCGCACTATGGGAGACGATGGGGTGGATATTGGAGGTGCAGATGAACCCCTCCAAATTTGAACTGTTATGGGGGCATATGGCTAAAAACTACTCTCACATTCAGCAATGCCATGCTCTTTGTTTACTCTCAGTGAAAGTTTACAATGTTGACACCCCCGGTCAAGTGTTCCCGTACATTCTACCCCGGTGAATTACCCGCTGGAAAAATATGACTTCGTTTTAAGACCACTAGGACCCTGGTGAACATCTGACCTCTCACCGGGGCACTTAGACGGGGGTTTATTTTGGGTTGAATAAAACGTAAATCTGGAACAGAAACGAAACTAAATCCGTTCGTCTGGTAATTCCATTCAGCCTCTGTGAAGGAGAATGAAACATCTAAATCACACTAAACATAGCAAGAGTGAGATTTGAAGGCGGAGGTCTGCAAACACTGGAACCTGATAGGAATATTTCATCGTGATGACTTCAAGAGCGCCAAGGGGAGTTTCACTTTCAAGGAATATTTTACATCTCCGGCAAAGATCCTTTTGTTTTGGAGAAAAATCCACCAAAAATCCGTAAAAATCCTGTTATTCTGGAAACGTTACGTACGATTTTTTCGTTCGAATTTTTAACGCCTTGCACAAAAACTATTGGAACTATTCATGTGTGCCAACTCGAACTGCTCATCCACAGCAACAGGAATCTTAGTTGAAATTGACGCAAAATATCACTGCACCGGCACCGTGTTGCCCTGGCCTAACATCTTACCTTGTGTGGCTGGATAGCAATGCCTACAGTTACATTTTGTAATGAACTAAATGATAACAAAATCGGATATCCCAGTTACTTTCCGCGAGCTACCCATAGGTTCACCTTTGATTCCTAATTAAAAACTGCATTATTTGCACCGACAATTGACTTAGTAGAAAGGCAATATAACGATCAACTTGCCATGCAATTGTTAGTTCATGGTTTCGAGACTTCAGATGATACTTACATGAAGGCCTTGCCTGTCACACGTTGCTGTTGACCACAATCATAAGAGATTTGATAACGAGTGCTCTGAGTAAGACCAGCTCGCAGCATTCCCTAACTATTGTTATTTTTCTAGTTACTATTATTATTTGCAAACTTTTGTCTTTATGTATTAGATGATAGGGATAAGCATGATTAAATGAAAATGAAATGAAAAATGAATCATCTATGCAGCGTCTTTTGAAATTTCGCATCAGTCACATAATGAAATGTTTCTGAATTTTCAAAAAGTTTCCCTTTTATTTGGACTGGGTTACCCAGTAGTTCTCTTTCGTTTCAATCTTGACCTTTCTCTGCATCGAATAGATGTTATTTTTCATTTCACTTGTTGGGCGAATCCTGCTCTAAAATTGAGGTAACCTCGTTTTGGTGTCTTTACCATTTAAATAGCATATTTTGGAAGGCATATTTTGACTCTAAAGCCTCGTTAAAACGCTCTCAACATTGCACTGAACATCACTCAACATTTGTAGAGCGATGTTTAGTGATGTTGAGTTGTGTTGAGTGGGGGTGTTAAAACGCTCTCAACAATTAGACTCAACATTTGTTCATTGATGGTCTTTGTTGACAATTCTTGTTGGTTTTTTAGCTTTCTTCCCCATCGACATTAGTTGCCTGATAACTTTTTTACTGCAGGATTTCAGGCGCAACGATTCAATCCCAAGATCGACCTGCTCTTGTTCAGAAGCCTGCTCTCTGTCTTGCTGCTTATTTGCTTTCACTGCCAACTGCATCCATGATTTCGTAGCGATTTGCCATAGCGATTCATGAACTTCGACTTCTCTCTCACCTACTTGCACTAAGCTCTCGATATGTTTCGAGCTTTCTTTCGTTTTCTGTTTTTGGCGCGAGGAGAATGAGTCTGGTGCGCTTGCGCCGACTGAACATTGTTGGATAGGGTGTTAAAACGCTCTCAACATAGCTCAACAACACCTAGAACAATAGAAATGTTGCGTTGATCCACTGAACATTTTTTACTTCTTTCAAACTCCACTCAACATCGCTGAACACCGCTCAACATCACTGAACATCACTCAACAAGGTGTTAAAATGCTCTCAACATTTGCCCTCTACAAATGTTGAGCGATGTTCGGTGAATTGTTGAGAGCGTTTTAACGGGGCTTAAGCCAAGTAAGTAGGCCTGTTCAATTTTTCGCAAGTATTGAAGGGAAGTCTCGAAGGGAACTCTCGAAAAGAAAAAACGGACAGTTTTTCTTTTGAAGAAAAACTGTATTATTGTAGAGATCAAATGTATTTGGAAAAACGGTACAGCAATTTCTTTGTGTTCATCATTCTGTGGTCAAAGTTTGTAAAAGGAAAAGCTCACCGATATCATTTTGTGGGTCATAAGGTTTACCAGTTGAAGCATCATATCTTTGAAAGAGTTCATCGATTTCTTGTGAGAGACTCTTCTCTAACTTCTCCAAACCATTTCCATAAAACTTAAGCGATGCATGAGCAAATTTCCGCATCAACCTCAACTTAGGGCAGCTATCCATGAATCCAATATCTTGATAGCCACGGCTTATCAAGTATGCAGGGTATGTATCTTGCGGCCTACCCGACAAATCTTCGCCGCTTCTGAGCAAGGCCTGTTTCGTTGGCTCAATGCTGTTCACTACAACTACTCTTTGATTTCCAATGCTTATACTCATCACATCGCCATATTGTTTTGATAAAGTTTTGAGAGCCTCATGAGGTTTCTTGCCAAGTTGATGCAAGTTGCCGATGACAGGAAGTGGAATTGGTCCTGGTGGATACCGCTTTAGTTGCGCTATGTGGATGATGTAATTAACCAGAATATACACAAGAACTCCGACTAGAAGAGCGCACAGTATTTCCCACAACATGTTTGCTTTGGTTCGAAAATCGAAGTAATCTAAATCAGGCAGCAATGACAAAGTATGTACGATTTCTTTGAGTAATGTATTTATTGTGACCACCAACCACAAGTTCACAGTGCGAAAACAACATCCGTTTTGTTGATCGTTGCTTTGAGATCAGTGGTTATTTGAATTTAGCTCTATCTAGATTAAGGTTGACCATGGAGTTGAGAAGAGTTTATACAAATGAAAATGCCTGGAGACTTTTCGCAATAGCCAAGCTCTGTTGTTGTGATGTGAACTGTTGAGGATTTAAAGGCTCTAAGCAATAGGCATCCCATGCACTGCAGCCCTGTTTGTTTAGGGTGGTCAAATTTCTGGGCTGTGGGCAGACACAAGCCTCGTCTCGTTTTATGCTGCATTCAAGTAACTTGGTGATATCCCTTGAATTAACCATAGCTGCAGCCCCCAAGTACGAGCATATTTTTCCATGGACGTGTTTGCATCAGAAGGTGGACTTGGGTGGACATGTGTGGACATAGGGTGGAAATTAGGTCCACCCGGGTCCACCCCGTAGCCGCAGTCAAAACTCAGAAAGCATGTGGCCTGCTCAAGAGAGATAAAATTCGTGTCAAATTAGATGTAACCATAGATTTGCAATAACGCAAAATTCCTTTGCAAACAACCTTTATTGTTTTTATTCGCGGGCATTGGCATCTTATCAAAGTCAGACTTTAGATTAGTAACAGAAGAGCAAGAGAACATATGTAGCGGAATTTAAAGTGAATATGATGCACACATATTTTCTAAAAGGAACTGCTCTTAAGAAACTCAACTCTAAGATCACGAAAAAATTAAGAATTTCTGCTACTGGAAAATTTAGACTTAGGAAACTGTTTCCATTGATACAGATAAGTTATTGCTTATATTGACTTGTTTCTTTCCTTTCAGGGTTTTAGATTGATTCGTTATTTCTCTTGTTGGATTTAGCTACGTGCAAGTTGGTAGACAGTTCCTTAAATCTTTGGGCCATTTGCTATCAAAGTTTCATACGTGTTTCCTATATTCTTGATGCCAGCAGTGGAGAGTTCATTTAGTTTTGTCAAAAGGGCTCCAAATTTACTTTGTAAGAACTCCAAAGAAGAAACATAATTTGCGCTGACATCTTCTAGGTCTTCGAGTGACCTAGGAAAATTAAAAGTGCAAATTCCAAACGTTTCTTACACTGCATTCACACTGACACAGTTAAACCAGCTTTATCTAAACCAGTCTAAATTTCAACCAATCAAATGACTGGATTTGTTGGATTGACCAATCAGAAGGCGTTATTCGAATACCTGGTTTTGTTAAAGCTGGTTTAACTTGCTTCTTCATAAGCTGTTTCTTTTGGGAGATACATGTATTCTCTCCCTATAGTTGCAGGTAAATTTGGTTACTGTTTTTTAAGTGATCGTAAGTTACTGTAGCACCCATAAAGTTTTCGAAATACGCTGTACTTTGCAACTGTTACAAGCAAGTTACGAAATATTTTAGAAATGATTTACATGTCAAAGAGCACACGATCACAAAACTTTTAGACTGATAAGTGTGGCAAATATATGTTGATTTTTTCTTTTGCTTTGATAAATATAGACGCAGAATTTTCACTGCTCCCTTCCAATTCCGCGCCCCGGACCTTTCTTCCTGTAGGCCCCCCTCTAGACGGTCCTCTCCCAACAGAATTCGACGATGAGTAAGGACAAAGAGAACAAAATAAAATCGCAAGTCAAAAATCGATTAGATAGCTTCAGAGAAAAGTCACTTATGACAAATACAGCATTCGACAGTCATCTAGTCTTCAGCATCTTTTTTGTAGTAAGATGTTGTAGGAGTTGGGCGAGTATGTGATGGCCAGCTTTCCCTCGAGATTCGGCAGCCCCTCTGAAGAAGGCTTCAGCTCGTAGCGGTAGAGAAGATTTGACAAGAAGAGGAATAACTCCACCTTTGCAAGAGCTTCTCCTACGCAAACTCTCCTTCCAGCTCCAAAAGGCATGTAACTTGCTTTCATTCCTGGGACAAGATTGCCATTTTCATCCAACCATCTTTCTGGCCTAAACACGAAAGGTTCTTCCCATTCACGTTCATCATGGTGTAACGCCCATTGATTGAACCATATTTGTGTTCCCTGTGGTACAGTTTGCCGCCCAATCTTTGTGTCACGCGTTGTTTTATGTGGAACACCGAGTGGCACAAGAGACGAAAATCGCAGTGTCTCTTGAATCGTTGACTCGAAGTATGGCAAGCTTCCACGATCACTCAAACGAGGCTGTCTGTCACCAATGACCATTTTGCGCTCCTCCGCAATTCGCCGTTGCACTTCAGGCCATGTGACTAGATATGCGAAGCACCATTGCAAAGTGGTTGTTGTTGTTTCAGCGCCAGCGATGAATAGATCAGCAAGTATCATCTCAAGATTTTGATCGGTCAGCGGTACTTTAATCTTGCTGTCTACCATGTTCTCTTTTGTGACCTCCTTTATGAGCGCATCGGTGAAGTCACGTGGTTTGTCTGGATCTATCGTTGCCTTGTGCTCTCGAACTTTCCTCGCCAGGAGTTCGTCACGTATTGCAACACTTTCCTTCAGTTTTGTTAACCCTGTGTTAGGAATGAATCGCAGCCATGGAAGAAAAGACATTGCACTCGTATTGTCTATCCCTTGCACCAATAATCTGGTGTGATGAATAACTCGCTTGAATTCCTCGTCTTCTATTTTGTATCGATGTCCAAAGATTATCGCACATATGATATTGATGACAGCCAATGCTGAAAAATAAAAAAAAAATACAGTAAGAACCAGGGCCGCCGAGAGCGAGGCCGGGCCCCGGGGAATTTCGTGAATATTTTGCGGCAGCGTAGCGAGGACAAATTATGTGGGGGCAGGAGAGGGAAGGGGTCTGGGGGCGAAGCCCCCAGGAAAATTTTTGGGGCTGAGCCCTTTACTTTGGCTTAGAATGCATCTCCCAACATTATGCTTGCCAAAGGAAACTTGGATGATTTTATGACAGTAATTCTATGAATCAAAGTGCAGTGCGAGGACTTGTCGCTTGTTCTCAAATCTCAATATGATTCAACGAACAAATTTGGAATAAATAATGAACTGAGGCCCGTGATCTTATTGCTAAGTGCAATTGTCAAGAAAAAAGTTCGACTTCCCGGGCCCCTTGTGAAGCCCAGCTCGATGACATCACTACAGCAAAAACAAAGGTTCTTTTTTACGGGCCCCTGGCGGGGCCCGGGCCCCGGGGCAGTTGCCCCGGCTACCCCCCCTCTCGGCGGTCCTGGTAAGAACCCTTCAAATAGAAACCAGGTTTTTCAAAACAGCCTGTTTAGTTTCTTATTAAAAGGGCACTTATCAAGGAAAGAAGCTGAAAGGTTTCTTGTAATACGGTTAAGAAACCTTCAATGGTTTCTAGTTAAATATCTTTACATACATACATGAGTATACTGTAAATACACTGCTGCACATCATAAACTGAGATTTAAGATTACCAAAAATGGAAGTTCACCAAATTTGTATGCTGATGCAAGCTTCTGCATGAATTTGTGCATTTAAAAATGGCCTCATCATAAATTGTTCAGCCATGATGGAGTATGTTATATATTTGGGATCCTCAAACCTTCAGTCAGGCTGAGAAGTTTCTTATATGAGGGAACCATTTCTCAAAAAAATCAGCCTGAGGTTTCTTATAAAGTGGTTTCTATTTTGCGGGTTCTTACTGTAGTATGCACGTTCAGTGACTCATTCACTCTTCATTCTACTTCGTACCAAAGCCCTGCTTTGTTAATTTCATGTGCTTTCGGAACTCTTTTACACATTTTATGTCAGGAAGTTTATAGTTTGATTGTAGATGGAGAGGAGAAAGCCTCACTCTACAAGGAACCTCAACTTAAATTGAACTGATGTTGTTGTTTTCTCTTTAGTAGTTATATGTAATCAGTCTATAGAATAGGCGGTAAAATCCAATTTCGTTTAAGTTTTGCGGCAACGCCGTGAGGCTGATGAACTCGAGCTTTCATACAGCGTTGACTTTTGCCTAGCCATTGCGCAGGCTAGCCGTATCGCCCTGTCAGCTAGCACCTCTCATTAAAAGACCAAGCAATATTCTACATTACCCATGTCTTATATTCATCTTTAACTATCTGAAATTCAACCGTTTGTGAGACTTAGTTGCAGCAGCCTGAAAGCCAATTACCTTATTGGTTTGGGTCATCTCTGATTTTGCAGAGAAGAGTATATTGTAATGAAAATAAATCTTTCTTTATAACGATCCCGGTCGTTGTCTTCATGTGTGGTACAATAACTAAAGGTTAAAGATAATTAACGAGGGTCAATTAAATCGGGCGGATAGTTACACAAGCCGGTTCCTTGCGGTGGCCTTGCGGTTTCTTTCCTGCTTAGTTACCAAAGCAGATGATATTTGCTCAGATCTCCTTCTGCGATATTTTCATACAATTGTGGCCAAAAATATCTCAGACATGGCCCAATGTCAGTATTTTTGTAACATTCCCGCATTTTTTTATAAGAAACTGGTTATAAGAAACTGAACTCTCAGATCGCCAAAAAATTAAGAGATTCCAATATAGAGACAATATAAGTTAAGAAATTAAGAAAATACAACAACTTTATCTGAAACAATATGGTCGTTTGAAATGTTGAGTGGAAAGCGACTGGCAGCAGACTTCAGCAGACTGAGATGCTTAAGACAGGACAACAGAGAATATCGAATTGCAACTTTCTTTGAATGTTGCAAAAACTCATACCATGCTTGTTTGCACCAAACAGAAACATGCCACTCTCAAAAGTCGGAATGAAGACTTGAAATTGAATATTCGTGAAAATGAGCTTCCAGTTGTTGAAAAAACGAAATACCTTGGTGTACAAATTGACTGCTCTTTGGACTGGAAAGAACAAATCAAGGCGGTCTCTGCCAAGGTTTCCAGGGCAGTAGGCTTTTTGAAGCATGCCAAATCATTCCTACCAAGAGAATCGCTGAAAACTCTCTACACGGGTATTGTGGAGCCCCACTTTCGATACTGTTGCTCTGTTTGGGGATGCGCAGGTTCAACTGAAATTAATCAGTTGCAAAAACTTCAGAATCGCGCTGCAAGAATTGTAACAAACAGCAGCTACGACACCCCAGGCAGACCACTTATCGAAAGGCTTGGTTGGAAGACCATTCAGGAACTCATTAAAATTGATTCTGGAACAATGGTCTTCAAATCCCTCAATGGGTTGGCTCCGCAGTACTTGAGTAGTCTCTTCACAAGAAACTCGGCATGCTCCTCCCGTATTCTCCGCAATACAAACACGGACCTGAGGTTACCTTTGAAAAAAACAGCAAACGGTCAAAAATGATTTTCTTTCAGAGGAGCGCAGTTATGGAATAGCCTCTCAGCTGAGTCAAAGCAAGCACCCACCGTTAGCTTATTTAAGCAGACGATATAGGGTTTCTTTTTTTTTTATTTTTTTAAATGGACATTAGATATTGTAAATAGATTTTTAGATTGTTAAATAGGCTTAGGTTTTTAGATTCCGAAGTTTTTATATTAGTCATTTTTGTAATTTAGTTTAGTTTTAATTTATGGGAGGGCCCCTTGAAAATCAGCACTTCTGCTAAATGGCTACCCTCCCCGTTAGATAAATAAATCAAATCAAATCAAATAAAAAATCAAATCAAATCGAAACAGAAAAACATACAAGGGTAGGGCTGACAGTTCTGATTCTTTACAGCGATAAATAACCTAATAACACCTTCCAGGTTTCCCCATACCCGCGATGAATATGTCAAAAAAAATTCTCCACTTTGCCTTCATAATTTTGCCGAACTATAGCATATGCTCATCAGTGCGACACACGACAGGCTACCAAAGGTGACATCTTTCTTGGAAAAAGAATACTTTGCAACATCGACTAGAATGTGTTCGCTTTGCCGGCGCCAAATCCTGGAACGACATCTCACCTGCAATAAGAGAATCTCCCTCTCTTGCAAACTTCTGCTGCAAACTAAGGATTCATACATTGTCATCTTATAATTCTGACACCTAAATCCCTTGTAGAATTGGCATTTAACTTTACAAAAGAATCTTACATAAATTGTCCACAGCACCCGTGTCGAGATGACCTGAAACCACTAACAACTTTCAGAGTTGATCAAAGTCTTAAATCACTGCTAGAGGATGCTGTCCTTCCTCGATTAGTTTACCTGTTGAGGGAGTTCCTCCTAAAGAGATTCCTCTTCTACGAATTCATCTCTGTGTTGTGTACTATGTAGCGTTTTCTTTTATCCTGTGATTATCTTACTTGTATCAGGTATTAATGTCTTTGTATTATTATTGCCGTAGAAACGCTGTGTACCCCCTCTCTATTAAGGCCCCCTCTCTGATAATCCCTCCCCTCTGTGTCAGAATTGTAAATAAGCCTCCTCTCCATTAAGCCCCCCATGCATGTCAAATTCCAGAAATTGCCACACGTTTTCCATTCATTTAGCTAAAAACGCCTGCACGTTAGTTTTGATATTGTTTCTGAATCCGCTAAATATGAGGTAAAAGAACTAAAAAGCTATCATTTTTATCCATATCATTTGATTTTGCGAATAAGCCAAAATTAGGCGGTATGTAATTGTAATTGGGATTTTAAAATGATAGTGAACTGAACTCAACTGAGTTTCTTATAAAAAAATACGTTTGATCACGCAAAAGTATATTTAGAAATAAAGACAGGAGGTAACTCACCAATATCATTGTACGGATCAAATGCTTTGCCAACTGTAGCGTCATATCTTATAAAGAGTTCATCTATTTCTTGTAGAATACTCTCCTCCAGTTTCTCCAAACCATCTCCATAAAACTTGAGCGATGCATGAGCAACTTTGCGCATCAACCTCAGCTTTGGGCAACTATCCATGAATCCAATATCTTGATAGCCACGGCTTACCAAGTATGCTGGGTATGCATCTTGCGGCCTACCTGACAAATCTTCACCGCTTCTGAGCAAGGCCTGTTTCGTCGGCTCGATGCTGTTCACAACAACTACTCTTTGACCTCCAATACTGATGCCCATCACATCGCCATACTTCTTCGATAAAGCTTTGAGAGCCTCATGAGGTTTCTTACCAAGTTGATGCAAGTTGCCGATGACAGGCAGTGGAATTGGTCCTGGTGGATACCGCTTTAGTTGTGCTATGTGGATGATGTAATTAACCAGAATATACACAAGGACTCCAAATAGGAGAGCGTACAGTATATCCAACAGCATGTTTACTTCGAACTGAAAAGAGGAAAATAATTTAAGAATCGGGGAAAGGGCTGTTGATTAAATCGCAACAACACACAATTTCCCTTCACCCACAGCTTTGTCAGTTTGAGATAATGTCTTTTTCAAAAGAGAAAATGTATCCATGCAAGTATGGTCAGATTTACTAACTGTATCATTGAAGGTGACCGTCCAATCTGAGATGACTTTGATCATCAATATCATCATCATTAATAGATAAATTCAACTAGCGTTGTTTATAACAACTTCCAGTAAAGTCACCATACACTTAAAAAATCATCTCCTTATCTGCTGAAACAGTTGCCTGCATCACGCTTTTCATTGTACGAATCTAAACACATATAAACCTTTGCTCTAGTCTGCATTGTTTTGGAAAATAATCGTAGTTCTGTAGCCAAAAACATATAGATTCCTGCACTGGAGCTTCTTAAATCTTGGTGACCTGATAGTTAAGCTTCTAATAAGCTTCTTATAGAAACTGCGTGTAGTCTAGGCCGGCCTGTTGTTTTGAAGGTCGCACTATGAAGTCCTCTCATTCTCTCCCCTCGTAGTGTCATCTGATGGCCTTCTAGTTACAAGTCAAGTCCTTGTCAAAAGAGTAGCTGTTTTACGAGATACTTACCTTGGGTGGTTCTTTAAGCGAATTCTTCTCCATGTATCTGGTCGTAATGCTTTTCCTGTTCCCTGCAATGCAAGATTCAGCTTCTGTGCACAAACATTTGACTACGTGTGAAGCTTAAAATGTTGCGGTCTCTAGTTGTATCTTTCCATTGTTATCAGCTTTAATAAATACTTTCTCCTTGGTCCTGTAATCCCAATGGAGATGCGATAACACAGGGCATTGTTCGCTCGAAATCCTCGTTATGATTCAGTCAAGAAATATGATGGTTTGGTCCGGAAGAGGTTTCTCTAAAAATTCTTTGGATATTTTCACCATCCCTCGAACCTTGCTGTAAGATTTTTACGAGGGTTAGGAGAATATATCTGGTGAAAAACGGCTTCTTATGAAAAAATGCGCATAGCGGGTGACTCAAAAATGTTCCCTTCTTCAAAAAATCATTGCAGCAAACGTACTTCCACTATACACATTTTTTTGATAAGAAACTTGGATCAGGCCATAGAACTAAAAGTTTCTTAATTTAACATGAAATTTTGTCCATTTTAGTACTAAAAGTTTCTTAATTGGTTTCTTATTTTTTGAATGCATGAATTGTGAATGTGGTCACTAACACTGCTGCAGATTTGTTTCTTGATATTTAAAACATCATATAGGAATAAACAGTGTTCTGTTATGTTGAAAACACAAATGGTTAGATGATATTGCCCAATAATAAAGGTTCAACGATCTATTTGCTATAAAATTCATGCTTTTAACATTGAAAAGTTTCTTAGTACTTCTCAGACATAGTACAAGAGTTTCTCAAAATTTTGGCCATCTTAGTACTAGTTTCTTATCTTATAGACCAGTTTCTTGTAAAAAAAACGTGTATTGATCAAAATTAGTGTTTCTAATAGCTACAAACTTGAAGTAGTTTTGTAGTTTTATGGTAATCTTCAAGATAGTATTCCTGTGGTAAATTTGAAACATCAAAGAATGCATTTTCGCACATCATGCAGAAAATGCCCTTCAGTCGGTTCGGTTGAATTTGACCAGTTGGTTCTGATGTATGAGATAATTTAGAAGATATGTCCTGAGAGTCTGCACGATAAATTTGCTGAAAGATCCTCGATAAGCAAGTAGATAGATACAAGGAATACGACTGATCTCCAAATGCCAAAGCTAAATCTGGACTTCAATAGAAAAAGTTTTAGGTTGTGTTTGATTGGTACCAATTCTGAAAACGGTAGACTTAGCAGACTCAAAATTCGTGTTTGATTGACTCTCAGATTCCAAAATCGGCAGGTTTGGCAGGTTTGGAAGGCCTGCTGAACATTCTGCTCCGATAGGCAGAGGGTTTGGCAAACTTCGAAGAGATTCCCGTTCTCACTTGCAAAATTTTGAAAACGAGGCGAATGTGTTTGCATTGCTATGGTAATTGGTAACTTTAATCATAGTCACACTTTGTGACTATGCTTTAATCTTGGTTGCCAACACCAGACTCGTTACATGGATCGCAGGAAAAGAAGTAATGGTTAAAAATGTAAACACAAACATACCTGTGTCTTTATCGTGGTTTCTTCTGCCTTTCTTGGCTTTCCTTTGCTTCCCTGCCTCAGCTCAATTCATTGCTTCAAGTTCGTAATGGCCTAATTCAGTTTCTCTACAAAAGCGATGCTGCCCTCGTTTGCGGTTTGAATCACAAAACCGCAAACGAGGGTAGCCTCGCTTTTGCAGAGAAACTGAATTAGCTGCTTTTTCGGTGACCGAAAACGCCGTCTCTGTGTGGACGCGAACCCAAAATGGATAAAAATTATGCGTTGTCAAAAAGATCCGGATACGTGTGGACGGGAACTAATTCTTTTGGATTTGCCAAGAGATAGCTGCTTGGAAAATGATTTTTCAAACGAGGGGACCTCTTTGAGTCACCTGTTATTACTAGAAATCTTGAGGTGTTTTACATGTTCATTGAAAAGGCATGTACCAGCGTCTCCAGAATAAGATATTGATTGCTCAAGAGTGTTCTTCGTCTTGCTTTTAGATGAGAGATGCAGATGCTGTCATCATTCTTTGTAATAAGAACTGCCGAGATCCAACAGTCGAAGATACTACAAACATTTTGAGGTATGCTTGTTATTTACTATTGCCCTCCTTGACTCTTTATCTTTAAGGCTAAAGGACGATTTGCAGTTTACTAACAGAAAGCAAACAGAAACTTAGGGGAACCAGTTTGCTGTGTTTTATCTTTTGAAAGCTACCATGCCTAAATAAATGAAAATGAAATGAATGAAAAAAAACTGAGCTCAGATGTTATGCAGCGTCCAAAAACCAACTGACTTGAAATGGAAAGCTGGTTTCCTTTTGATTCAGTTTCGCGTCACGCTCACTTTTAATCGCCAAGAATCGACCAATCGCGCAATCCATCAACTGTTTATGTCAACTGCTAGTCATCTTGAATTGCTACCAGAACGGTTGATCAATGCCTCGACGTCTCTTTTAACCGTCTTGACCGCTACTCAAAACAGCTAGCAGTGAAGATTGAGAAATCATAGGACTAACCAAGATTGTTTGATTCGAGATGATTCTCAGCGGAGGCGGAAGCAAACTATTTCGTCTAAACGCATGCGCAGAAAGATTTTGATGATGCATTTTAGTGGAATATTTCCGTGGCGGAAAAGTAGGAGCTATTTTGAATTCTCCGTAGCGAAACATTCTGTTTCATGTTTTCTACCAATCAAATCAAAGAATGATGACGTCAACGAAAAGTGCGTGGTCTTCGATCGTTCCTTCCAACATGGCGTCTCAGCACGAAGGCCTAGATAGGCAGGCGATGCTAGATTTATTCACACTTCGGTAGTTCGATTTTTAGCTTTCTTCTTTAAATATACCTTATGCAAATCGACATCGTTTCGACATCGCCACGAAATCTTGATTTAGCGCGGAAAATTCCGCCAAACGTAAAATAAGCTTCAAAATGAAGTTTTTGTTGATATTGCTAAGCCACAGGTCCAAATGAAATCGATAGACTAATGCCCAGGTGATTCCTTACAAACAGTTAAAGTCGTCAGCTAGAGTCGTTGGATGAACGACTAAGGCCCAAAAGACTGAATGTGAACAACGACTCAGTGAGCCTGACGACTCCAATAATTGAATCAGTGAGATAGAAACTGGTCCTATTTTTAATACCTTTTTATTCGTTACTACTAATGAGTATACAGTAAAGTCCCGCCTTTAAGAAACTGCATTATAAGAAACTCAGGCCTGATTTTGGTAAATAAAATACCTGTCTACAAGAAACTATCCAGGCTGATTCATGTTCAGTTTCTTTTACAAAGGTACATAGTAATATTTTATGGTATATATTTGGATATGGCTCCAATAAGTCTCATTTAAGCCCAAATTATTATAATTTCAAGAAACTTTCCGTACTGACCCAAACTATCAGCTTCTTGTTCAACTGCACGTATTTAAAAAACGTTTTCTTAACAATTTTGACAGCTGTTTGGAATACAAAAGTGTTTCTTATACCATGGTATACACACCCTCACACCCTACTTTGAGGAAATATATTCTAACATAAGAAACCAATCAGGCTGTTTTTGTGAAATGAGTTTCTTAAAGGCGGGACTTTACTGTAGCTTTTATCATTTTTCTACTTGCTACACGTTTACATTTTTCAGATCGCATAAGTGTATACTTTGTCGACTTTTCCTAGATTCATGGGCATACTTTTCAAAAATTTCTTGATTTTTGGGTAGTACCTTTATACTTTGAATGGCACAACCCTGTATTATGGAAAACTTATGTGGGCTTGCAGTCTTTTTATCTGCTTCAAGCTAAAATGCTGCGAAGGGTTTTAGATGCTTTAACCCGGCTTGTTCCTTTCTGTTAATTTTTTATTCCTTCTAATAGGGTGATATCGGTGAAGAATTACAGCGAGCACATGAGATGCATTGTACAGCTGATGAACTACAGAAATAAGGTCAGTCAATTTAAAGCTGTCAATATGATTTGATCAATAATTATCGGGAACACATTTACATACACAACTGGTCTTTGCTTTGGATGTGAACTTGCACACCTTCCTCTTGCAAACAAAGACAAAGAGCACAAGTGATGCAGCTCAGTTCATTTGACCAGTTGCTAACGTTTATTTTAGGATTGCCCCCAAAATATAGCCTGCGTGCAGACTCTACGTTCAGTGCGGAGGAACGAAAAGGAGAAGAAAGCTCCCCGTAAAGTCTGCGCAACGGTGACCAATTCTATGTTTTGAGCTCTCAGATTTTGAACTTACTTATGTTCAACGTGTTCTGCGTGTAAAAAATTTTAGAATGATGTTTGTTGAGCGTAAATTACGCTGAAAACAGTTAAGAACAATAGTTAAATCGTGCAGCCAATTCCAGACGGTTCCACAAAATCCGAGAACTCAAAACATAGAATTTGTCGCTGTTGCGGAGACTCTACAGGGAGCTATCACTGAGATCAGTGGGAGCTATCTTTTCCTTTTCGCTCCTCCGCACTGACTGTAGAGTCTGCACGCAGGCTACTAAAATACGATTTGGCAAATGGGATTGGAGGTCCCCCTCCTCTTCCCTTCCTGATACTATCTAATGATCAACAACTATATTTATAATGCCTAGAACTTCAGTTGACTTTCCCATTAAGTTAATCAAAAGTATCAAGGATCTACGTCTGCTTATGTCAAACAGCTCAACTGCTGTAGGTTGACTGCGAACTAAGACTATGGTTTCTCTCTTAGGTCATCTATTCAGTTGACAGATTTTACAACTAGATCTTCGTAAATTACAAAATCTCTCTTTCGTTGTTTTGTAATTTTTCAGGTTTCATATAAAGTTCTGCCTATATTATTTTATTATTCAATGAGGTGACAAATTTGTGGGGGAAGTTTCCTCTTTTCGTCCAATTAGGCCAATTTAGGCCGATCGAAATCTTGTGTCTTTTCTCCTTTTTCTTCGTGTCTGACCTTTAAATTTTGTTTCAAATCGGTCCTGAGGATGTACATGTATTAAAGAAATGTACCTACTTCTCGTTATGGAAAGGCAGCTTGCCTCCGGTCTCCGGACGTCCATTGGTTGCTATGGCTGTTAGGCTCCTGGGCTCTAGGGTTGCTGAGCTTCAGAGGCTCAAGGCTCCTGTGCTCGAGGCTCCAAGCCTCTTGGGCTCCTGGGCTCTATGGGCTCCAGGCTCCTGGGCTCTGAAGTTAGCAGTACTCACACCATCAAGCGCGTTGACATCAAACCATTTAATATTTTTCCTTTCCAAACAGGCACATTTACTGAACTGTCCACAGTGGAATCCAAAAATTGGAGATGACATTGTTTGCATCGATGAGGTATGTATTATTATTATTTCCCTATCAGGCAATGTGCAGCTACCAAAAAGGATGTTTTTTATCTTGTTTTTATCAATTTTGTTATGTAAGTTGCATTGTAACTATATGAATTTATTAACCATTGTAAATATTGTAATTTGTGTGGCGAATTTTACGTACATATATATATGCAAGCGCTTTTAGATCAATGGAACGATACAACTATTTTTACAAGAAACTGTTTATAAGAAACTCAACTCTTAGATCGCCACAAAATTAAGAAAACCAGTGCTGGGAAAATATAGCTTAAGGACTACTTATTTTGACAAATGAAATCCTTAATCTAAATTTATATTATTTTCACTTGTTTCCTTTATCATATTACTCAAAATGTACCTGAATAATATCTAAGCATTGGAATTGCGAAGCATTGTTTTTAGTTTAGATTTTGACAGGGTAGTGAGCACGAAGATTGTTATAAAACCTTTAAGAATTTCTTAAGAAACTCCGAGTTCTCAAAATCTGATAATTTTAACAAACTCTTAGTACTGGCCCGATTCTTAGTTTCTTATCAATTTTTTTCTCCTTCTTACGAGCACTGGAAATATCAGTAAATTCAGCTTTACAAAACTTTCATGGTTGCAAAATGACTGAAATGGGCGTAGAACATCTGATCAAATTGTACGGGCGCTCCTCACACAGGACAATGCGCAAATGGGTTTTACTCTCTCCAGATTTATATTTGACATTGATTTTCAAACCAATACGAAAGAGTTTTAATCCCATGGCATTAAATGTGCAAAGAATATCTCTCACCCAAGAGAAATTGCATTTTCTTCATCACTCTGTGCGTCCTGTATGATTTGGTCGAGTATTTTAGGCCTTCTTTCCGTCATTTTGCAACCATGAAATTTTGTAAATTGAGGTTTACCTATATTTGCACTGCTCACAAGAAGGCGAGCAAAATCACAAGAATTCTTCTACCATTTGCATTTGTTTCAATTCCTAGCTGAAACTTGGTTTTATGGCACAGAGTTGTCATGCCACGGGATTCTCTACATTGCTTGCCAACCTGTTCGCAATGCGAGGAGACACAGTGAGTACCATGATAATCATTTCTTTATTTATGCATCAGTAATGCTTTTGTTTTATTTCATTTTATGTCAATTTGTGGTGCCGTAGACTTCGTTCACACGATGCCGGCACACTTTGAAAGCGGTGAAAAATTCGACGGATAGGCCTCCCGTTCACACGAAAACGGCACATTTTTTGCCGGCACATTTTGAAAACAGTAGATTTTGAAAACGGAACTCTAACCGACACATTTTGGAAACGGCAGCGTGTAAACACCTGAAAATAGTAAAAACAGAACAATTCTAGACACTTTTTGAATGAGACTGATCGACCATTAGGGCGTAGGTAAGCTTCTTTGGCATCAAAGTGTTGCAACGGGTTTTTGCCGTCTTAAGTTCCTACCGTTTTTAAATTGTTCCGGTATCATGTGAACGCTAGCTCAAATTTTGCAGCCGTCACATTTTTCACCGTTTTCAAACTGTGCAGGCATCGTGTGAACGCAGTCTTAGTGGAAACTTTTATGCTTCCAAACGCAACAAATTCACCCCAGCCCTTATATGAAAATAGTCGCAATCCTCGTTATTTGATGAATGGCCTCGTAAGATCTCATTACAATCAGCATATACATTGAATGCAAAAACCATCGGATCCGACACTAACATCTTACACCTTTAAATGAATCAAATCAATCAATCAATCAATCAATCAATCAATCGAACATTTCAAACGTCGAAATCTTTTAGTGTCTGAATATTGCTGAGATTTGTCTAAAAATGTCTGAAATCCTGCGCCTTACAGAGCCCCGGGGGGGGGGGGTACTTGACTAGGGAAGTGACGGGGGTGTGTGGCAAACCGCTCAACACCCTGTACCCTGTCGCATGAAAAATTGCCCAAAAGTATACCCTGTCGCATAAAAATTTTGCCAAAATCCATTGTTTCAAGAGAAATCTAAAAGGTGTCCTTCCACATGATACCCTGTCGCATAATTTTCTTATCAATTGTAATACCCTGTCGCATAGTTTTTATCAGAAAAGGACACCCTGTCGCATAATTTTTACCGTAAAAGGACACCCTGTTGAGCGGCACATCCCGTCAAGTCAAGTATGGGAGTACCCCCCCCCCCCCCGGGTACGGAGCTGTTGTTCTTTCAAGAAGTCCTGGCAGAAAATCTCTGATGTGTATTTAAGGGTCAGGGTCACGTAACCGTAAACAAACCTGTTATCTCTAGAATCTATATTGTTCCCGACACGTGGCCATTGTGCTCTGCACAGACTTTAGTGGATGGGGTGAATCCACACTAAAGTTACTTCTGAAGATCCACCACTATCTCTGCAATCGTACAATATATGAGTTTTTCGTTTGTTTCTCTACGAAGTACAAGAGTTCCATCTTCGAGGAAACACTTTCATTTTGAGAAACATAATGGAAAATAATTGTGATATGGCCTATCAAAAATACTGGAAAATCGTTGTTTCGAAAGGAGCTTTATTTCATTACGTGACCCTGCCCCTTTAATTTCGATACAGCTACCGAGCACTTTTCTCACTGTTACTCATTCTCATGCTAGACGTAGACAGCAGCGTTCACGCGATGCCGGCACATTTTGAACACGGTGAAAAACGGTGAAAAATGTGACGTATAGGCTTCTGTTCACACGAAAACGGCACATTTATTGCTGGCAGGTTTCGAAAACGGTGGATTTCGAAAACGGAACTCTAACAGGCAAATTTTTGAAACGGCATTATGTGAACGCTCAAAATGATGAAAGCAGAACATTTTGAAACATTTTTGAACATTTTCGAACGAGAATGATCGACTCTTAGGGTGTAGGGACATTTCTTTGGCATCGAAGTAACATAATTGGGCCAGTTGTTTGCTTTAGCCTGTGAACAGGCCTTATG
>OZ026590.1:4272555-4326555 GCA_964020215.1 Aurelia sp. 3 sensu Dawson et al. (2005)
TTAGTCATTTCTTTTGAATGTGAACATTTCAATCCATTTCACTTCCATTTCAGACCGATAGTGAGCTTATCAACAGGTAGAACATTTATGCAACCCTCACACTGTGATCGAAAATCTTGGAACCGCTAAAGACTTCACTAGAAGACTTAGTAATGTCTTGTGATCAGCAAGAATTTTACTGAATGATAATATGAAAGTGACAGTTAAGTTGTGGCTGTAGTGCCAAATGCTGGGATTGTCAAAGTAGAGCACACCTAGTTGCCTCCCTTGTCAAGATGTTCCAATTTTGCCTATCTATCTGGGTTTGAACCCTGTCCAAACTGTTCTGAATGCAAAGTCAGAGGGTTACACATTAACTGCTCCACAATTCCATCATTTGCCGGAATGCTCACTGGTTCTAAGACTTTACCAACATTCTTGCTAGTGCATTAAGTGTGATCAGCATTGATTGCATTCCTCGTATTTACTAATCTTTGAAAATGCAATATTCATTTCTCTTTCAGGAAAGAATAACAGGAAAAGCAAGCCAAATGTAGGTCGGTATTGATATATTAAAGATCCTGGGAAGGATAAAGGCTTAAGGTTGCATAGAGCAATAAATCTAAAAGTATGTAACTGAAATCGCTTTGCAGATGCCATGAATAGAACATAGCCTTTGGAATGATGTCATGTCATCCATGTGCGTGTCCTCTGTTCTTTTTTATAGAAATCCTGGTTACCTTTCTTCATTCCTTTGCAAAAAGATTTATTGAAGGAAACACAAGAAGATACTGTATGATTTCAAATAATGGATACATTTTTTGGCTCATATTTACAGCTCTTACATTTTGTTTCTACAGAACCACCAACTCAACAAGGCACCTTCATGTTCCCAAATGGAGACAAATATGGTGAGACTGGAAATTAGATCATGAAAATCAATTTTGTTAAAAGTTAGAAGCTTGTAGTATTTACATGTTGAACATGAAAGAGCAGGAGCTAGTCAAGCTAAGGTCTACTCAACTAAATAACAATGTCTTCTCAACTATGACTAAGGTCTACTCAACTAAATTACAATGTTAGGATAACTGTACGCAACTAAAGGTACCTAACATGAAATTCATGTTATTGTTATTGTTGTTGTTAATGTTAAGATGAAATTTATGAAATTCTTTAATAGGAAAATATTCAAGATTTTCCTGTTTAAGAATTCTTATTTGAATTTCATAGTTCTTGAGATTTTGGCAGAACATGAAGAACTCTAAAATTCTTCAAGAATTTTGAGAATTATTGCCTGTGAGTCAAAACTGAAGAGAAAAATTATCATTCTGACTATGTGTTTATTGAAATGAATCCAGCAATGTTTAGGAATTGTAATGCACATACCTACTGTAAAAATGCATTCATCAACAAAATTTTTGTGGAGATTGGCTACACCTAAGATTGCTTAGTGCTTGACTTCTGCATCCTCTTTGTAGTACTCTTTTTCTGTTTTTTTTTTGCTAATGTTTATTATGCTGTGGATGCTTTTGCAGATGGGCAGTATAAACAGATAGATGGTGTGATATTACGATCTGGCCAAGGTGAACATATAGCAAGTAATGGTACTGTCTACAAGGGAGAATGGGACCATGATAAAATGAATGGAAATGGTATGGGTTCTTTGCATTTGCTTAAAATAGGCCATTTCATAGTCAAGGTCGAATGTAAAATCATTGATTTCTATGCATCATGGGATCATATGGGGGAGGGGGCAAAAACAATCCATCAAAAAACCTGGAAATTGGATTCAGTTTTGAACTTGAAGTCCCCATGCAATCCTACAACAAATGCCTTCAAATTTTACTGCAGAATGGCTCATTGGCTTACAAACTTCAAAGAAAAAATGCTAGGTACAGAAGATTAGCAAACCAAAGTGGAAAGCCTGCAAACCACATTAAGCAGAGATTGCAGCAAAAAGGTTATCACAAATAGCTGAAAGTGGGCTTTTTTGCCATATAATACTAAAATTCCTCCTAAAAGCAAAGCAAATTTTTGTAATCCATCTTCAGATTGGGTACACCCCCAGGGGGGAACCAGCTGCAATTTTTGCCTGTTCAATAGTTTTCCAGCCTTTATACCTTTACTTCCTCAGATTTAAAATTTATTCTTGTTGCTCTTAAATATTTGTTTTCATTCCATCATTCTTTTATTTGAGATCCAAGCAGGGGCCCCAAAACCCCCGTTCTCATTTTTCCTCCCCATTTTCTATTGGCTGATGCTTACTCTTGTATACAATCATGATATGGTGTCTGAATATCACGAAAGTTTTGCTTATTTCCAGGCACGTTAACTCATCCAAATGGCTCAATGTATGAAGGAGAGTTTGTTGACAATTCAATGCATGGACATGGAAAATACACTTGGCCTGATGGTTCAAAATATGAAGGACCTTTCTATCAAAATAGGTAAGGGAACAGACCTATAGACTGATTATTTTGAATCCTAGTAATCACTACCACCCACTCACTCCTCGCTCATTCGCATACCGTTCTGAAATGTCACAGCACAAACAAATACACCATGCTTTCGGTTATTCCACGTTGCTTTTTACTGCAGCTGTTAACTTAGCTCTCTCCTCTTAGGGTTTGCAGGATTTAACAATCTCGTTAATGCATTGTTACAGTTGTTTGGTTGCTGTTCTTTTACAAGAGTTAACAGTTGCTTTCCACATATGGCCATGTCTAATGTTGCGTTTGTTGTTTTATTGTGATGAGGCTGTAATTCATAGCTAAAAGACACTGCCAATTAAATACCTTCAGGTTTATTTTTAGCCAATTGAGCTGAGCTGCCTCACTCCAAGATAAGATAAGGCTCAAATCCTTACTGGTTCTCAGAATACGGGAAATCATTCAACTTCACGATAATCAACCAATGGCAATCGCCGCTTTCGTGAAAGGGGTTGGAATTCTAAGCCGTTCAGACAATACCAATCGTTCGATATGAATTTCTAGTACCCCTACGAAAAGTGAATTGGATACTAGATCTTTGAAGCTATCAAAGATAATTTTGATCAATCGGTTGCAGAGATATCCTTCCAGACTTGTTTACATGTTTAGAAACATAGCTCGTTTGGGGACCGAGCTGCACTCATTTTCCGGTCGAAGAATATCGACCTTCGTCAAAACATGAATAGAAATCGGCACAAATGAGATATAGACACAAGAATTAAGGCGATGATGCATAATGACCTGAACAATAACCCGAACTGATTTGATTTGATTTGATTAAATATCTTTAATGAGGATACCCCAATCACCAAGAGGTGCTTTTCATGGAGGTCCTCAAAAGTGAAAAGTTACAATGAAGGTATAAAATATAGCTAGAAATCAATAGTAAACTACCTAAACCTAATGAAATCTTATACAGTTAAAAGCGATTACAGTCCTTCTTTACAATTCAAATCGTTCACTCCTATCCTTTCTCAAAATTTGAGGCAATTCTTAATAATTTCTGGCAGAAACATCATTTGGGCCTAAGCTTTCCCTCGCTCAAAACCCGTTTCAGTGCACTGAAAACGTTCTGGTTAAACTTCTTGAGCTCAATAAGCCACTTACCAATGACCCATAGGAATCAGTTTGAATTCGTTATCCTTTTGTAATGCAGCTAAATTCATCAACCATTTGTTGATGAACTGCAAAAACTTTCTTCTGGCCCATATTGGACAGAAAGTAGACTCCCCTATTGAGAAAAAGACCCAGGGATGGTCAAATTCCGGGGATGATGTTGATAATAGATATTGGATAAAACAGATATCCTTCTGGTAAAATCTGGAGTTTATGGATGACACCTAATATAGATAAAATCTAACATTTTGATATCTTGGTGAAATCTGTAGCAATGGCATTGGTTCAATTGAACTTACAGTCCAATGACAAATATCTTGGGAGGAATTTAGGTTCGTTTAAAAATATCTCCAACAACTCCGACTCAATTTCTTGCCTTGAATATGAGGCATCATTTGGAAACAACGGAGTTGGAACTGGTACTGGAAAGGCCTGGTACTTGAAATTCTCAGCGTTTTTTATCTTGCCCAAACCGAGAAATTTTGCAAAAAGCTTGAAAACTTAAGAAACACCAAACCAATGAGCCAGCAATATTTCGAAGTATATCATAACACCGTAGACCGATTACAATTCGTCGTAAATTTCGCTCATTTTTTCTAGGTAAGATAATTCAGCTCTATAGATATTAAATAGGTTAAAAGTATACGTAATTGCGAGCGAAAACTGAGACGAATTGTAATAAGTCTAGTAACACCGATGATTGAATTTTCTTGTTTATTTTACCAGGATGGAAGGCTATGGGAAATTCATCGACAACAAAAATCAAGGCTGGACTGGACAGTTTTCCCAGAAGACCGCAAATGATCTTCGATTTGCCCTCAATATGTAAATTATTTTCAACTCATCTGAATCATAATACTATGTGAATTAAAGAATTGTAGGGTAATCATGTAGATACCTAAGTAAGTATTTTGTTTGTAATATAAGTTCAGTACCATATTTAAGGGATACTAAGGCCCCGTTCACAATGCTCTGTTTTCATATAGACTAAACCTTCACATCGCTCCGCTGCGTTAACGGAGCTTATCGAAAACGTAAGTGAAAACGCATAAATCTATAAACGGTGCGTTTTCGGAGACATTTGAAAGCGCTTCACATTCCTTTGTTAATAGGCTGTTGTTTACCATGGCAATCAAAGTCACGATTGGCCCCTCACCGTTCTGCTGGGGCAATATGAACGCTTATCGCTTTCTTAGCGTATTTGTTTGAAAACGGAGGAATGTCAACGGGCAACGCTTTCATCAAAAGAGACGGATAGAAACGAGAACGACATATAATCTTCAAACATGAAAGGTGTTGTGTTGATAAAACAATATTTTTAATTGCAAATCTTAGTCTACGCAAAATTTTCAGAAGCATTGCTTTCTGCCGTTTTGGCTCTGTGTCCCACGAATCTTTGGTAGAAGATGTTCCTGAAAAAATCCCTGGAATTCACGTTATCTGACAAAGATCTCTGGCGTACATGCTTCTTTTAAACAATGAAAGGAACACAGAAACAAAAGGAACTGGCATAAGTCTTTGGCGGACGACGTAGAGCCGACCGGAGCCGACCGACTCCACCAAGGTGGGGAAGTTCTCGTTTATCTTGTGTTTTTCCACTGGAACAGGCTATGAATTTCTCGCATCTTTCAACAAATATTTCACAGATGACGTTTGAAAGGTTCCCTCCCCAGAAATTATTTAACTAATTCCGATAACTGATATTGATATTCTTTGAATTCCCAAGGCTTTAGCCTGTGATGATTTGGAACACAGGCTACAAGGCTTTAGTCGAAGAGTTTAAACTTTTTCAGCTGTTTTCTTGACTGTGTTGTGATAAGAGAGTTGAGCGTTTATGAATTTTGTTGTTCTAAAGCTATCATGTCCTTATTCTTCTAAAAGCTATCATCATAGTCATAATGGGAAAGTGTACATGCTATTGGCTCAGGGTATTTTTGGAACTCTCTTACTCTCGTATCTCATCCACGTTGCTTTGGCGACAAATTTTTCTAAATTTCCTTGCCAAAAACTTTTGTTCTTTATACCAATGTCATCTAATTTTTGCCTTCATCTGGACCACTAGACTTAAGGAGTTGTAAAGAGGAATCTGTCGTTTTTTGACAGTCAGAGATTTATCACAAAGTTTATGAATCATTTTTGAGCGAAAAAAACGTCGCTTCCTTTGTGTTCGGTCTCTTCTTTCGCGCCAAAATCAAAATCACCACGAATTCTAGACTCCCTGTGTCTAATAGGCGGGTCTTTTATCGATTTTGATTGGTTAATCAGACAATAGACCTGTTCGTGCCGGGATAACAAAGAAATGGAACAAGCAAACCTGATTGGTTCAATGACTAAAGTCTAAGCGCTGATTGGCTAAAATCAAACAATAAAACTTCAGGGTTGCACGCCAGCTACGATGCGCGGTTGCAGAAATCACTTTTGGCGCCCATCGTTTCACGAAGAAAGTTACCAATTTTTATTCAACTCTAAAATACATAAAAATGGTAAGTTAATGTTTATAACCCTACCTAATTGTTACTTATGTCCTTGCACTATGTTTAGAGTTCTACTTTTCTGTTATTTTCCTTCAACAGGCAGGAGGCAAAGCGGGTAAAGATTCAAAACAAAAGGCCAAGGCCATTTCAAGATCGGCAAGAGCAGGCCTTCAAGTAAGTACAACCTTTGTTGATAACGTATCTCGTTATAATTCGATCAGTTGCTTTGTAATATTGTTTATCCTTTACTTTTATCATTCCTTATTAATTAAAATTGTAATATCGTTGCTGATGAGGTAATTTCTCGTTTCCTTGCAGTTTCCAGTCGGTCGTATCCACAGGCACTTGAAAACTCGAACAACAAGTCATGGACGTGTCGGGGCAACAGCAGCCGTATACAGCGCAGCAATTTTAGAATATTTAACAGCCGAGGTAAAAGATCTTTCGAATCTTTATGTTACAGTATAATCTAACAAGGAATCAGGCTTTTGAAGGTGATGATTTGTGTAATGTTCACTGTAAAAACTTTGGCGCCCTTTTTCAACAATGGGTTTGAACTTGGCGCGCGAAGGTTGTCCAAGGACAAAGAAGGCTTCTTGTTCTCTCCTGGGTTTCTTGTTGCCCAGGACATGGCCTGCAGGTGACAGTGTTGATATATTTTTTAGGTGGAGGATTTTAAAATGCAATAATGGAGAACATCTTTCCCTTGAAATCAATAGGAAATAAATTTCGACTGAAACAATAGACATGAAGCGAGCAATAGTAGCTCTTATGATTGATCATGTCCTTTTGCATTTGTTTGCAATGATCAATATCCTATACCTTTCTTGAAGAAAATTGAAAAGTTATCTATAAAGACCCGATTGCCCGATTACCCAATATCTTACCTGCACTCTACAAACTTACCAATCTGGAGAAGATGCACATAAGATCTGTTAAAATTTTCACATCAAATTCAGTCATCACCGATAATTCCATTGATATGATTGCACCACCGGGGGGGGGGTTCTCTGCTAAATTTCGGGTAGGGGGTGCCGCCCACAGTTTCAAAATGTAACCGTTGGCTAGACCAATTTTTGTGAAAATGACAGCCTTGGCTAGGCTAATTTTTCCTTCAGAAGTGCTCTGAATTGGCATTTTCTAGGCAAACTTGCCGAATTTTCGCATTTTCTGGACCAAAATTTAAAACAAAGTTGGGATATTGGCATTGCTTCATAACGTTTAGAGTAGTTTCGGGTATCATGGAACACGAAAGGGGAAAACTTAAATCGTCACCTCAATTCAAGAAAAATTTGGCCACACTTGGTATAAGCAAGTAGGCCTAAGGGCCTGTTCATATGGAGGCGAGCCAGCCCGCTTACCGGGCTGGCCCGGTAGGCGAGACAGTTTTCATCTTGTGTTCATATGGAGAAATTCCAGCCCGCTTGCCGAGACAGAAATTTGACACTTGTCCAAAATGAGACACGGGCCCATTGTTTAGGGCCGCAGCGCATGAGCAATGGCGACATTTTCGTCTCGGTAGCCGGGATGGGGTGTTCATATGGGAAAAATTTCATCCCGCCTACCGAGATCTCGCCACTACACAAGTGAGATCTCGCTAAGCGGGCCAGCCCGCCTACTCATATGAACAGAAATCAAGTTTTGTATTGGAATTAGGGATGAGGTGAGATCTCGTCAAAGAGCTCCAGCCCGGTAAGCGGGCTAGCTCGCCTCCATATGAACAGGCCCTAAGCTCCAATGTTTCTTCAATACATCCTATTTCTCAAATGTTTTCTGTCGATAAGCGAGCCAAAAAATTGAGCCCTGGTCGAGTCGGGCATTGTGGAACACTGTCGGGTATTATGGAACAAGGTTTTTCTTTTGTTTGTATACTTGTTGGGGAGACGAGATATGCTTTTTCCGAGGAAACTTATGTGTCCCCCCATGCAGTAGGTTAAAGCTCATGCGCAGTAGTGTTTTGGAGTCGAAGCTCTGACAGGCGCATGAGCTTTAACCCACTGCTCAGGGGGACACGTTAGTTTCTTCGGACAAAGTGATCTCGTCTCCCCAACAAATACGGGCCTCTATTTGAAACGTTGCAAGAAAATGGTGACCAGAAATCACGTTCGTCTGATGTCCTTCGTTATCAGCGATGCAGACAGTACACGAAATACACGTTTTTTTATAAGAAACTGGTTTATAAGAAACTAGTACTAAGATGGCCAAAATTTTAAGAAACTCTAGTACTATGTCTGAGCAGTACTAAGAAACTTTTCAAAGTTAAAAGCATGAATTTTATAGCAAATAGATCGTTGAACCTTTATTATTGGGCAATATTGTCTAACCATTTGTGTTTTCAATGCAACAGAACACTGTTTATTCCTATATGATGTTTTGATTATCAAGAAACATACCTGCAGCAGTGTTAGCAAACACATTGACAATTCATGCATTCAAAAATAAGAAACCAATTAAGAAACTTTTAGTACTAAAATGGACAAAATTTCATGTTGAATTAAGAAACTTTTAGTACTATGGCCTGATCCTAGTTTCTTATAAAAAAAACGTGCAGTGAAGCAGCCTAACTTCAACAAAAATATGGCAACGGATGTTTCAAGAGTTGCAGCTTGTGCAATTGGTGAGCTTTTATCTCACTTCCAGGCTGCTAGGCTTCATTTTCTGAAAAATTTTCCACAACCAGTGGCGGCGCCACGGGGGGGGGACTGGGGGGACTTGTCCCCCCCAAATCCCAACAGTCGGCAAAAATTGTCAAAGAAAAATGGCATAAAATTAGTTGGGTATACCTTTAGATTGTAAAATTACGTCAAAATCCCCCCATTTCTCTCGGATTTTTCAGAGCTGGCTCTGCCACTGTCCACAACACCCGATGTCCCATAATACCCAAAACCACTCTAGATCCAGTTGGCTGACTTGAATGAAAGTCGTGATTATTTTGATTGTCAAAAGAACGTAAGGAATGCCATAATTCTTGTTTTGAAAACTCATTTCGCCTTGAAATGAAAAATGTTTCTACTCACATGAAAATTTCAAGTCAACCTGAAAACTCAGACTGACCTGAGAGGCCGAAATGAGTTTCTGAATTTAACCTAAATTTCATTTTGCCTTCAAGATGTGAGCGCTCCCAGAGCCTCGACTGTATACACCAAAATGAGTTTCAAACCAATCTGAAACTCAGACCAGTCTGAGTTTGCTCATATGAGGGCACTTATAATGGCCAGGAGTTATGGTATTTGCAAAAGAAGGTTAAAGCTTTTTCAAGGATTGCAAGAAACCTTGACTATCAAAAGGCTAGCCTCCTATACAACTCATTTATTGTATTTATACTGACAAATTTTAACTACTGCCCACTCATTTGGATGTTTTGTGGCAAGACAGCCAATGAAGAATTCAATCAGGTTCATAAGCGTGCCCTGAGAGTGCTGCTAAATGATGTTGACTCTACTTTTGAAGAGCTATTACACAGGAACGAGGAAGTTACAATACACGTTTTTTTTATAAGAAACTAGGATCAGGCCATAGTACTAAAAGTTTCTTAATTTAACAAGAAATTTTGTCCATTTTAGTACTAAAAGTTTCTTAATTAGTTTCTTATTTTTTGAATGCATGAATTGACAAGGTCGCTAACACTGCTGCAGATATGTTCCTTGATATTCAAAACATCATATAGGAATAAACAGAGTTGTGTTATGTTGAAAACACAAATGGTTAGATAATATTTCCCAATAATAAAGGTTCAATGATCTATTTGCTATAAAATTCATGCTTTTAACTTTGAAAAGTTTCTTAGCACTTCTCAGACATAGTACTAGAGTTTCTTAAAATTTTGGCCATCTTAGTTCTAGTTTCTTATAAACCAGTTTCTTATAAAAAAAAGATGTGTACATGTAAAAAATTTGCAAAAACTTATGTTAGAGGTAGACAAATGTATTACCTCTGGCAACCACTCTTTTCTGTGGGAGTTCTTCAATCGAAAGATGCTTCCATAAAACTTAAGAATCAACGATGGTCCTCAAACTTCCTGAAACCTGAACTAGTAAATATGGAAACGAGTATCTTTCATTTTGGAGATCATGGTTTGGAATTGGCTTCCAGACATATATAAAGCTGCAAAAAGCTGTGCTGAGTTCAAAATGAAAATCAGAAGTTGGAGGGGATCTGGATGTAACTGCCGCATTTGCACATTTTAAATAGGATAGAACATCAAGCATTGTAAATAGGGTAGAGTTGGCCTTTATTAGCATTTATAGCTATTATTCTAGCCAACTGTAAATGAATTGTATATATTATTATTATTTTGTTATTATTAAAACAGATGAGGTAGTAAGTAAACCTTAAACAATATTACATAATTCTTACCGAATTATTAATTACATAATTACAAATTATTACATAATTTGTTGTTGCTCTTGTAGCTCCTTTGAATCTTACTGAATGATTTGTTGTTGCCAGTTCAGACAAAAGTATATATATATAGTTATAAACTTATTGGAAGGTTTGCAGCACCACTTCTTTTGTAATGAAAATAATAAACAATGTATTAAAAATTTTTTACAAATGCAGGTCCTAGAGTTGGCGGGCAATGCATCAAAAGATTTAAAAGTAAAACGTATTTCACCAAGACATCTTCAGCTAGCAATCAGAGGAGATGAAGAACTTGATTCACTTATAAAAGCAACAATCGCTGGTGGTGGTAAGTTGACAAGTTTAATTTTTCATTTATATATACTCTGCAGGGTGAGCCTGAAAGAGCTGCCACCATTGGAAGTGGTAGCATCAAAAGTACACGATGGATTGGAGTGAATTTGAATATTTATAGTGGTGAAGAGATTGGAGTGTTTTGGTTCTATCTCTTGCTTCTGGTAAAATTTGATCTTTTGAAACTGTTTGGTAAGGAAGTGGGTGAAAATGGGTGTAAAACACTTGATTCAGAGAAAGTATATAGATTTGCAGATAAGAGGTATCAATCATCTGCTTATTTGTTGACAAACATTGTGTGGTACATATCTGTGTTACTATCTATTCTTGCAACTCCTGAGAGAGGTGAAAAGCTTGTTCGGGATACTATATGTGAAAGTCTTTAGGATTTTCCCCGGAAGAGCCAGACACCAGTCGAAGCGCTTTGGAGTCTGCGCAGTATCGATCTAAGGGTCATCGCCCTTCATCCATCCTTTGTGAAGTTGCGCATGCCCCAAAACGCTTCGCTCGTCCCATTGATCAGCAAGCCAATCAGAGTTAACATCTTCCTTTTTGATTTACAAAAGGGGGAATTCGCAGTATCCCGAACAAAAGCACTATTTTGTTTGAGGAGATTCCTTGCAATTTGATCAAGCTTGTTTGCTCAATTTTCAAGCATGTTGTGACTAAGACATTTTTGCACAATCAGGTTTTCCTACATTTTTGGTAAAACACTTTGATCTTTAGCTTTTAAATGCATATAGGACTTCTTTATCAACAAATCCATGAGAACAGAACAATGCTTTGTGTGCAGATCGTCTATTTGTTGGCTCAACTTAATCAAATAGCCATCCAAGTATTTCATCTTACAAAGTTCACCTTTGTGAATGTATATTGCAATTTAAGCGCAACTGATGAGAGATGTTTAAGAGTGGCACTAAATGCTTCAAACAGAATTATTATGAGCAAAATATTGAGCCAACAATTCTCTTCTTAATTTTTATGCATATGTATCTATGATTTAAATGAAAAATTCACACACTTTTATCTTAATGTTTGCTTAATGTAATGTTGTTTTAACTATCTCCCTCCTGCTTTTCAATTTATCCTCAAATTTTACAACTAGCTGTTGATAAGGTTACATAAGCGCTACTGAAAGCCTTCTTTATATCATTATATGTGTACAGATTTTTGTAAGGATAGATGTTGGAGAGGGTAAAGTATCCCAATTTGTCAAAAAGCACCATTCAATTGGAAGTTGTTCATAAATGATTGCATCATTGAACTTAAAATTTTTATTTTCCATATGAATAGCACTGTTGAATTATAACAGATCAACAGAGCAGAAACTGCGCACGCATGCGTGAAAACTCGTGACTTTGAGCCCCCTTAACTCCCTGCAACATATCCCAAAATTAGGCAACACTTGATATTTTCTTTCCAGGGCCATGAACTCTTGATTTATTATTTCAAAAAGCTTATCTGTTCAAACACTTCCTTATCTCAGATTGGTCAATGACGTCATTTTACGCAGGTTCTGCTCTGTCTAACAGATCCCCTTCATATTTTTGATATGTCATTTTGTTTGCAAACTACCTAGACAGGGAAATAGGCTTACCATCTAACCAAGTGCCTAATTTACGTTTTTAAGGTTTGTATTGTTAGGAGAGACCATTGATTGTGCTTCATTTAATACCAATGCCAAATTTATTCTTTGAGTTTCAAACCAATGTTGGAATCCTAAAAAGTGTTGAATAATGATACTTTTATTTATTAATTTACTTTTATTCATGGCATTTTTTATTACTTTCAGGTGTCATCCCACATATTCACAAGAGTTTGATCGGAAAGAAAGGTGTTGGCCCGGCCAAAGCATAATTGAACTGATAATAAGGAATCTTCGTTGTAGAGATTCTGCATTGTATATTATTATAAGCTTATATGGTCTCAATCCATAATTATGGGAAATGTATAGCACAGTAACTGCAAAAAGATAACTTAAAAAATATCCTCATTGACATTCTTTTTAGTAACACAAGTTTATTTTAATTATATAGGTTCTTATCAGTATGGTGTACATAGATCCATGTCTTTTCATTTGGTGTCTTTCTTTCTGTCTGTCATAACTCTTCTTCAGCCAGTTCAAAACTCCTTCAATTGAATTATCTTGAATTATGTGACAGTATGTGAATTACCTTGACTGCCTGAAATGTTTTGGTTAAATTCTTAGAGTTGGATATTTCTGTTTGAAGCATCTGGTGTGGATTTTTACTTAAATTCATGAGTTAAAAATTGTAGATTAGCCTGTTGAATCTCATGGCTAAGCTACAGGGAAATAAGTTATCCTATTTTTCATTCATTTTCCATGACTTCCTTTGCGTTGTGCAGTGAATTTACACTAGGAAAGAAAGTGTGCTCCTTCGCAGTTTCTTTCCCCTTTGGCAATGGAGGCTCGCTGCGCAGCAGAGTAGAAGCCACGGAAAATGAAAGAAACAAAGTAAATGATAAATATACATCAAAATCGAAAACTTTCGGACAAAATTCCGAGCCCTGTTGATTTTCGAAAGTTTTTTCGTCCGAAAGTTTTAAATTCATTGAAGATAGAAAAGAACAAAGAAGCGTACCATAAAATTAATCAATGTTTTGCGAGTAACGCGTAAGTTTCTTGAACATTTTTTCTAAAAACTTGGTTCCTTGAAGCGTTTCTTGAAAATAGTTCATGCATAGCAACACCTTTAAATTTTGTTTACAGCTGGTTTAACAATCCAACAAAAATTGCATTCAAATGTCCTTGTAGATATGATGATCACCATGTACCTTCTGTAAGTTGATAGTTATGATAGAATCACCAACAGTAACATCTTTTGGTATCGTGCCTGCTTTTTAATGTCGTATTTGTCCGAAAGTTTCTTTGTCCGAAATTCCTGAAAAAGCGTCCGAAGGTTTTTTGTCCGAAGTTTTTTTGCCGAAACTTTTCGATTTTAATAGTTAATCTGGTTTCTGCAGCTAAAAGAAGTTTTGCCGAGCTTCTCGTGAACGCTGACGTCAGTGTCGATTTATAACCTTTCCAGAGCATGCGCTCGGATCTTTGGGTATCACGTTCCAGAAAGTGGCAAAGGCAAAAAATTGTCAAAAATGGGTAGTTTTCCGCCAAAATGCATCATAATAGTGGGTATGACGGCAACTGTCGGTAATTAGAAGAGGGTGGACTTGCTTCAAGTCTCGCTCTCCTGGTGATGAACGAATGGGAGGGGGAGAAAAGGAAATTTTCTTTTCTCCCCCTCCCGTTCGTTTATCACCAAGAGAGCGAGACTTGAAGCAAGTCCAAGCAGAGGGTAGCTGTCTGAAAATCGGGCGGCAGACCCCCGTCCATCTGCAAGTCATTTCGGGTTTTCAGATTTCGAATATCACAGCGTTTTCGTGTGGACAGGGATAATTTTGAAAGCGCTCCTCATGTAGACGCGGATACCTTTTTATCCGCAGAAAAAAGATGCGCTTTCAAAAATGTCTGGCTGCGTGCAGACGGGACCTTAGAAAATCTGATTGGTCCATGGAAATGAGGCTTTGGAGGTTTCTGGTGGGGATTGGCCACGAGCAGAAATCGGCTAATAAAACATTTGGTTCCTATCTTGCAAAAGGAGGGAGGAGGTGTCATCTGGTTTGAAGTTGAAAGATTTCCTAGATTTTTTCCTCTAGATCACAAGATGTTGTTTGTGCTCCAACCTCATTGGTGCTTTGAAAAGGTTTTTTGCCTCGCATCCTTAGCTATGCTTATCAAAGGCACAATATTGGTCGTCCTGGTTTTTGGATAATTTGTTCATGGGTCGTTGCGGAGCGGTGATGCATAGTTGTTGTTGTTGCTGTACTGTGATGATAAAGCGAAGGGTTCTCTTCGCAAGTCTTGGGAGCACGTAGCCTGCGTACAGACTTTTCATTATCGTTGTCATTTTCTCAGCTGGGCTGGGCAGCAAACAATCCAACGAAGCAGTCTTGTAATCCAACTGTTCGCCGAGACGGCCAGCCCTGAGCCATCTCTCCAACCAGAGAGCAGCATTTACAGTCGATTGGCAGTCGAGAGCCACATATGACTGAATAGCCTTCAAGCAGTGCGCTCCGAGTCGTTGATCAAGTTTTCATGACAACGATGCCGATAAATCACTTGTATCAAATAAGCATTCTTCTTTCTACTGCAAAAATTAACCTCGATTATGGAAGTGTTTTAGCATCGGTGCCCTCGATGATATAATTCAGGTTATCTAAGTTGTGCTCTCTACGTACACTTAGATCATAGTTGTAGAAAAGAGTCGCAGTTGTAGAGAATCAGCTCAGGTAACGACGTTATAACAAGTCTACCAATAAAGCATGTAAATTGTGTTGTTGTTACGAACGGCGATAACTATAACTGCAGTGATTCTAGTGAGAGCATGACGAAAGTTTTTGTAGCAATCAATAATATTCATATATGTACCTGCAATCTTTTCATGTTTTCACAGCATCAATTGGTAAAATTTAGCATTCATAAACGAGAAACCACTTAACAGTTGTGAAAACAATTTCTGGTCTCAAAAACAGTCTGTGGGCTCAAACAGTAACATTGTTTTGTTGTAGAGCCGTTACCAAGATGACTAGATTGTTTTGCAAGCCGATAAAACGTGCTTTTGTCCTAAATAAGAATTAAACAGTATAATTTTAGTATGTAAGCAGAAATCAAAGCAGTAAAACGTGAGAAAAGGTCATGGATTCATCAGAAATTACCAAAAGGATCGTTTTCCTTATTATATTATTCACATTTCTCAAGTTTTCAGTTGCATCAAACATTGAGGGAAAACTCCTCGCAGATCTCCTAACGGGTTATGATCCAAGCGTTAGGCCGTCAAGTTCTAACAACAAGCCATTGACGATACAGTTCGATGTCCGTTTAAACAAGATTGTCAAACTGGACATGAAGGAACAGCAGTTGATTCTTAACGCTCGTGTTATGATGCTCTGGATCGATTCAAAACTGAAGTGGGACAAAACGAAGTATAATGGTACTCAGTTCGTGGTTGTGCCAAACGATAAATTCTGGACACCAGATATTTTGCTACATAATACAGCATCTGATGCAAGTATGTCCGCTCGTGATGTGTATAAAGCAAACTTACGAGTCCTTAATACCGGCTTAGTCACCTGGATGTCACCAGTTACTCTCCGGTCGTCGTGTGACATCGATGTCAGATGGTTTCCGTTTGATACGCAATCGTGCACCCTAACCTTTGGTTCTATCTCCCAAACAAAGGACGCTATACAGCTGAGGTTCTTCAAGCAACCGATATCAATTAGTGAATTCAGAGGGAAATTTTCAGTTTACAGTGGAGTTTGGTCTTTCAAATCGCTGACTTCAAACCTCACAACAGAAAAATTTGAATGCTGTCTGACTGAATTTTCGTTGATCGAATTCACATTGGCAATGAGACGTATGCCGTTATATTATGTGCTGTATATTGTATTGCCATGCTTATGTCTATCTCTCGTATCGTTATTCGTCTTTTTCATATCCCCTGACACAGGGGAAAGAACTGGCTACAGTATCACTGTCGTGCTTGCCATGAGTGTCTACCTCCTTGTCATATCCGAGAAATTACCCGAGAAGTCTGACAAAAGCCCTTTCATTGGTGTTATGTACGCAATTCTGTTTTACATAATGAACGGAACATTGGTTGCAGTAATATTCACTACACATCTTGCGTTGAAAACGACAAAACCCCCGCGCAGATTATGCCATCTTTTCTGCTCCAGTTGCACGAAGAAGCATCGCAAGCAAAAGGAGGTAGACACGCACAAATCAATTGTAGCTCAGAGCAACCCTGATGGCAATTTGGAACTTGAAGACTTTCATCAAAAGCGAAACGAACAACAGCATGAAGATAATGAAATACACGGGAGAAGGCCTTTCGTCAAGAAATCTTCAAATCTCCAAAAAGAGTTTTCTTTTCTGACCCCGGAAGAAGAAAAAGAGAAGGAAAATCAAGAGCAGTGGAAAGAGATTGCGGCGAAGTTTGACCGAATTTTCTTTTGGGTATTTTTCGTGATGACGGTTTGTCTACCTGTCACATGTGTACTCTTATATATGGCATGAGCTCTATTTTAAAATCCTTTTTAATTTTAAAGGAGCTTGAAAGGACGTTATTTTAAAAAGATCAATCAGAGTGCCTGCACAGACGCAAAGTTTTTAAAATTGATCACGAAGCATGCGAACAACCGCTATTTTGAACGAAATATTTATTCGATACTACTACCTTCAGTTTTATTCGTGGCTTCTACTGGCTTCAGAGCCGCAGCAGCTAAAGTACCTCTCCAGAGGTTCAGAGAGAAGTCTTGCTAGCTCCTCCGGAGAGGTAGCTCACTTTGCCCACAATTAAGGTAGTAGTATCCAATAAACATTTCATTCAAAATAAAGGTGTCCGCAATGCTCCATGAATTGAAAGTGTAATTTCTTTCACACATTGTTTTTGAATAAATGGCTTCAAGAGAACTCCTGTGTACCTGTACCTAGGGTAGAAAGGAACCATAGGTTATTTCATTGTAGTTTTACGTTAAAACATGCTGCATTTTCATACTTCACAGCCCTCCCGTTGTAAAGATCTCGCTGAAACGAGGCATACATTGTGATCCAAATCGTATTGATTTACTTTTCCTTCTTTCTTCAGTTCTCACAGCCAGGTCAGAATGCCACCATCAATTACAGATCACATGTAATGTTAGCAATTGGTTACCCTGGGTACCAGAGCCAAAAAAATAAGAGAAAAAAGATAAAAGAAACAAAAATAAAAGAAAAAAGTAAAGAAGGAAAGAAAGTTCTTCCTTTCTTCCTTCTCTCTCTTCCTCTTCCCAATTTTCCTTTCATTTTAATTTTGAGGCTCTGGTACCCAGGGTAGCAACTGGTTAATACAGCAAAGAAGTGCATATTGGAATTCCATTGTTTTATGACCTTTCATTTCTGCTTCACGAATTTTCATGGCAATGATAATTCAGCCTCGATCCTGTGCTTTGTAATAAGCAATAGAGAAATTGTATCGTCTGAACCAATCAGGTTTATGACATATGTGCTTTAAAATGATTCAGAATGTTTTGCTTGAGGTTTGAAGGGACATCTCAAGCACAGGAGCATCAGTTTATATAATTTTGGTTATCAATTAGTATTTCTCGATGTTTTTATTTTGAATATTTTCTTTATTTCTCGATACTGTTGTCTTTCGTGTTTCTGAAAAGCCGCGATTACTTTGACCAATGCGAAGGAGAGCAGAAAATGCGAAGGAGGTGGCGGCTTTTCAGAAACAAGAAAGACAACAGTATCGAGAAATGAAGAAAATATTCAAAATAAAAACATCGAGGAATACCAATTGATAACCAAGGATATATATAAACTGATGCCCATGTGCCTCAAGCGCCGAAAAGAAGACAGCGGACTTTATTTCAATAATGTTGGGGCATTCTGGTCTGTTCTGACCAGGGAGCGCCACGCTCCTTGATTGTGACAAGGGAAGAACAAAGAAAGGATATCTCTATCAAGCTGTTTTCGCAATATTGGTAAGAATGCAATTTGGTTGGAACATTTAAAGTAGAAGAAAGTACTCAATATTTGGCAATTATATCTGAGAGTGGAGTTTGGCCTATCTATCAAATGATACATCATAAGAAATTGATGTCATATCGCTGGTTCATAACATCAATCAATTCAAAATTAGCAAAGCAAGTCTACTTAATAGCAAATAGTGGCTAAGGGCGACCCGTCCCTTGTTACGTTTGCTGTGGAAGAACCCATGTGGTAACACTGCACTAGAAATTGAGAAACAGTAAGGAAATTTTATAATTGTATTTAGTTGCGACGAAGATGTCATTACATTGCACCCTTGTTGTTGAGCAAATAATGTTAACTGCAATATAATTGTGATTTGTTAAATAGCTTGTTTTTTATGTCAAGATAACTGTATTGTTACAAAATCTACTGTTGGTTATTGGTACTGCTATGAAATCCACCATGACTTGGTCACCCCCCGAAAATACAAAATTTTAAGCATTTTACCGGGGAGCTCTATTTCACGTAAAGGGGGCTCCATTTTTACGTAAAGGGGGCAACATGATTGTCGAGGGGGGACTGTTTCTACATGGAGAAAGTTCCTTGCATTTCTCCCCGGTTTGCACAATATGCAACCGAGGCTTCACTTGTGAGGCACCTGGAGATTTCCATCTTGCCCGGGGATAGACCTTGCTTCATTTTTGTGACCAGGGAAGTCAACAGGGTAGAATGCACTAGGGTACAGGGTGTCCCACAAAATGTGCCCCGTTTGTGTGGCTACTGTAGAGGAGCTGTTGATTCAACTATCTCAGTTTTTACACGGATGCATAGATCAAGCTTCAACTTAGAATTTGAGACATCGTTTGAGTCAATCTGACCATCATGAAAGTCCATCATTTATGGGAGAATTTTTCGTGCAGAGGGAACTGACGTATGATCTACGAATCAAAAACACGCTACAAATTCCGCCTACCAAAATGATATCTTTCGGCATAAATTCTCTAGCCTTCCGAGGAAGCATCCTCTGGAACGCCATGCCTGATACAATAAAGAGTGCTGAAAACGTATTCAGATTTAAGAAAGGCATAAAAGCCTGGAATGGAGACAAATGTAGCTGTAACATATGTAAATAAGTAGATCTATATTGTAATTTTTCTTTTTTCTTGTAAGTAAATAATTGGTATTAATTAGTTTGTACATAATTATTTATGTATATTAACTATCTCCCTACCAATTGTAAGTAAAGAGATTATTATTATTATTATTATTATTATTATTATTATTATTATTATTATTATTATTATTATTATTATTATTATTATTGGTTGCTGATTTATGGCAGAGAAAAGGCAAAATTAATAGCTCTGGCTGCATCAAAGACAGCACTTCTATTGTTCTTCAGCAATGTCGAAAAATCAAGTAAGTTTTCAAAGAAACGCTTCTGGTATCGTATTAAAAGTTTCATTTCATCTTTTGAAAGGTAGAAAGTGGTCTCTTATGAATAGTCAACACTGCTAACCCTTCAAAAGAATTAGGAAAGATTTTAATGCGATGCTATAGCCCTTTCCTTGAAAACTTACTTTATTTTGACATTGCTGGAGAGCAACAAAGGAGCTGTTTTTGAAGCAACCATTTATTTTGCCTTCTCTCTGCCATAAATCAGCAACCACTTTTCAGATTGACTCATACAAGGTCTCAAACTCGAAGTTGCAGTCTGACCTGTGCAACTGTGTAAAAGCGGAGGCGACTGAATGTACAGCTCCTCCACAGTATCTACACAAATGGGGCACAATTCCCTTGGGACACCCTGTACTTAAATGGAGATGTACACGGAAGGGATATCATACATTTATGAATTCCCCACTAAACTGACATTGATTCAAATTTCCATCAATTTTCCATTGATTAAGATAAACAATGATATCTTTTAACCTTACACTGTGGCAAATGTCTGAAACATTAACCATGACGGATATTAAAAGTTGTCTTAGCCACTTCTGTTTTCAGAGATTTTTTTTTTATATCACTAAAATTTAAAAAGCAAAAAACGAACTCAAATTTAATTTTGTTGAGGTGGAGGCAAAAAACATAACGTTATCGAGTTGCCTCCACACCTAACATCACAAATATACGAATATTTTAAATTGAAATAAACTTTACACAACAAAAAACTGAAGCCAAATTTGATTTTTGAACAATTGTAATTTTAATTTAGTTCGAAATACTGGTTTTTATTGTAAATTATTAATTATTGTAAGTTTTTAGCATGGCCCCCTGTAAATCAGTTATTCTAACTGAGGGGCTACCATGGGTAAAAAATATAAAATCAAAATCAAAAATCAAACCATTGAGGTGATCTTTCAATGTGGCGCACGCAGCAGTGTCAGACTGATCCAACTCCGTCGTGCTGCCGAGCTAATATCTAAAGTGCTTTGAGGACGACACCTGAAGTGCCAATTCGGCTTAGGGGTAACTCTGCCCTCCGCTGATGGGAGGGCAAAGCCACCCTAAGGAACAGAACTATACATGAACTAAAAAAATCACAATACGGGACAAAACACGAACTACTATGTACACGTCATCATAACAGTCCAAGGCCATAGAGTTCAATCTACCAGATACAGAGGACAACGACCAAAACTCATTGAAATCGTTTTGTTTGCTTGACGAATTCAACAGTACATTTCAGTATCATTAAAAAGAAGTAGATCACATAAATGGTCGTCAGGCAGTTGAGTTATGTCATTGTCAACTATATCAGATACCTTATCAAGCAGGTTCCTTCTGTGAAGTGAGTACTGGGGAGATATTTTCAGAGATATTAAGCCTACTGTAATCAAAATGCCTTGCCTACTCTCGATAAAAATGTGTCAAGCACGCGTGTGTCTTTCTTTCACCTTCATAGGGCCAACTCAATTTTTTTCCGCAATGAGGGTGTAGAAGGGGTACCAGCTGACTAACAGGCTGTTTCCTCACTGACTGAGGACTAACTTTGTTCAAAAGCCAAGACTAATGACTAACTATTTCCTACAGCTGATTAATGACTAATGCCTATTTTTCACTGCATTAGATTAAAAACAAACATTCGCGCAGAAGCCAGAAGTGGCACAACCATACTTTTTCGGACTAACATAAAACTTCTAAGTCGTGTATGTCAACAGGAACAGGAGAAGACTAAGTTTTTATCATACAAAAGCAATACTCACTACACGTTTTTTTATAAGAAACTGGTTTATAAGAAACTAGTACTAAGATGGCCAAATTTTTATGAAACTCTAGTACTACGTCTGAGAAGTACTAAGAAACTTTTCAAAGTTAAAAGCATGAATTTTATAGCAAATAGATCGTTGAACCTTTATTATTGGGAAATATTATCTAACCATTTGTGTTTTCAACATAACAGAACACTGTTTATTCCTATATGATGTTTTGAATATCAAGAAACATATCTGCGGCAGTGTTAGCGACCACATTGACAATTCATGCATTCAAAAAATAAGAAACCAATTAAGAAACTTTTAGTACTAAAATGGACAAAATTTCATGTTAAATTAAGAAACTTTTAGTACTATGGCCTGATCCTAGTTTCTTATAAAAAAAACTTGCAGCTGAATTTTCCCTTCCTCATTCTTTTTTGCAGCGTTAGCTACAGAATAATGCAAAAGAATCAGCAAGATCCGATATCCTTCTCTCTTTCTTTCTATCATTTTGTGGAAACATCGCATAACCTATTTTTATCAACACAATAACGAAAACGTAACAGCGGTGTCATCAAAGTTATGTTAATTGTCTCTTATTCCATGGAATGAATGCGTGTTTGTTTAACTTTATTTTCATTTTCAGACAGAAACGCCTTTTTTTATTCCATTCCATATCAATGTGTACCCTGAGTGGCTCTGGTACCCAGGGTAATGAAGGTGCAGTTTGCTTCCCCCCGGGTTGCTTCCATTTCCCAAACAACTGCACTCACTAACTAATATTATCGTTAGTTCTATGAACATCTTGAGAATGGAACCAGAAAATGTTTGTATGCATGTATTTATGTATGCATGTAGGTATACTTTTGCCATAAAATTAATTTACAATTAATGATAAAAACAGAAAGCGAATCAATTTACAGATGCACAAAATTTACAGGCAAAAAGCTAAATGATTAATCTAAAAATACCCCAGGTTAAAATGGCAGGGATATCATTAAAAAGGTCAATGCAACCTTGTTTTTATGATGAGATCTCCTTGGGGTATAATCAAAGGAATGTGTTCCAAAAAAGGGATTTGTGAGCAAAGAAGGAGAAGTTCCAAAAAGCGTCCTTAGTAGCAGACATATGTCATCTCCCTCTTTCTGTATATTTTGGAAAAATTTCTCTTTGATCTTATATTTGAATGTATCAATATTGTTAGATGATTTCAACTCAGATGGAAGGCTATTCCATATTTTGGGTCCTAGATAACACAGGCATTTTTTGTCCAGTATTATTTTTTTGGAATGGAAATTCCAAGATGAAACTTTAGCCATATGTTCTTGATGTTTAGGCCATATATGAAAGGACAGATATCAAAGGAATAGCAATTGTGAACACTGAAAATACCCAAAAATTTATTCGATCAATCTTTTCTGCAATCTCTTTCCATAAATCCTGATTCTCCATTTCTTTCTCTTCTTCTGGCGTCAAGAACACGAACTCTCTTTGAAGACTGGACGATGCTTTGCCAAGTGTCCTTCTCCTGGGCATGACATATTCAGGCTCTTGTTCCTCGTGCGTTTTGCGGTAGTCTTCAAGTTGAATATTGCCATCAGCGTTTCTCTGAACTACCATTGATTTTTCCGCGGCTACCTCCTGTTGTTTGCGTTGCTTCTTCCTGCATCTACTGCAGAACATATGACACAATTTGCGAGGTGGTTTAGTTGTTTTGAATGCAAGATGTGTTGTGAAGACTACGGAAACTAGCGTCGCGTTCATTATGTAAAACAAAATGGAGTACATCACACCAATCAATGGGCTTTTGTCTGACTTCTCAGGTAATTTCTCGGATATGACCAAGAGGTAGACACTCATGGCAAGCACAACAGTGATACTGAAGCCAATCCTTTCTCCCGTCTCAGGGGGGATAAAGAATACAGACAGGGAAACCAGAGACAGACATAAACATGGTAATACGAGATAGAGAATGTAATAAGTTGGCATACGGGACATTGTCAATGTGAACTCAATCAATGAAAATTTACGCGTACAACATTCAAATTTTTCTGATCTTCGTTGCGATGTCAATGATTGGAAAGACCAAACTCCACTATACACGGAAAACTTTCCTCTAAAATCGCTTACTGATATTGGTTGCCTGAAAAACTTTAGCTGGAGATTGTCATTTGTCTGTGAAATGGAACCAAAAGTTAAGGTGCATGACTGAGTATCAAAGGGGAACCATTTGACTTCAATATCGCATGATGACCGGAGAGTTACTGGTGACATCCAGATAACCGTGCCAGTTTCAAGGATTCTCAGATTTGCTTTGTATACATCAGTAGCTGACTTACTCGTATCGGATGCGGTATTATGTAGCAAAATGTCTGGTGTCCAAAACGCGTTGCTTGGTACATTTAGGAACTCAGTCCCATTATACTTCGACTTGTCCCATTTCAATTCAGGATCAACCCAGACCATCATGACACGAGCATTGATGACTAGTTCTTGTTCTTTAATATCCAGCTTGACAATCTTGTTTAGTCGTATGTCAAATTCTACGAACAGTGGTTGATTGTTTGTTGTTGAGGGCCTAACGTTAGCATCATAGCCTCTCGAGAGATTTGCAAAGAGATCGCTTTCAGCCTTCGATGCATCAACGACTTTAACTATCGTTGATACTGTAAGAGCAAGAGAGAGAACTTTAACAATTCCTGAGTCCATTTTCCTTCCTTCTCACACATTCGACAACTGTGATTTCTGCATATGGATTGATTGTCAACTATTTTGTTTTTAAGTAAGATAAGAGACAGGTTCACGAGTTTGCGATACAGTTTAGTTCTCCTGACAACGGGATTTGTAACAAATCTATGCTTTTGTTTCGCATCCCACCAATTGCTGTCGTGATTAAAATTGCTCACTCTACTCTCCTTGCGGTTTTCTTTTTACAAAATCACAATATAACCAGCGGTATGACGCTATAAAAGATTCAGTCACCGGCATTGATATTCAAATTTAGGAGATTTTACATCCATTCATCTTATGACGTTAGCAACATTGGAGATACTGCTACGATGATTAAACTTTAGACAAAAGCAAGAAACTTTACTAAACACTGAATACTCAGAATAAACCAAGGCAAGGACCGAGATACAATTTTTTATTTGAGGGGGGCATGGAAAAGCGAGCATAAACCTAGAAGGCAGAAGGAGGTCTGAGGGTACTCCCCTGTAAAAATTTGATACCATGCTCCTCAAACTGGCTAAAACAACGCTAATTTGCGTTCCTCAATACAGATTGACTTTATAGGTAATCTATGTTGGGATGGATGTATGCATAGCTCTGGTGTGGGACAAGGTTGATGGCTTGTTAATACCGCCTAAGGGCTTCCTACAATAATGAAAGATAGAAATTGAGCAAGACATACATAATAAAATGAGGTACTTATCTGATATTCTGAAATACTAATAAATGAATAAAGATAGATTTACTGCAACAACAATTGAAAATTTTTGAGGGGGCCATGGCCCCCCTGGACCCCCTTGTATCTCGGTCCTTGAACCAAGGGTACTCTCCTCCGCGAGGTTTACGGACCACGGGACCACGGACCACGGAACAATGGAGCTAATATAGAAAAACATTAAAGAAACCTCGGGGAGGATACAATTGGCCTAACAAAGCCTATGCAAGTGGTCTAAGCATTTGTTAATTCGGGTATCACATCACAATAATCAAGATGGCTAAAGTGTTGATCACCTTGATTAGTTGAGCAAGCTGGTGTTTTCTCTACTTCTTCTTCTCTGTTCTCCTCGATACAAAATAGGTTTTCAATCACTTCTCGAGAAGCTAAGACCGCCATTTGTCGTCTCACTCGAACATGTCATGTCTTTCACATGTTCAAGTGAGACTACAAATGGCGGTCTTAGCTTCTCAAGCAGTGGTTGAAAACCTGTTTTGTATCGAGGAGAACAGAGAAGAAGAAGCATAGAAAACAGCATCAACTTGCTCAACTAATCAAGTAAATCACCACTTTAGCCATCTTGATTATTGTGATGTGATACCCGAATTAACAAATGCTTAGGCCACTTGTATATGCTTAGTTAGGCCACTTGTATATGCTTAGTTAGGCCACTTGCATATCACCAGAATGCCCTTGAATAAACCTGCAAGGATAAAACTCATCGACTAGAAATTACATTAGTCAACGAGTGCAGCGTTTCAGGTATGACAACAGACTGAACCAGCCACCAACATGTGGAACAAAGTTGATGAAGGCCTTTCTTGCTCTGTTGGCAATGCTGCTCGTTCTTGCAATCACTTTTCTTTCGCTCACATTAAAACAACAATGCCCGTCTTCCCAGTCTCAAGAATCATCCAGTTACTACTTTCATTGGTTTTCATTAGGAATTGACAACTTCAGTCACCCATGAAAGTTGTAACGCTGTAGAATCTTCATGCAGCGAAACGAGCAATAAAGACTATTTCGGCGATTTTGTTATTCATATACGCATCAACTCCAACTCAAAATTAGTTGATAATAAGATAACAATCTACGAAAAACAAAAACAAACAAATTTCATATCTAGCTGCCCGAATCCAGTTTCATATAACGAGACGATGAAAACTATAATGTTAGCATACAAATATCATACAAGTTTGGCCTGTTTCTTGCTCGAAGTCCCATTTTTGTGGCTTCACGACTTGATATTCTTCTTCGACACGCCTCTTCTGCTCCGTCTTTTTGTTCAATTCAAAGTTTCAAAATTTGCAAAACAACAACAGCAACAACTGCGCCTTTGCAGCAGCTACAAAAGTTATTTTGTAACAATAAATGGAATCAGGCAAACCAATCTACCACAAAACAGGAGACAGATGAAGAAAGATTTGTAACCATTTCCCTTTATGTTTCATGATTGTGATTGTATGATCGCAAGAGGTTGTTTACAGCAAATTTAGGTTTTCACTGCTGCAATTGCTTTCCAGCGTAGAGTAGGAGCAGAATATAGAGTCTTTTTATAACGCAGAACCAAGACTGCTGGTGATGCTCGACAGATTGAACATTGCAGTCTTTGATTCAACCAGTCTAACTTTTTCCGGCTTTGCTGCAATTATCGTTTTCCACGCATACTTTTTGGAGGATTTCTTTTATGTTTGTTTGGTCTGAAATCTGCATCAAACAAAGGCAGATATCGTAATGATATGTTGCCTGTGATTGATACGCAAGGACAAAGCAATTAGCAATTGCAAGCAATGGGACTTTAACGGCCGATTAGGCATTGTGCGAATGTAAATGCAGCATGGTCAATATGATATCTTAAAACATGGATGACTAACTTGAAAGTGCTGCGGTGCAGTAGTGTGATATTCTGGCACTGTAGCCAGAATGGGGCTCGAGCTCCATCACGTCAGCGTCATCGGGTCGAACATTGGACTATGTCTGCTCTACTTCTGTGATCTACGGGCTTGGCGCTAAAAACCGCATTTTTGGCTCGAGGTAACTGGAGGGTTGTTCAGAAATCTTACTGAAGGCACAAAAATTGTACCGGGTGAGTCAAAAAAGGTTCACAAGTTTGGCGGGTAATGGAATGAAATGACTGAGACCGATATTCAAAACTAAAATGTTAATTTATCAGTCAAAGGCTAACTTGAATGAGAAAATTTTGTTTGGTGAAATCACAAATCTTTAAGACCCAATAATAAGAACATAAGATCCTTTTGGATGATTACAAAGTCCGTCCTGAGCTAAACAAGCATAAGAATATCTGATTATCGATTTCTTCATAACCCCAAATGATCGTTGATTCTGTTTTTTGCTACAGTCAGAGAGATGAGTGTTGCTGCTAAAGTCGCCTTCATTGGAAAATCGAGCGCCTAGTATAAGGACAAGAATCGCCAGGTCAAAGGCAATATTTTGGTCTTTATGTCAAACGAGAATGATACGCAAAAATCAAAAGTCATTACCCCTAGTTTGCTTATAAATCGTGCACAAAACTATTGGTGCATCTTTGTCAAATGAGATGTCATGTGAGATTTATGATAACGCAAAATTACTTATGCAGAACCGTACAGAACGTTTCAGTTGTTGCTATTCGCGGGCATCTAATTTGAGACAACCAGTCACGAAGATTCCTCTGTGCAGAATGATATGCATGAAGATGTTTTGGTTCAGTGTGATCACGTCCCTTCCCCCAGTCCATGGCGTCATTGCTTGCTGGGATTCTGCACCTTTCGTCTCAACTTCACCTGCGATGATTGCGTCCGTTGCTGTGTAGGAGGGGGGTCCTTCTACCTTTGGTTATGCTGCAAATGCTAGCCTCTGTGCAGGCCGCCGGTTACATCATCCTCTAAAGTTGAGTTATTTGCATAATGAGTACTATCAATAAGTGGCTAATGACTCGTTCGTTCTAGAAAACGATTGTTTTGACATAATTAAGCTGCTAATGAAGTCAAGAACGTGCCAACTCTGGGTGAATTTGTTGCTGTGCCAGGGTAAACATCCTAGTAATTTGTCCATCTTATGGTGTCAAATCTGTCTAACATGAAATAAGCCGACGTCAAATTCTGCTATAGGATCGCGGGAAGCTTCTGTGTTGTATGCGCTTTCTGTGCGCTTTCTTTATCTGAGTGCTCACTAGCAGCGGTAAAACGTTTATCAATTCCATTAGCGAGCGTGACTTTCTTTCTGACTGACATCGAGTGCCCTCTTAGATTACAAAGTTGGACTTTGTAATCAAAAATGTCTGTAGGTTTTATGGGAATCCAGAACTCCACGTTCCATTCTGGTCCATGATTTATGATGCATTGAAGTATGCATTATCACCAGAATGGAATGTGGAATCCTCTTTCTCAAAGTTGCCGTTTACCAGCATTTTCCTAATTTCTGGGTCTAGATGACAAGTGATTGTACCAAATAAAATCTTCTCAGCTAAGTTTGCCTTTGACGGATAGATAAACATTCCAGTTTTGAATATCGGCCTCATACGTTTTATTCAAAAGCCCATCACCATCAAACGAGTAAATTGTTCACTGACTCACCCGGTATGTCTACTGTAAAAAGATGAATCAAAACACCTGCTTCTGTCTAAACTAATTTTGTTCCCTCTAGTTTAAAAACGGAACATTAATTGTTAACATTATCATGAGGGATAAGACACCCAGTGTGTAGCAAGCAAGCAGCTTGAAATTTATATCAGAAGCGAGCCACCTTAACTTGTTGATTGTCTTTTTGTGTTTTGAACATATTTTTACTTGATATACAACCACCCTTCACTGTTTCGTAATCTTGAAAGTTTTCGGTAGTGAGCCACCTTAAGTGCAGAGCCACCCTAATCGTAAAGCTCTACAATAAGGTGGCTCTGCACTTGAGGTGGCTCACTACCAAAAACTTTTGAAGGGTCGTAGAGCTTGGCTAAACTGCTTGCACATTCGTAGTTATTTATCACTATTGACAGACTGATGGACGCTTGGACGCTACAAACTACGACTCGTGGACTTTTCCATTGAAAATTGGGACGAAGCTTTCCCCTAAACTAGATATTGAGTGCTCCAACCAATTGCGGATGGGCCTAAGTTGCTGGCTCGAACTTCCAATGCTATCCAGTATCCAGATGAATGTTTCCTTGATCCAGGAATCAACAAACCTTTCAGTGTGAACCGGGGTTCCTCAATTTTGGGGCCGATTGGCTTCCACGAACTTCACCGCACCAATGAGAATTTCCAACTGTCGAGGCGAGGGTGGTTTGCCCGCTTCTGAGACTACACATTAGCCTCGTTTCAGAGCAGGCACCTAAACGCATTCATTTCCGTCTCAAATTTTTATTTGAATGTCCATAAGTCCCAGATTGTGCAAAACTGAGAAATTTTGTTGTTGTGGTCATTGTCGTTGTTGTTGTGATAACTGGGACTATGTGGTGAGTCTGGAGCTTGGAGTGTTTCGTTAATGAAATGTGTGATGCAGAGCCTTTAGTAACAAAGTGAAATACAATAGGATATGCTTGCTAGCATTTATCATCAATCGTATAATTATCGACTTTTTGAGTTGGTTCTGCCATTTTTCTAAGAGTTTCTCCTAAGAAACTCATCGGCCTGTTTTTCAAAATGAATTCGTTTCATCAGTAGCTCCACGGCCTGATCCGAAAACAACCAGCTTCTTATATGCCGGTCTTTCAGGGACGTAGGAAGCATCTCAAACTTGGGGGGCACGGCACTTCGAGGGCACTTTTCCCTAAGAAAAAAGGGGCATTTTCGAAAGTAAAAGGGGCACTTCTTTGTTTATTGCAAAATCTTGGGGGGCATGTGCCCCCAGTGTCCCCCGGTACCTACGTCTATGCGGTCTTTTCTGTACACATGTAGACACATTAGGGAAAGCACGTGGATTGGTGAAAGAATATCTATTCTGCATTCCGTATTTCATATTCCGTATTTCGTGTGTGAATTTTTAATTCAATATAAAAGATTATGAAATAACTTTACTCTACAATCATGAATGTTCATAAGATTCAATGCTGCGTTTCACTTAATAAACAAGATCACAAAAAATCACATTAGCGACTTCATAACATCTACATGGACACTTTAAATAATCCCAAATTTACAAAAAATCATGTACGAACAGCGTTTAAATTACCGATACGTCAGATGGGTGTAAATTTGCAACATTGCCATCAATGTCGGTTTTGCATAACAAAGTCACTTACGAAATTTGCTAATATTTCAAGGCCGCTGAGAATTTTAGCCCAGAGACAAACAGCGAAATGAGGCCCCCTGCGAGCGAAGCGAGCAGAAAATTTTTAATTTCGATCATACCTTTTAGATTGGCTTAAAATGCATCTCAGAGCATTTCCTGCAGTCAGAATGTTAAGGATCGTCAATTATGAAGCCCCTTAGACCCTGAGGCCTGGGGGCACTTCGCGGTGGCCCTGAATATCATCACCTTTTTAGACCATTTAAGGTTGACGGCCTTACTCTTATGCAAAGTTCCCACACATCACTATTTGAAAAATGGTTTTCTTCAGGTTACGACAAGCAAGAAAATGATGTTAACCTTAACTTTGGAAAATATCTTACAGTGTATCCTGCTGAAACGAAATGTTTCATGGAATGGTCAAATGAAATGGCATTGTTTGGTAAGCAAATTGCAATTGTTCATCAAACATCTACTTGCTGAACCAGAGCTTCAGCCAATGAACTTAGAATTAATCGGTTTTCCCAATTTAATCTGGTATAAGCTTGAGTCCAGAATCTTATTCTTCATACAATGCTAAGCATGTGAAAAACTTTAACGTTATTGCTTTCTATTTTGTTGAAATTATGGCCATTGGGCCTTAGCCGTGAAATCAAACGTTGGAAAAATGTTTATTCAAACTTTGTTCTCAAAGTCAGCATAGGTTTGAAATCTTTGAAAAGCTGGGTGTAAAATTCAATGACCTATTTCTTTGAATTGAATGGCTTCAAAGAAACTATTTTACAGTAAATCTGCCGTTTGACTCTTCTGAAATCTTCAATATTTTCAGAATTACAGTGTTTTTCTTCTTTTTTAAGAATTTGAGAAAATTTTCGAAAAAAAAAACTTAAAATTATCGTAATTTCTAAACCTGTTGACGAAAGATCAAATAATTTTCAAGAAAACCATAGTTTATGGATGCCTGCAATATGATTTCAAGCAAAACTCTCTCACTCTACTGGTTTGTGATTTAGAAATTTGATGACGTCACATCATGAAATGAGCTGAAATAGGCTGTAATTTCGACAAATATTCAAGAGTTCTGAAAAGTCCAACGGTGGAATCATAGAAAAGTGGCTAAAGTTTCTTTCAAGTCATTCAGTTAAAAGAAATAGGTCATTGAATTTTACACCCGCCTTTTTTCGTAGATTTAAAGATTTGGAACCTATGCTCTCAAAGTCATAGCCTGCCAGGTGAGTCACAAAAATATTCAGATATTTGAGAACCTGCAGCGCTCAAACCATTGAGCAGACTCTGATAAACTAATAATAGCTTTGTAGCAAACATGTCAACTTACAACGATAAATTTTATAATGTAATAGTAACAATTGCTTTATTGGCACCTCAATTCAAAACGATTAGCGATGTAGACAAAGGAAATTCTATCAACCAGTAAATCAAAACAAACATGACCGCAAAAGTTGCCCCGAAATCAGTTAGGCAAACTCTCGCTTTGTGCAAGCGAACGATGGTTTTTTGACCGAAGCTTTGTGCTTATAACAAGGGAGGAAGGGTAAATCTAAAGTTCTGCCAAGCGGGTTTTGTTTATTTGATTCAGGAGCTTTGTGGCAATTGTTTCATTTAAGCTCCAAATACCAGAAATTACAATTGCCTTCTGCTCCGCTTCTAAATCAAATAAACAAATTCTGCGAGACAGAAATTTAGATTGACCCTCTCCTTTCGTTATATGCACATAAGTTCTATTAAAAACCACCTTTCACTTGCACAAGGCGAGAGTCTGGCCCCCTGGTTTGAAGCGACTTTTGCGGCCAGGTTATAGGCCATATTAATTGATCTACTGGTTGAGAGAATTTCCTTTGTCCTGCATTCGCTAATCGCTTTGAATTGAGGTGTCAATTAAAGCAACTGTTGACATTGTATTACAAATGAAAATCTGTCTTTGTTTAATTTGTTAAATCAATAATTCCCAAGTCGCAAGTTGCCCTGAAGCCACAAAAGAAGGATAATTCCCTGTCTGATTTTGCTTATTTGATTCAGAAGCTGAGCAGAAGGCTTGCATCAACTGCTGTTGACTGACACCCCCAACTCAATGCCATTAGCGGCTACAGACGTAAAGAAATTCTCTTGACCTGTAATTCAAAACAAACAAAGCCGCAAGATTTGCCCTGAAACCATTGTAGGGCAAACTGTCGCCTTGTGCATGCGAAAGGTATAGCTTATAAAAGAATTCAAGAGAATATAACAAAAGGGGTGGTTGTTATGCCATGTACGCCAGTCCAGAGATGAGCGGAATTGCAAATGTAAAAGTGAAAAATAACCAGAAGTTTATTCGATCAATCTTTTCTGCAATCTCTTTCCATAGATCCTGATTCTCCATTTCCTTCTCCTCTTCAGGCGTCAAGAACGTGAATTCTCTTTGGAGGTTTGAAGAATTCCTGACGAGCGTTCTTCTCCTGTGCATAGCAAATTCTGGAGACGAATCCTCCTTCTTTACGCGGTTTTCGTGGTGCTCTTCAAGCTCTATGCTGCCATCGTTGCCTCTCTGAACAACTATTGACGTTGCAGCTGCAACCTCCTTCTTCTTACGATGTTTCTTTTTGCATCCATTACAAAATATATCACATATCCTGCGCGGGGGTTTTGTTGTTTTGAAAGCGATGTGTGTAGTAAATACAACTGCCACTAATGAACCGTTCATTATGAAAAAGAAGCATGTATACATCACTCCAATTATTGGTTTTTGGTCAGACTTCTCAGGAAGTTTGTCTGATATAACAAGGAGGTAAACACTCATAGCAAGGACAACAGTGATGCCATAACCAATCCTCTCCCCCGTCTCAGGAGGGATGAAGAAGACACACAACGACACAAATGAGAGACACACACAAGGCAAAACCAAATAGAGCACATAATATAATGGCAACCGGTCCATTGATAGTGTAAATTCAATCAGTGAAAATTTGCTGTGACAGCACTCGTATTTTTCTTCTCGTAGTTTCGGTGTCAAGGATTTAATGGCCCAAACTCCGCTTGACACCGAAAACTTTCCTCTAAAGTCCGTAACTGAGGTTGGCTGCCTGAAGAATTTCAATTCCATGTTCGCCTTTGTGTGCGAAATCGAACCAAAAGTCAGGGCGCAAGATTGTTTATCGAAGGGGAACCATTTCACCTCAATGTTACAGGATGACTTCAAAGTGACAGGTGACATCCAAGTAACTTTCCCTGTTTCGTCAATACGCAAATTTGCTTTGTACACATCAGTTGCAGAATAGCTTGTATCAGCAGCTGTATTGTACAACAAAATATCTGGAAGCCAGAACAGACTGCTTGGCGCGACTAGATATTGGGTACCATTGTGTTTCTTCTTGTCCCATTTCAATCTTGGATCAACCCAGACCATCATGACCCGACCATTGATAACCAGTTCTTGTTCCTTGATGTCCAGTTTGACGATCTTGTTGAGTCGTAAGTCGAAACCAACGATCGTTGGAGAAGCACTAGAAATTGCAGGCCTAACGTGTGCATTGTAGCCTGCCGTGAGGTTTGCGAGTAGACTGCTTTCTATTGTTGACATAGTCACCATCTCCTTGAAAAACATCGAAATTATTAATGCCAGAAAGATCATCTTTCCAACGAGTGATTCCATTTTGCCATTTGCTTACACGTCTTAAAAATTCTGCGTTCAGTTAATGCTGATGTCTGTTCTCTCCTGTGGGTGGAAAACAAAAAATCTGTTGGTTTACGTCATGAATAAGAAAACAAACAAACGGCTGAGTTATCTTGACAACGGATCATCAACGAAGTGAATGTGTTATTACACCCACAAGCTATTATTATCCTATTGTTCCTTTTATTTTGATATTTGAATTGTAAATTGTTCTTGCACACCGTTGATTGTTTTAGCTGTAATCGGTGCACTTTGGCTTTTGAACTTTGAGTCAGGAAGGTTCAGTATTCATCAGTGTTCAGTATTAAAGAACAAAGGCCATAAGTCATTGTGTAACAGTGATCGAAATTGTGTTGTTGTGTTGTTGGGGATAATTTTTTAGTCAATCAGTCAGTCAATATGGTATCGTCAGACAACACTGTCGCTTTATTCTGTCGCCCTGTCCTTCTGGTTTATCAAAGTAAGATCTTAGTAAAGTCAATTCTTCATAGCTACCTGGAAGATAAATCTGAATGTTTTCAAACGAATGAAAACAGAATTTGAGGTCCAAACTATAAATGTGATATCTGTAAAACTTCAATAAATCTTAGATGTTCTTTGAAAAGGGTCTATGAATGCACCTAAAAGATCCTTTTTAATGATATTTTTACACTATTTCTTTTATTTACAGTTTTGTACATTTTTAATAAGAACATACAACAACGGAAAGAACAAAAAATAGCAACTTTTTTGTAAAGCTGGATTTATACATCAGGCGACAACTTGTTATGTTTTGTGGTATACTTCAGGGACGCAAACTTCTTCCAGTTTATCTTTGACAGAGGGGTGAAGGACAGCTTGTTTGGTAATCATATGATGATGAATAAATGTTGATGCATTCAAAACATAGCTTGATATCAACAGCAGCAAAGTATTTTCTGAAGGATTTTTAAGTTGTAAATAATTATCTTCCGGGGTTCTCATTTTGCAAATTACTGCAAAGATTCCCCTGACTCCTTGATTTGACACTTTTCAATAAGATTGCCCCTGTGCCGCAGCTGACCCTAATCAGCCTCTGCGTAGCAGTATGTTTGTAGCAACAAGAACAACTTGTGCAAGATGGCGTCGTAAGAAGTGCTTGCCCCGCATACAGTGCGACTTTAAATCTCTTCAAAGAAGCAAAGATAGCTGTAACGGTGACGAATAACATTCACCTAAAACCCTGAATGCTTCAAGATGTTTATTTATTTGAGTAAAAAGGTAAGCAAGTTGTGAATAGGGTCCATCCGTCAGTTTAGGAGCCACTTAGGAAGTCCGAGTTGGAAAACATGCGAGATTTGATTTGGCCTATTACGCGTAGTAGCGAGTGAAAAAATGAAGGTTCGAGCTACGAGAAGGCTTTTAAACAACTGCAAGGGATGCAAAATAAACAGTAGATCGTTTGTTTTTTCATGCGAGAACCTTTTAGCTTAGCTGCGAGTAGCGAGTTTGACGCAATTGGATAGTTGCGAGTGAATGCTTTTTCAACCTGGACTGTGGAAAGGACATCTATCTATCTAGCCATCTTCCGTGTATAAGGTCTTCTCGAGGTAATCTTCCTATCTTGTATTTGTCTAGCAGAAAAGCAACCTTGGTGTTGAAGTAAAACAAAAGAAAATAAGATAGGTATTCTGAGGATAGTTGCAAATCAATTTGTTTTGCTTGGTAATTTTTAGTCCAATCTGCATTCTTTAGTGCGCATGGAAAATCTTCCGTGGATCAGTTCAAGTGCTTCCAGCTGAACCTGCACCATCCAAACTCTGTATTGAAGCAGCAGCTGTGGCAGTTTGTTTGTACAATCTATAAAGAGCCCCAACCTCAAGGAGAAATTCCCCATGCCAAAAATCAAAGAATGCAAGCGGGATTTTAGTTTTGTTATTTACATAATTTTATATTGAGGGCAAGTTTAAATCTCACCTGTTACATAATATACCCATGTTCTGAGATAAGCTTCTAGCAATGTACTTATTTTCAAGACTGCATTTTCTGCTTCAATGAAAACGATTTAGTAGGCCACTGTTTACTATTCATTGTTTCACCTTTTTCAAGTTAGGTCTGCTTAGGATTTAAATATGTTGTTTGAACCAAACAGTCAAGAACAAAGAAAGTTATCAGTGTACGCTGGAGATCTCATCCAAAAGTACAGTACCTTACTCTGAAGCTGGAATCAGGCACCATTCTGCCAAAGATGCCTAGCAGACATACTCAGTAGTCTAAAGAATAGAAATAACAAGAGAACCAGAAGTTGGCAGACTGGGCTCAAGTACTTCCCTGTGCAAAGAATCACAGGAGAACAGGAAACGTTTTTCCAGGATATTACTATATACTGAACACCAGAATTCAGGAAAATCTTCTCATCTGGCCATTGGTTTTAAAACACCGCTAGAATCAGTTTGATCTAAACTGTACATGGTCCATGTGCAGTATACCACATCCTTGGTACAATACATTGATACAAGGAAATAAAACTTGGCTTAAACGGTTACTTTATAAGTCATTATGATTACATCCTTATATTGCTAAATTACTTTTTACCTCTATTATCTTTTTATAGATTGCCATACCAAATAATGTCAAATTGGCATCAATTTCATGGAACAGGGAGCAAGGGTACATTGCCTGTGGAGGAGAAGATGGTCTTCTCAAAGTGCTGAGGCTTGAAACACAGTCTGGTAATTCCTTACATTAAAAATTCTTGTTTCATAACCTAGTGATCAAGTCTTGCAGTATAGAAGTTGAAGGTCAAGTGAAATGTGAAGTTGAGGTTTTTAGCACAAGCGCCAAGATCACAGCAATGACTAAGTGCTATACGAGTCCATGAGTGACCCCTTGCCACAAGGCTCAAGTGGTGGGCCTCTACTTTAATAGTGGACAAAACTCTTAAAACATTTGACTGTTTGGAGAAAATTTTGAGTTGAGTTCCCCCACCCCCCTGCCATTGCAATGCTGGATGCTGAAGAAAATGTCATAGTGGAGTTGATGAGAATTTCTTCTTGAAGCAACCAACATTTGCAATTAGGGGCACAGGGGTCACCAGCAATGGAAGGAAGTAGTTTACATACTGTAGAGGAAAAAGCCTCTTTTGATGCAAAAATCATCTGTCCCAACAAAGTTGTCCTCAATGGTGGGCATCAAGCCCAGTGGAGGACTCCCTATTATTAAGTGACAGGGGGGTCAGACACAGTATATTTTTAGAAACCCGTTACTGTAGAAAATATTGCTCATTCTCCTGATGATGACCACACGGTCGAAACTAGTTGGGAATTGAGAGAAAATTTGTATATATATATATTCCTGTTCGTCTTTCTTTTTGTTCATCTTTAGAAACCCAGAAATATACAAAATTTAGGACATTTTAGACCCCAAAAATATACTCATAGCTTCATTGTGCATGAAAGCTAAAGGTTTTATAGCATTTCCGGCAACTGCCCTGCAATATTTTGGTGAAAAACTCAGCCTAACACTCATGCTGTCAAATTTTCTCATCAGCAACCCCAAAAATATACCGATTATGCACCAAATAGTGTACCCAAAGGTATACTAGACAACGTTTTACAAACCCAAAAAATGTCTGACCCCCGTCACTTAATAATAGGGAGTCCCCCTGGGGCATCAAGCCCTTTCTACCGGATTGTTCTAACTGCAAAGTCAGAGGATTACACCACTGTGCCTGAACACTTTGATGTATTACGAGTGGCTTTGGTGATGTGTTTTTACTTTGCTGTAGCTTATCAGAACAAATTTTTAATCATGCTGTTATATTTGGCTATATACATGTTGTTTCATTATGCAACTATAACACTTTGGTCCTTGGTCCTGCTTTCATAAAGGATAATCAACATTGAAAACAGCAGGCAAAACAAGGCTCAATGCCCAAAGTTTACTAAAAATGCTTTCAATATAGGGAAATGCACCACCAATTTGAAAATAATCAAAATATGAAAATTTTCATGTTAGAATAGGGGGAGAACCTAAAGTTCCCTTTAAGATATTCCATTAAATGGAAAATGCAAGCAGAGTCTCATAGCACATTTTTAAAGATTTGAACCCTTTGCTTTTTCTCCAGTTATTGATATCAACAGCATTTAGAAGTCTTTCTAATGGGAGAAGGATGTGTCATCATCAAAATTCACCTAGAACCAATTATAGAAAGTCTGCATAGGTATGAAAACATGGAAGAAAACAGAAACAAAATCCATAAGGAGTTTTAGTATGAGTAAATTCTAATGTGAGGGGTATCTTCAATGCAGGCACTTAATGATACTAAATTTCCGTTTTACAGGTTCTGACCAGAAGGTAAGAGGGCTTGCAGCTCCAAGCAATCTCTCAATGAATCAAACACTTGAAGGTCACACTGGTATGTACATATCAAACTAACAGATTACAAAAACAGACTATTCAAACATGGACACACCTTGATGAACTGAATTAAGTCAAACCCCCGTGAATAAGAGACAATGTAAATCAATATTACAATCACATTAATCCATTTTGCATTTATAACAGAAATCTCTACTCTAATTTTAAATGTAAAGTAACACTATGATGAGACTGTAGTTCACTTTCAGTTCAGTTTCAGTTCATATTTTGAATTGACTGTAGTTTCGAAAGGCCTCAGTGTGCCAAAAAGCTGTCCTTTTCTTTGTGTCTGCCTTCCTCATAGTATTAAAGTTTTATCACCTTTACACGTTTTAAGCACTGATATTACTGTAAATCCTTGAGCAAACCATATGAAAATGAAGTTTAAGGTCAGGGGTGATTTTAGGGGGAACTTTTTGTGGGAAAACTTGAGAAATGATAAAAGGTACAGTAGATGTGCAATGAAGTGGCACTTTTCCAGCTCATAATGGTATGGAGTCATTAACCATATCTTGACTGGCATTCAGAGGATGTGACACATAACAAGCATAGCATTGAACTACTTCAGGGTAACTGCATTGTGGTTATAAATGTGAAACCAAGACAAATCAAGTCAAAGTCAAGTTTAAAAATCTTTTTAAGAATTCCAACCTAACACAGGGAATCTTATGCTAACCCTCAAAAGCAAATGCTGTAGCCTGAGAGAATGTATGACATAAAATTCATCCTGTTGTAGGCTTAAAATATTTTACAGTAACCCCATGGGAGTTTATTTGAGAGGGGCTTATTTTTCAAAATATTGTCATGAGGTGATGGGCTTTTTCAAAGATGGAGCTTAATCAAGTTCTTACGATAGAAGTGGTACTATCCTTTGTAATCTCTGAATGAAATCAACAAGAGCTCTCATTTTATGTTTATTTATTTATATTTTGCTCATCTCTCATATAGAATATTGGAGTGTGTTTTATTTTGTGGTTTTACTCTTTGAAGCAATGAACTTCTGTAACTCCATGATTTTATTATACTTTTCATAGGTGCTGTACAAGTGGTTACATGGAATGAGCATTTTCAAAAGCTTACTACGAGTGATCAGTATGGACTTATAATTGTCTGGATTCTGTACAAAGGTATGCTGTTGCCCTTGTGGCTAGACCTAAACATTTTGATAAGTCTGGCAAATAACTTGTTCATATATTGATGAGCAGAAATGAGGAAGCACTGATTTATCTTGAGTTTTTGAACTTCTAATCTAATCAATCGCGATGATATCTGTATTAGTTTTAGTGATTAATGTTAGACATATAGTCTTTCCTGTGAATAATTTGAAGCCTTATTTTAAGTTATTTAATGGTAAATTTCAGAATCAAATCGCTTCTCTATGTCCCTTTTGCATGTTGATGGAAAATATGTCAGCCCTCTTCGATCACAATAAACAATTATTTATTACCTGTATCTGTATCTGTATGTTACTTAGCTAATACTCACTAATGAGCAAATACGCTAAGGGTAGTTGTTGTTGATTCCTGATTTCCACTGAACGCCTCTATTCATGCGAAGCTGTCTCGAACATAATTACAAAATTTGTAGCAAAATGAAGTTCGGCCACTTGCAAGAAATTAGATTTACGAACTTAGATTTACAGCTTAATGATGAAACTAGCACATAACGGGGTTAGTTGCAAAAACAGTTTGCTAATAGGCATCATCACTTAGTATAAACATGAATTACTAGGTACTTCTGACTTGGAATTTCTCTACTCTGACAATTATGTTACATGACTTATAAGTGGTTGTGCTTCTATCTTGATGATTCCACATTGGTTGCAAATGACTTTTTACTCTTAACTTATATATTGATAGTGATTACTTACTCTTAACTTATGTGTTGATAGTGAATCGTGAATGCTACAAAACCTTCAAGTAATGATTCAGGTCCAATGGCAGCGCCATGGGGGGACTGGGGGGGGGGGGCAGAGGTGAAATTTTTTTTTTCCTTTCTGGGATCCTATGTTTGTACAATATTCTCTGTTCAATGCAAATTTACCCACTTTCAATAAAATTTTCTGAGGATTTTTCAAAAATGGTAGCCTTACACTGACTGGAAATAAAACAGATTTTCCCAATCAAACGCAACTTTCTTGGTACACCATAAGAGCTGCTTATCAAAGTCAACTTCAGATCAAATTTACATATCAAAAGTAGAGCAGGGAAGCTGGAGGAATGTTTTTCGTGAAACTAATTTTTGTTCACTTTCATTCCCAGTGTTAAAAATATAATTTCGAATTTTAGAAATTTTTGTCAAGCCTCAATATTTTCTTGAAAACTTTCTGTGAAATTTAAACCCAAAAACTTCATAATTTACTTGTGGTTGCGCTTCTAGAGCTGAACCACAGCAGGCAGCCTTGTTATGAAATTGACTTTTAGTTTGCATGTGATCAGTTAAATTCTACCAATCACGGTGAACTGCTTGAAGTTCTTCATCAGCATCTTGTCAGCATATTTGACTGAGTGTATACATGACTGTACTTGCATGGACGCATTACCTTAAACGTGATTCATTTGGCCAGTTAACATAACTGATCGTGTAAAAATTCTTTTTTATTGGATTTGTTGAATAAATGGTATTCAGACATGTTTTTCGTCATTCTACAAATAAATGATTAAGTTAAAAATGGTCATCGTCATCGATTTATAATTGAGATAATAATTGAGAAAATTAATTGAGAAATCATAATCTAAAATTCATCACTACCACTTTTAGCACAATTGTCTGTTGTAAAACTTTTTCTTCTACAGGAGTTTGGTATGAGGAGATGATCAACAATAGAAACAAAAGTGTTGTAAGAGACATGAAATGGAATGCTGATGGTCAAAAGATTTGCATCATCTATGAAGATGGTAATGTCTTAATTTCTACAGTTAAAAAAATTGGGATATTTGGATTGTCGCTATGGCAACATTGTCCTTTTAATCAGGCCTTGCAGAACCTTTCTACTTAGAAACCAGAATTCCAATGCTTTATATAGACGCAAATATTTTTTCCTCACACTTCCTCACAATTTTCCTCACAATTCTCCTCTTCCACGATGGAAGTTTTGTGGCTGTAATTTGGAATCAAAAATGTAATTCCAATCTTGCCAATTTGCCTGTTTCATAGCACAGCTTTTTATGAATAAAATTTTCATTTTTTGGTAGGCACTGTACAAGACGTTTGGTACTTTTAGCAGTAGACTCACGATATGGTTCCAGTTATCACAGCAATAGCAACGTCAACAATGACAACAACAACTACTTATTTTTTATTTTTACTCAAACTGTGTCTTATGGACTTTCATATAAATATTTGAGACGGAAATGAACACGTTTACTTGTGCCCTCTGGAACGGGGCTCCGGAATAGTCTCAGAAGCGATGCAAGCAACCTTCGACAGATGGAAATTCTTATTGCTGCGGTGAAATTCGTGGAAACTAATTGGCCTTAAAAATGAGCAACTCCTGGTTCACAGTGAAAGGTCTATTGATTCTTGGATTAAGGAAACATTCATGTGGATACTTGTTCCTTTTGTTCATGGCTAATGTCACTGTAAACTTGAACTCTGAGCTTTTTTAGCATCGGAGGCTCGAGCCGGCAATTTAGGCCCATCCGCCATTGCCTGGAGCTCGTACAGTGTTGCTAGGGTGTCCATCTCTAATTATGTAATCGATAGGGGAATGCTTCATCCTAGTTTTCAATGCGAAAGTCCATGAGTCGTAGTTTGAGCGTTCATCAGTCTATCAATAGCGATAACTACGAATATGCAATGAGTCTGATTTTTTGCAGTATCTAGCAAAGAATTTCTGCTATGTTTGTTACATTCCGGAAGACTCTCTGTTAGATCACCATTGTAATTATTTCCATAGGTGCCGTTATTCTTGGCTCCGTTGATGGTAACAGAATATGGGGCAAAGAGCTGAAAAATGTGCAACTTTCAGATGTGGAGGTAAATCACCGCGTTACTTGTTAGACATTGCTCTTATAAGATCATAGACGTAGGAACCGGTGGGGGCACTGGGGGTACGTGCCTCCCCAAGATTTTGAAATAAACAAAGAAGTGACCTGTTTATTTTTAGAAAATGGCCCCTTTTCTTAACGAAAAGGTGCCCCAAGTTTGAGATGCTTCCTACGTTCCTGTATAGGATAAGTGTATTTTATTATATTCCACTAAAACTTTACAATACATTACATACAAACTATTTTGCGATACAGCGAAATGTTACCGCTAAGTGGAAATACTGCCCCACTGCCATTACACTAAGATAAGCTACAATACATCTATTTATCAATAAACAGAAACTAGGAAAGAATGAAAAATAATGTCTGCGAAATCATAGGCGAAGACGACATCCTAGAAATGAAACCGCATTTGCTGTACTTGGCCGGGCCTGAAGGGTTTTCTGTAATATTTTTGGTAATGTGGTAGTATTTTTATGTGACAGACTTGCATAGGTCGACAGAAAGTTTTCATTTAAACTAAACTTTCAACTTAAGAATCTGTTGTCATGTTCTTTGCATAACTTGAAGTTTAGAATATATCAAATTTTTTCACTTTAGTTTGACAATCTTCGACTTCGATTTACGCAAAGTAACCAAGTGAATTAGCTTATTTTTAGTTAGTTGCATTTGGTACACTGTAACTAGTGCAACTGTGTTAACGCTTGAGGACGAAAGCTTTAACTGGCGAATTATTTACTCAAGTCTGGTTTAAGGCCAAGTTATAGATAGGTTCTAGTAGGTGGGATATGCAACTAAGATTAATGCTGTTTAATGTCTACCAATTTAGTGAATACTCCAAAGAATGGGTATAAGTTATTGTCTCCACTTGCCTTCGTGTATGTAATCCATCGTTGTCTTCTTTCTTTACAGTGGTCTCCTGATGGAAAAACTATTTTGTTTGGCATAACCAATGGCGAAATTCACATATATGATAACATTGGCAACATCATGGTGAGTGCTGCCGTCTATTCTTCAATGAAGCCTCACTTATCAAGCTCGTAAAACTCCTACAACCGTACGATGTTATTGTGAATAAAGCCAGTTGAATTATTCTGAGTTCCGTTGAAAGTGATGATGTGGAAGAAGTTTTGAGATTGTCCATTTAGTCTAGCAGTAAAATGAAAATTTAGACTTTGTTCAAATGTATACATTGTAATACGAAACTTTCATATTTTAGGGAAAGCTAACTTCGTATTGCTTGTCAAATGTCACTGGTGCTGTTAGAGTGGCTGGACTTGAATGGTAAGTAAATGCTACAAACTCAAATGCTTATTCTTCCAAATGATGCAAAATATTCAGAAACTACTTTTGACTCACGTTTTGGCATACGTGAAATCCAAATCAAACATTGTTTGATTAATTTATATAGGTTTTCGCGTGTACAACAACTGCATACCGTCTTGAATTGGCCCCGACCTTAAGGGCTGCTTGAAAATGGAAGTAAACTTTTGAACTCCTTCATCTCCATTGTACAGCAAATTTTAAAGCTTTTGATTTGAGAATTGTGATAAAACGGTAAGGTGGTATTGCTATGGGAACCAGCATTGGGAAGGAAGAAACCAGGAAGAACAAAATATACATATATTGATCAATTAAGGGATGATACTGGACTAACAACAGAAAAATTCTAAGGAAAGAGTGCGAAAGAGAGAAGAGTATAGGGGTCTCGTGTACAATGTATTCAAGCAGGCAGCTCGTCGTAGTAAGTGAGTAGTAAGTTTAATTCACTGTTAAATTTGTTGATTTGTAAGTAAGTCTCAAAATACTGTTGAAAATGTTTCTTGAATGAAGGTTTACTTTGGGAAGAGAAAATGAACGTGAAAGTTACAGTTTTTAGCGGTAAGATCGCAGCGGTAGCTAAGCGCTAGTCGAGTCCACAACCAACCTCGTTCCCAGGGTGTTGTTACGTCATACGCTAATCACGAAGCCGAATGAACACCCTGGTACACTTCGATCACATCTGACCAGAAAATTGGTGCATCAGCAACCATTATGGATTTTACTGTTGTCTAAACAACGCTAATTATGTGACCTCGATTCCAAACAACAAAGCAACATTGGAATGTTTGTTGCTTAGTGACGAGATTACATTTTTGTTATTCGGATGATTAGAGTGTTTTCGAGAAATAATTTATATTTGCTTTTGTTCTCGAATAGCCAATCAAACTGCAGGACGGCCTCCTATATCCCAGACTAGAGGTAGAGCAACGAACTCATTCTGGGGACAATTTGTCCGCGACCTCTTGTCATGACGCTCAAGTGGTATGGTAGGGTCCTAGGCCCTGCCGGATATCGAACCCATTCCGCCTGACCGTTCTGGCTGCAGAGTCAGAGGATTACACCACTGCATCGCAACACCTTTGAGAAATTTCAGGAATGTGACATTCAGGTAGATCTTATTTCATTCTTAGGTACAACGGATCATATGGTTACACTGAACCGAATTGTCCTTGCCTGGCGGTTTGTTTTGATAATGGAAGAACACAAATAATGCGACATGAAATGGATGAAACTCCCGTCTTGATAGACACTGGTATGACAATATCTTCTTTTCATTTTTCCCATGAAGTGCAGTAAAAACCCCGTATAAAAAAACCTAAGAAAGTATAAACCTAAAAACTGATTTTTTTGGAGAGAAGCACCCAAAGATGAAACCAAAACCAGACTGATTTCGCTCCATGCTCTTACAAGATGATGCACTTGGCAAGAACAGTCAACTTTAACAGCCTCAAATGTCATAAATTTCAATCACAAGAAAATAACCAAGTTTATGAGTCTTGAATCTAAACATTTCTTGAAATACCTGACCGTCCTTAAATTCAATTCAAACTTAGATCTTTTTATTCGATCACTGTTGCTCGGATTTACCTCAGCGAACAAGGATTTGTCTTTAAAATGGCTGGATAAGAAATACGTAAACAAATCCTTGTTTTGTGCATCAAATATCGCATTTTGAAAGGAGAAATTGCTTTGTAATTTGCTAAATTCAAAAGGAAAGAGCCTTATCTAGATACAGGCTGACCTTTGGGTGAAAGATCAACGAAAATGCTTGTTGGAAATCCATTTACATTGCAGCAATCCTTAAATATATGGAGGTTTAATTTGTATCAGAATATAGTGCAAAGGCTAATCTCAAAAATGAGACATTTATTTTGAATTTTCGTGGAACAGTCACAATAAATTAGCTCAGCAGAAAACAGCCACATCAAAAATTTCCCCGACAGTTTCTTATCCAGCTCCTTTAATGTGTGATGAATGATATTACTTAAATGAATGGCTATACTGAAGAAATGTTTCGACTGCACGGTCCTCCTCGGTCAAAGTCATCAGATTTGTCTTTATCAATAAAACTGGTTGGTTTCGTACTTAACTGGAATGAGACAATGATCATGAAAATGATTATTGTTGCAATTGTGGTTATCCTATTCCTTGTTGAACTGACAGAGCAGAAACTGCTCACACATGCACGAAAACTCGTAACTGTGAGCCCTGCTAGCTCCCTGCAACAAATCTCAAAGTTCGGCAGCACTATAATTTCAGAAGGCTTATCTTTCCAAACACTTCCTTATCTCAAATTTCTCGATGACGTTATTTTACGCAGTTTCTCCTCTGTCCGTTGAACTTCGTTTTCCTGCCAAAACGCGAATATCCTTATATCCTGTATCAATTTCGTTGTATGCATCATGAATCAAATTTCTGTTTTCCACGCAGTTCTAAACCAAGTGAATTTATCAAATTGGAATATTTTATTTGTAGGGATGTCAGTTTCACGCGTACAATGGAACCATTGTGGATCCGTTCTCGCCATTGGTGGATCTCAAAGAGTTGTCAATCAAGACAAGGATGTCAATATTGTGCAGTTTTATACACCGACAGGGGAGCATTTAAGGACGCTAAAAGTGCCTGGAAAAGATCTGAGATCACTCTCATGGGAAGGTGGAAGCTTGCGAATTGCTTTGGCCGTAGATTCGTTTATCTACTTTGCCAATATTCGACCAGATTACAAGGTAAACTGATTCTTATGAATTTAGGAAATATTCAAGGTGCCTAATAGACCATTGCGCTAAAGATGGCGGCGAGGAATTTTTTACCGAGATGCACTGCGTTCTTTAATCGAATTCCTATAGAATCTGTAAAGATTTGTAATTCGAACGCAATGCATCTCGGTAAAAAACTCCTCGCCGCCATCTTTAGCGCAATCCTCTATTGTGAGCCTGCAATAACAATGATAAGCCGAATGGGGCCGTCTTTGTAACTCATTTCATTTCATTTTTTCATTTCATTTATTTTATTTATCCACGACATCCACTCAGTAAACTTTAAAATTACTTATTTCCAGATGAAAGTAATAGATATTTCTAACAAACCTAATAAACCTATATTAAAAGCCAGTACTGTTCTTCCATGGATTGGTGCGTAAATATATATATATATATAAGTATAACCTGCACACATATACATACACATATAAAAATATATATGTACACCCATACACATATATATATATAATTTGTTGTTTTTTTCAGCTTAGAAAATGATTCTTTAGCCCATTTTTAAACTGGGTGAGTGTATTAGACTCTCTTAATTGTGTTGGGATAGCGTTCCATGTTTTTAGACCGGTGTAGTGAAAACTCTTTCTACTGTAGTCTAAATTTAGTCTTGGAATTTGGAGATCAGTCTTATTTCTCGTATTATACTTGCTTGTCGAGGATCTTTCAGCAAATTTACCGTGCAGACTCTCAGGACATATCTTGTTAATTATCTTAAACATCTGAACCGACCGATCAAATTGGAATATCTGATCGATGCTAAATGTTGGTCTAATCCAAGAGTCCTTTATCTTTGAAGCTTGAATAATTTCAAATGCACGATTTTGCAGTCTCTGAAGGGCTGTTATTTTAGTGTTCGATAAGCTCCCCCACACTACGTCAGCATAACGAAAATGACTCTCAACAAGGGCTTTGTACACTTGAAAAAGCATTGATTGTGGGAGGATGTCCTTAAGTTTTTTCTTTGCCACGAGGCCCCCAGCAACCTTTTTCTTCACTGATTCATACTGTTCTTCCCAACCTAAAGTATCGTCAACTATTACCCCGAGATATTTTGTTTTGTGAACCTGTTTAATTATTTCTCGGTTTATAAATAATTGCGGTAATGATTCTCCTTTTTTTCTTCTACGAGGATGGTCTATTATCATGTATTCTGTTTTGGTGGGATTGAGACTGAGTTTGTTAATCCTCATCCAGTCCGCGATATTTAGTAGCTCAGCTTGTGCTGTCTCTATAAGCTCTGCTTGGTTGTTTGAGGATATTGTTATCTCAGTATCATCCGCATACATGTTGGCTCTTGAGTGTTCGAGACAGTGCTCAAAATCATTCAAGTAAATGATGAAGAGCAGCGGTCCCAAGCATGACCCTTGGGGAATTCCACACTCTATTTCCATAATATCAGATAAGTATGACCATCAATAGAACCATCAATCTGATAGGATGACCATCAATAGAACAATACTGGCTTCTATAACTAAAACTTTTTCCCAAATCGACTTCACATGCACAGCGCCATATTGAAATAAGTTGTGGCGTTGTTCAAGCTCCCTCAAAGCAGAGAGTGCGGAGCGACAACTAGCACCCTCTTCTTTGAAGGAGCTTGAACAACACAACAACGTATTTCAATATGGTGCTATGTAAGTGAAGTTGATTTGGGAAAGCTGCCATCGGAACATTCAAAACAAGACGAGAGAAGATATTAATGATACGCAGAAGATGCAGAAAGGTAGGCCTAATGCTTTTGATATTTTACAATGATGCACAATCCTATGTAACACATTCTAGGTTTCCCAATACTCATGAACATATCTTCTTCTTCGGCCAAATTTTATTTTAAGACACACTGAAATTGCAGCATGCCCGCAAGGACCCCGGGTGACAATAGAAGGTTTGCGAAACCAGGAGAGCAACGCCAGCCAAATGGGTTTCCAAGTTGTGAAAGTGAAAAGGACAACTTCAGAAACTCTCAAGGGAAGCAAATTGGAACGGAAAATAAGGAATCCTTTGAATCTAAGACCGCGTTCACACGATGCCGGCACATTTTGAAAACGGTGAAAAGACTGATCGACAGTTAGGGGAGTATAGGTACCTTTCTATGGCATCAAATTCTTGCAAAGAGTTTCTTACTATCAAATTTCCAACTTTTTTCAAATTGTTCCGGCATCGTGTGAACGCGAGCTCAAATTCTGCTACCGTCACATTTTTCACCGTTTTCAAAATGTGCCGGCATCGTGTGAACGCTGTCTAAATTTCTGAAAGGAAAGCAACATTGCGTAGCAGTTGCCGTTGCTGTCGTGGTGTCGTAAATTCACTGATAGCTCTTTAAAGGCATTGAGTCCATATAAATAGCGTTCTCATGACCAATATCAACTTCTATTCAATCATGAAACAAGAGTTGACATTTAATCCCTATTGAAATTAAACCAAAGAAATTCCTTAAGACAATGCAAGGATTAGGAAGTCTTTGGTCTCCACCGCTAATGACTTTAGCACTATTGTGCGATAACAAAAGGCCGTCAGCGGTTTGTCAGCAAAAATTCAGGACAGCGTTAACGCTCAACTATTTATATGGACTCAATTCCTTTAAGCAGACCACAGAACACGTTATCAGTAGATTTACTACATTTTGATCAGCAAATGTCTTGCATGACATTCAGATATTTTACTCTTCTCTTGCAGTGGGGCTACTTTGCAAATACCGTTGTTTATGCTTTCACAAAACCAGAAAGAGCAGAATATTGTGTCATATTCTGGGACACTAAAACAAATGAAGTAAGTATGTGTTTATGTTGAATTTTGAATATCCTGTCGACCACAATATTTCAAAGCTATGAAATAAGAAAGTTAACCATCTTCTTACAGTATTTTCGTTCCTCATATCCACCGCTCCCGAGTAGGAATCTCTCGCAGTCAACCTCACAATGAAATTTTGAAGATTATTTACCTAGTAAAAACAGCAATGATATATATAAACTACTAAACTACAATTACATTAAACTGTGATATTCATGGCGACGAAAGACACAGGGTCACAAGGTCCTCACCGTGAATGCCACTTACAATTCAACCAAAAGTTGGATCATCAATAAAATCTTAAAGATCATGCCATAGTCTCATGCGATAGCGTCTCTTTGTCTATAATGTGCTAAAAACAGAAAGCTGCTCATTTGATTAAAAAGCTTCCTTTGGTTATGTTGAACGCCCCTATGTTACTTGAAACAAACCTTCGATTTTAAGGGTTCTTATGTTTGCTGTTAAGAAGGAAGATCTCTCAATTTATCAATCCTCAATGGATGGTGGCATGTGTAATTTCGCTATTTTACATCGCGCTTCATGTAACATAATGGTTCCAAAATGATCGCCAAATGCAATGCGTGATGGTGAAAGATCCTTGCGGAATCCTTTGCAGCTGCGATATCTTGCTGCTTAAACCCCGTAATATTTGTTTTGCTTGACTCACGATTTGCTTTTGTTTCATAGCAGTAACCAATCAATTTGCTTTTTAGCGATATGTAAAATATGTGAAAAATCTGCTCAGCATTAGCGCAGCTGGGGATCATTGTGTTCTTTCAACGAAGGCAGATGATTCAACCGGACAGGTGAGGTTGCAATGGTATTGGTATGGTCGGCTGGCCTTATGGTTAACGTTCTTGACTACCAGAGGGATGGATGTTTACTCATAAACTTTCAATAATAGGGGTCCGTGACAATATTTGGAGTCAGAGGTCTTACTTTAAATCAATTTAGGATCTGTGAATAACAACGTAGACAAAATTCATTGTTTAAGGTCCAAAAATCTGAAGAAAGGAAGAATCTTGCAACTCGGTGCGATTCTTTACAGCGAACCATTCAGTAAATGTCTTTCTGCAAATGTTTTGGATTTTCGGCCAAGAGTGGTCTTTTAGATGAATGATGCTAGATTCAATATTTGATGTCTGCAAAATATTGGTCTTAATATTTAGTGGTCAGCAAAGAAATAGTGACATGGACCCCCGTACTGAGAGTTAGGCCCCCGTACTGAAAGTTTGGGAGTACACCCTCGCTTTCGACTTCTGTTAGAAATATGGCTAGGTCTAGCCCTCGGCTGGCCGCCTGGTGGTTCTTCCATCACTCATCCGAAAAAGTTATGTATGCTTCTCTCCTCGGAGAGCAAAGTCTAAAGTCCTTGGGATGGATTGCTAGTAGGAGTGCTCTGGTCTGCTTGGGCAATGGACTTCATGGAGGTCATGTTGGGGATACGAATAGGCTCAGTTGTAAACCTCACAGAATCCTCAGAAATGGGCTCCAAATTGCATGCGCAGTAACGATTTACTCCAATGATTTTATATGTTAACTTGCTTTGACCTTTAAGAACGAAAGAACAAACTATAGCAACAATGCACAAGACATTGTGAGCCCCGTCGATGGCTCGCTCAAAACGAAGCTGAAACGCGATGAGCTAGAATGACAGAGTCAGCAGTTCGTCTCCCCAACCAGACCCTTCGAGCAGCTGATATGCTAAAATAGATGACAAACGTAGTACCTAAGACGTACATTTTTTTATAATTGTCATGTCAAAAAAGAATTTTTAGGCACTGAGAAATTATGCTAGTCGGTTATACAATGCTATACTGTAATACCTTAGAAAGATGTGTATATATATATATATATATATAGTAGCTATATCCGCATAAAAAAAACTATAATTAGCTCTTTTCTGCTTTAGCAGCAACATAGATGTGTATTCCCAAATATTTGTATCCCTTTTATTTGCTACCATCAAACTTGTAGCCCTATCTTTAACTAGAACATCTTGTATTTTCATTTTAGTTTGTTTTGGTATTGTGTAATGCCATCGGCACACCATTAGATTCAAGATACATCGATATTGGTAAGCCCTCTCCTCGCTTAACTTTTATTCTTTCTATGTTGTAGTTTTTAGATATCTGCCGTGCCGAAACGTATTTCTACTTTTGTAACTTCTTAATGAGGACATGGAGCAATATTCTTTACCAAACCTTGAACTGTGCTTGCCAAGCAAAACTTTTTCCATTTTACCAAGTGATGAATCATTGGTTGACGAAAGATTTTTGACTGACAAGCAGAAAGTTTTTCTGAATCTTCTCCAATACAGTGGCCAACAATGTCTGCGTAACTCTACAGTAAATCCCCGCATATAAGAACCTACTTTTTCGAGAGCCAGGCTGAAATTGGTTCTTATTTCATTAGTATTAAAGCTAATTTCAAGGTACAGAGGTTCTTATTTGAAGGGTGCCTCATGTAATCCTCTTGAGAGTCTCGCAAAGATTTTCAGCCCCAATATTTGTTTTGGAAGCGCTCGTATTGACCTAATAAGTCATGGGGGAGGAGAATAAAACTTTCAAAGTCAACTGGGACCACAATGACCTTAATAACAGCAATCAAAGATCAACTTTGCAACCCCTGCAATAAGAACCTATGTTTCATCAAACTGCATCAGGTTCTTAATTGCAAGGTACATAATTTAGGAATAACAGCGTCTAGGTTCTTATTTTGGTAGGTTCTTATATGCGGGGATTTACTGTACTTGTCAAGAAATATTTCTATGGTCATCAATCGGGAAAAAATTGCTTGGAAAGGATATCTCAAGATATCTTTCTTCTTCACTGAAGTGTTCAAGGGTTAATTGTTATCTTTTTATCTCCGTATCTGCCTTTCTGTCTGATTTCATCATCAAATTAGACTGCGTTCACACGATGCCGGCACATTTTGAAAACGGTGAAAAATTCGACGGATAGGCCTGCCGTTCACACGAAAACGGCACATTTTTTGCCGGCAGATTTTGAAAACGGTAGATTTTGAAAACATAACTCTAACCGACACATTTTGGAAACGGCATCGTGTAAACACCTGAAAATGATGAAAACAGAAAATTTTTAGACACTTTCGGAACGAGACTGATGGACTCTTAGGGTGTAGGTAAGCTTCTTTGGCATCAAAGTGTTGCAATGAGCTTTTGTCGTCAAAGTTCCTACCGTTTTCAAATTGTTCCGGCATAAGTGAATGCAGTCTTAATCTGATTCTTTCTAACCTACTTTCTCTTTATCCATAAGATTTTACTGAATCTTCTCCAAGAAAGTGGTCAAAAATGTCTGTGTAACTCAGTTTTTCATGAAACGTTTTAAATAGTTATTGATTAGCAAAATATTGCCTGGAGAGGATGCTTCAAAATGTGTTTCTTCCTCAATGAGTGTTCAAGCGTTAAATGTTCCCCTCGACTGTCTTTCTGTTTGATTTCATTATCAAATCAATTTGATTCTTTCTATCCTCCAGAACCAAGTTACGTAACAATGACAGCCAACAGTGTAATTGCATCTTCTAAAGAAGCATTCTATGCTTGGCAATACAAAAGTGTTAAAAAACTGACAACATTGGAGTTGCAATCAAATACGAATAAACATGGAAAGAAAGAAGGCTCAGAAAGGTCAGTATCTTACTATTTTATTTATTTGTTATTTTTTGGTTATTTTATTCATTATTCTTTTTTCTTGACAATGAAACTCATTTCTTGGAAATACATTAGCTTTTTCGTTGCTCATTTGGCCCTCTGCTACAAATAGTCTCAAATAATGTTAATTTCTGAGAACCTTACACATGCATCAGAGCCCCCAAACGCTGAATGGCAGTTGTTTACATTCTGAAGGTATAACGATGCTTCTTAACATGCCTCGATCTACCATGCTAAGTGAGTCAAACATTATCCCCGTTTGAAGGGCCAATGCTTCCGGATATCAAGACGGCTCAATGGTGGATATGTTCAAATCTAACTTAAAGGGAATCGACGTTGTTAAAAGCTGGTCCGGGCAAGGTTAAAAATATAATCTATTGAATTTGAGAACTTCGACACGTGCGACTTCATTGTGGAGCCAAGGAAACAATGAATGCATAAGCGTTTTTCATAGCCTATTTATAGCGACTACGAGATATAGCTATGTCCATTCTCTTTAAAGTTCAGCAGTGCAGCCTTAGTTTGACGTATGGAGGTGATAGCCCCCATAATTTATCTACTACCGGGTGAGTAAAAAAAACGCCCGACTTTAGAAAGGCTACTGCTCCTTGAGTATATAAGTAATGATATTTTGCAATACCTGGAAAATGATGGCGATTATTTCACTCAAAATGACGAATCCGGGATTCGAAACTTCATTGAACCTGGTTTTTCGGATGGTAATCATAGTTTAAAATGACTATGCAGCATCTCAGAAGATAGCTAAGCCTTTCAAATTAAACTGTGATAGAAAGTATTTGACAATAGCTTTGATTTCAGGGAACAAGTTAATATCTAGCTGTTGAAGGTTTTTTTGGGTTACCCGCTAAATAAGTCATGGCTTTTTTAGTTTAGTTTACAAAACCTTAATTTATGTACCTATGTAATGTAGGATGTACCACATTGATGATGTCCCATCTGGAGCTGGTGAAGGTACAATTGATTACCGAAGAGCCATGTCGGTATGATATTTGTTGCTATATTTTTATCTAGAATTTCATTACCTTGATGACTTGAATATATGAAACAAGGTCTATTTTGTTTTATGAAAGCATCGTTAACTTATTGCGCTTATCCACTGACAACTTGAGATCTTTGCTGTCTCTTTGATTTGATGATTTCTGCAAGAACAGATTCTTTGAATCTCAGCTCATCGATGTTTTATAGTTGGTTGCAGTAAGTGTCAAAGCGATCCTTTTTTCGAAGAACAAGGACT
>OZ026590.1:4326755-4366755 GCA_964020215.1 Aurelia sp. 3 sensu Dawson et al. (2005)
GTGAGGATAGAGCTCGAATCGTTGGAAGCCTTTGAAATTATGTTTGAAATGTTATGCAAGAACAAATTTTTTGATTCTCAGCTCGTAGATGTTTGATAGTTGGTTTCATTAAGTGTCAAAGCGATCCTTTTTTCGAAGAACAAGGAGTGTGAGGATAGAGCTCAAATCATTGGCAGCCTTTGAAGTTATGTGTGAAATGTTATGCAAGAACCGATTTTTTGATTCTCAGCTCGTCGATGTTTGATAGTTGGTTGCATTAAGTGTCAAAACGATCCTTTTTTCGAAGAACAAGGAGTGTGAGGATAGAGCTCAAATCATTTGCAGCCTTTGAAGTTATGTGTGAAATGTTATGCAAGAACAGATTTTTTGATTCTCAGCTCGTCGATGTTTGATAGTTGGTTGCATTAAGTGTCAAAGCGATCCTTTTTTCGAAGAACAAGGAGTGTGAGGATAGGGCTCAAATCATTGACAGCCTTTGAAGTTATGTGTGAAATGTTATGCAAGAACCGATTTTTTGATTCTCAGCTCGTCGATGTTTGATAGTTGGTTGCATTAAGTGTCAAAACGATCCTTTTTTCGAAGAACAAGGACTGTGAGGATAGAGCTCGAATCATTGGCAGCCTTTGCAATTACATGTGAAATGTTATTGCCGAATTCTTTCAACTGAATAAATCAACGGGAACTTTAGGTTGCTCGCAGTAATCGCAGAAAGAGCATCTTTGATGTCGTCATTATTCTGAGCTACAGCAAATTTTAATTGTTTGCAAGTGTTGAAGCTGTGACGTCATCGAATTGCTAAAATACAATAATCTTTGTTCTTTGATTTTTGATGAAGTTACGGTTCCCTCCCAACGCTTCAAATTCTACTTGAACTCTTTTTTAAACCTATTTTTAAACCTTTTATGATCCACCCATGAGTAAAATGAATTTTGTTATTTTAGCCTACCAATGATCCAGTATGCTGCATGTGTGCCTCAGATAAAGTGCTAATAATTGTGAGTTCATTCTTAGCTGGCCCTTCTTTCTAATTGATTTGTGGGTGGCGGATTGTTGGCTTGGAATGTTGATACTTTATAGTTACTTCTCAAGGGAAAAAATAATCACAACTTGAGAATTAAAGATCCAATATACTTTTAAAGGCATCAAGTACTTCTTTTGGTAAAAATTCGATAACTTGCAAAGTTAGCTGACTTTCATGCCATTTACTTTGCCGAAAAAAAATTGCAAAAAATATTCATAATTTAGGGTAGTCTCTTACCGACAGAACAACATTAGAAGTATCTCAATCGGCTCCTTACTTATTTTTCTATACCAGATTGCGTCGGATCACTTTTTTAGGTCGCCCAGTATTCGTCCATTATTAATGTTTTGGAACACAAACTAAACCTTTATCCGGCTGTAAATCATATGATTGCCCACGTAACAAAGTTTCTATACTTTTTCAATTATGGTTCTTTTGTCAACCTTTTGCGGAGAAGCGAGTAATGAACTGCATGAGTGGCAGGCAGTTATGAGAAAAGACTTCGGTTTTCTGCAAAGGAGACTTACAATGCCCATTCACCATCAAGGGAAACAGGGGAATGGATCCTTTTTTTGTGTTTTATTGCACCATGCTTATTATTCATCCTACTTTTTCAATTTATTTATCATTCGAGTGCTTGCTTTATTCAGGGTCGTGAATCTGGAACCATCCATCGATATTCCTTACCAAAACTTGGCCTTGAGATGAAGCACGTGCTCAATTGCAGACCTTATCAAATGTCATTGAACTGCTCTTCAAGGTTAGACCTGTAATCTTTTATCGAATGTTTGCAATATGTTATGCCTATCGTAATATCCCTATTCAATATAAAATCATTTCAATCCAAAAAACCGTAGAATAATAACCGCATTGACGCTGTTCTACTAAAAGTTTCATGCAGCGTTTCTTTATTTTCAGAAGATTGAAATCAACAATGTTTCACAATTCTCGAAGGACTGCAAATATAGCTTCCTGAGCTTAGAGAGATACAAGAAAGAACCAAATCACAAAGAAAGATTATACTTTAAAGTATTATATTAAAGTTTGTAGTCCACTTTCCGTTGCCAACATTTTGCAATTCATAAACAAAAGTTGAGAAAGTTCCTATACCTCTAATTGACCCCTTATCATCACTTATTACAGAGCTCCTTAGTTTTCTCGAAGCTACCAGAGTCCGCTATAAGCGGTTTCTTATAAATAAAATTTTGTTTACTTACCCTGGTTTTATACTTTTTGTCACAGCCGTCTTGCAATCATTGATATAGCTGGTGTCCTGACTTTCTTTGACTTGGTAAGTTTTGCCTGTTTTTTCGATCATCGGTATAAAATTGAGATCAGTATTTACTTACGCTTGTTTAAGTGTCATAATTAGAATCACAGCTCAAAGGCGTGTACGACCATTACAATGAAAAGCTCGTAAGTTTAGGGCATTGGCTTTAAAGTTATTGATAAGCCATTGCCTTTTAGCTCCCTTGCAAAAGAGTCTGGATGGAGCTGTAGTTTTGTTAGAAAAAGATTCGATTGGTCAGGGTTATACTTTCTATTATTATCGCGAACAACATTGGGCTCAAATTTTTAAAATCATAAAAAGGGCAGGTGTAAAGCTGCATCACATTTTTCTTTGAATTGAATGACTTCTAAGGAACTTATGGTAACTTGCTGTAAAATATGCCGTGGCAATTTTCGATATCTTCATTAGTTTCAAGCTGGCAGTATTTTGATATTTTTGTAAAAATTCATCGGGTGTTAAATAAAAATCAAAATAATTACTTTAAGAAAATTGCTACTATCTTCTAGAAAAAATCATAGTTTATGAAAGTTTATAATATGTTAGCGAGCAGAAGTCTGTAGCTCTTCTGGTTAAGGATTTAGAAATTTGATGACGTCACATCCTCAAAATTAATTAATGCCACCATTTTCAAACTAATCTAGATATTTTACGGCAAAGCATCGAAACTTCCTTCTTAACCGTTGAATTCCAAGAAAAGTGCAATAGAAGCTTACACCCTCCAAAGATTCGAGCCCTATGCTACTGTGCACATTTGAAATTCATCAGATTTCTCCAAAATATATACAAACATAATCACATTTGCAAAGCACGGGTATGTGATTTAGCAGCATTATTATCGCTGTACCCGCTTACAGTCACCCTAAATCCAAAGAAAATTCAGTCCTTCACTATTACCATTTTAAAAATTCTTTGAACGATAGCATTAACTTCTCCTTTCATCTTAACATCTCCTTTGTTAATCCATTTCACAGACAACCAAGAAAACTGATTCTGCTGGTGATACTACTGTCGGGGAGCATTTGAGATTCGAAAGGAAAGATGTATGGGATATGAAATGGGCTGAGGTAGGTCTTATATTTGCAGAGGCTTGCATTGTATTATGTCGACGTTTTGCGTTTTGTACCAGGTTTTCTAACGGAAAATCATATTTTAGATGGTTTACTTTAATATCATACTTCACGTAGCATTTAGGATCGAGATGTTCACCTTGACTGTTCAAAGGTGATGTCAACAATGAAGTACAGCTTTGGGGCTCATCACCTAAGGACACTGTTTAATTTTTCAGTCCTGTGAGTATTTTCTTTTATGATATTTCTACATGATATAATTCTGCAGTTTTTCTAATATTAAGATTTCAGGCATCTTCTCTTTCGTTGAAAGGATAATCCAGAGTTGTTTGCAATGATGGAAAAAACGAGAATGTATGTCTTCAGAAGCCTGGACCCAGAGGTTGGTACTCTTTGTCTTAATTTTGAGCAATACGACATTCCCCTTTCTCCGGCTGATGACGGATATCGGTAGCTCAAAACCTCTCCTTGGCTTAAGCAATTAACTATTCCGCAACAATATCTGGATAGGGCAATGTTTTTATGCATTTTTATACACAATGTTAAATACACCTCTTCAACCAAGCGGCTTCGTTTTGGAATTTTTCAAAATCTTTCAGATTGCTTGGTGTGAAGTTTCTGACCTCAGAATCATATTCAGCACCTAAATCTTAGTCTTGTTGGAAATGATCATAATCTTAGTTTTAGCGACTTTAATGTTATGACGATAATAAATTTGAATATTTATTAGGGATTTGACCATGAAGAATGACTGAGGATGTAAAGTTACATCCTGAACTATTTTCATGGTCAAATCCCTAACTTCCATCATCGTCATCATCGTCATTAAATCAAAGTCGCAATTTCTGGGAATATAAAAATTGCCATTGAACTAAACTTGGGGTGCTGAATCCAAATCCATGGCCAAAGTTTCGTATGAAGAACTTTTCAAAACTTCCAAAACGAGGCTGATCATTGAAAAGGTGCAATGAGTGGAGATTGGAGAAAGAGGTTTTTTTGATTAACGTGCACATTTTTGGAAATTCCTCAGACCTCTGCTGAACATGAATTAAAAGTATCACTCGATACAGAATCTTTCATCGAATAACTAGAACTTCTACTGTTGGTCCCTTTCTAGAGCTCGCGTTATTGAGTTTCACATGTGCCATTTCTGAATACTGATTTTGCTCTTTTAGGAACCAATTTTGTCATCTGGATACATTTGTCAGTTCAATGACCTACAAATCAAGTCAGTTCTTTTGGATGAAGTGATGAAAGTAAGTACTTACGCTACTTATTAGGATCTTTGCTATCTTTTGGTTCCCTGCTCAGATGACTGGCTATGTTAGACATGAGACTCATGTGGGAACGGGAATGCTGAATGTTGCTCGAGGTAAGGATAATGCCAAACTTACTTGACCAATAGGCCAAAAGAGAAGCCCAGCTCCTTGAAAATAGGATCTTTTCTCTCTTTTAAGAACAACCAACTCTCCATTTAAATGGTTTTGCTTTCCTCACAAACTTTCTGTATCCTTTCCAAAGTTCTAATTGTGAAGAAAATGCCTCAATAACAGATTTTTCCGTCTCAGCTTCATGACGAGAAGATGTCCAGAGTCTATAGATTTCATAGTAGTCCTAATTGCAATTGGTTTGTTCATTTCTTACACTAAGTTTTGTTCCTTTGGCGGGGCTTTTACTTCATCTCTGACGTCTCTTCCGTGACTCAAAGTTGTTTTAAAGTTGATTTCTTTTATGATGTATCGTATTAAACCAAATGAATCTGCATGTGAAGTTTCGTCTTGCATTCTCTTCCCGGAATTTAACTGTTTATCAGAGAGTTACCTTTATGAAATGTCATTTTTAGGATCCTGGAAATCCTGCTAGAGAGAACATCATAGATTTCGAAACGAAGGTACTAGCTCTTGTTATCAATCAGCTAATCATAGCTAAAATCTTAGCTACTTTTTAAATTACCATAATCATGGTCTGTTATGTCAGCCAACCATCGTTAGACGTTGTAATCAGTCTGTTTTAGCAACAAGGTGCAAGCGCCTTTGAAAATGCTAAGCGGATGCTTATATGTCTTGTAGTATCCCAATAGACCTCTTAGCTATTCTGAAAAGAGTCAGAATCGAATGATATTTTGGTACAATTTGCAGAATTTTCGAATGTGCACAGCAGTGATAGAAGCTCTAACGCCACTCGATCGAACCTCACGTATATGTATAGAAATAACGCATGATCCAGGCTCTTTCGTAGAATAGCTAAAAGGTCTTTTTCCAACTTTTGCCTCTCTAAAAGCTGCTCATAGATGGCCAGCTTCAAAAGTATTTTTTTGAAGTTGACAGTTTGAAATAGAACGTAAGAAAAGTCTCTTGAGGCTCAATGATTTGTTTTGCAGTTGATTTTTAGTTTGTCATTTATTTCCTCGAGGAACAGAATTGTGCTGGCGTCTTTCTCACTGATGTCTTCTTTCCAAGAAAGCCTATTGATAAGAGAATTAGAAAAGTTTCTTCATTTCAATACCCACATGTGTTGAAGTAGGACATTGTTGTAAACTTTTGACGAAAATAAGAATGCTTTGAAATATTAATTTGTCTCATTTTTATAGTCTCTTAGAGATACAAGAGATCTTCTTGAAAAGGTTGGAATTGAAGATGCCTATCAATTCATTCTCGAAAATTCACATCCAAGGCTGTGGTAAGTTAAATTTTGAATTTCGTAGCCTCTTCAAATATTACAAATTGCAAATAGTCCTAAATATTGGAAGGGACTGCCCACTGTCATGATAAAGTTGAATGCTATTAAAAATTTGCAAAATAACAATTCAAGAATAACAAGGCCCCTAAAAATATGCTTTTTTCAAAGTTGAGTTACTTTTAGAAGTAATTTGATCATTGAAGAATAGAGCTAAATGGAACTGATAATGTAAGAAGTGATCATGGATTTCTTTCAAGCGCGTTTACATTTACTTTTGATATCTGGTATCTCTTTCATGATTGATTATCTCCCTTTCGGTCAAAGAGCTCAGAAGTGTTTATGGCATTATGTTCTTCTGCATTATTTGCTCCTGACAAAATAAAAAGCGTTGTTGCTTAGACTTAACTGCAGAAGTTCAGCCTTTTTGCTCTCAACTCTTTCCATTTGAAGAAATTTTTGGAAGCCCAACTTGAAATCGATAACTGGCATATTTATTTCCTTCGTTGCATATTTCTTTCCCAGGCGCCTGCTCGCTGAAGCAGCACTTGAGAGGCAAGATCTGGAAGTTGCGGAAAAGGCATTCGTTAGATGTCAAGATTATCAGGGAATCAAATTTACAAAGAGAATTGCGAAACTGGATGTGAGTATCTCGGGGGGGGGGGTAACTTCCACATATAGAGCAACAGTTACGTGACGACTCTAAGAATGGTTGTTCAACCTTGAAATTACTTTTAACTATGAGTCTCAAAATGTATCTGTTCTGTTAGAAATGGTTAGCTTTATGAATCTTAGCAAGAAGTTGTCGACTTTTTTGATTTTAACTTTGAATTTTTGTCGTTTCAGTTCTGAAACTTGGTTTATGGTAATTCGTAAGGCATGCTTGCACACTGTATCAAAATTAGGTGGGGACCATATATTTGCAACTCAGGAAAGCATCAAGAATGTCCACCCAATTTTATTCATTTTCTTCGATTATTGATTCTTGCTATCTGTTACATAAGATGCAAATGATTTCTTTTATTCAGAGTGAAATGAAGAAATCAGCGGAGATTGCAGCTTATTTTCAACGATATGAGGATGCAGAGCGAATTTATCTCGATATGGATAGAAGGTATCCTCTTTTGATCAATATACTAAATGACAGATATGAGATCAAATATTAGATGAGGCTTGTAGTTGGACCATATCTTCTGAAGGATTTTTTTCAAAACAAAAGGGAATTTCCAGGCCATGTATAACGAGGCTGTAGTGGGACAATCTATATTGAAATCATAGAGGGATACATTCCTAAAGAGAGGGACAAAAGAAGGCAGTATAGAACCTAGATTGACGATTTGAAAGACTATCAGAATAAAAATCTTTTGGGCATTGAATCGAGCAGCTGAAGATAGGGAAAAATCATGGTTTTAGACCTTCGTATCGAAGGCTGTACCAAGTAAATGATGATGATAGTAAATGAGATGAAATAGAACACATGCTGTTTTCCCGTTGTTACGTGCACTGCATGAATGACCGTGGCCGCTTTCTCGACAGAAGGATGTGTTACTCTTCCCAAAAGCGTAAGAGATTTTTGTTGAACTAGTATGATTTGCACTGATTTTTTACGGATTTCCTGAAACCGTAAGGAATTTGCCAAAGATGTACGGGATTTTAGGGAATTATACTTCCCTACATCTCAAATTTGACTTTCAAATCTTCTTTTTCTGTTATTTAGGGACTTAGCTGTGGATTTGAGAATGAAACTTGGTGACTGGTTCCGCGTTGTTCAGCTATTGAAGTCCGGTGGGGGTGGTGGTAAGTCATTAAAAACTCTTGCAAAAGATTCCTGCTAATTTTTTGAGACATGAAGTTGTGCTGCAGAAGGGTAGCTGTTCCCTTGGTTAATAAATGCCTAACCTCAACAATTTAGAATCCCTGCAGTCAAGAAAAACATTTGAATCTTGGCAATTGTTTCCAAAAGTTCGTTGAAAATATTGTTTTGTTTCATGTTGTTTTATTTCGTTTCACTTTAGACTTATCTGAATATTTTTTCAACCCAGCACAATAAGGAACTGTTTCGAATATTTTTCATGCAAAGTATGCAAAAGTAAGTACAAGTACCGTAAAGCTCTATTAAGGCCCCGGGGGCTTATTTAATTTCAGACCTTCCAGAGGGGGGCTTTATTAGAGAGGGGGCTTATTCACAAAATCAAATGACAAGGATATATGTGGTGGCTTTTCAGTTCTTTTATCCCACACTTTGCGGAATCAACATACAGTTTTAAGGCTCAAATACATAAATTCGACACAGTTTTCATCCCAAACCATTTTGAAATTAACATGCAAGGTTGCGTAGCTAAATAAATGGAAAATATTTGGTGATTCTAGAATTTGGTATAAGTGGGGGGGGGGAGCATAGAGCTCAAATCTTTAAAAAGACGGGTGTAGAATTCTTTTACGTTTTTCTTTGAATCAAAGTGCTTGAAAGGAACTTCGGACAATTTGCTGTAAATCTGCCGTGGCAATTTTTTGATATCGTGATTAGCTTTAAAATGGCGGCATTTATTGATTTTGAGGTTGTGACGTCATCAAATTTCTAAATCCCTAACCAGAAGAGCTACGAATTTCTGCTTGCAATCATGTTGTAGACCTTCATAAACTATGGTTTTCTTGAAGATTGTGTCAATTTTCCTCAAGTAATTTAAGGATTACGATGATTTTAATTTTCTCAAAGTTTTTGATGGATTTTTACAAAAATAATCCAAATGCCACCATTTTGAAAATAATGAAGATATTAAAGAATTACCACGGCAGATTTACAGCAAATTACGTAAATTTTCTTTGAAGTCATTCAATTCGTGGAAAAATTTGATACAATTTCACACCCACCTTTTTTAAGATTTGAAAGATTTGAGCTCTATGCTGGGGGTTTATTTCAAATATTGCCTCAAGGGGAGGACTTATTAGAGAGGGGGATTTAATAGAGAGCTTTTACAGTAATCAAGATCGAGCGATGTTTTGATAAAGTTTGCAAAGATCTGACGAGTATTTTATATGGGCAGTAGTTCTTTCTATCCTCACCCAGGCGAACCTTTCGAATAGAAATGCGTGAAAACGTTGTTCGATATAGGTTCCTTTTTGGAATAGCTGAAAGTTGTATGGGGTAAGTCAGGAAAGTTTACGCTTTTGGCGGGCTTGTGAAATAAACAGTATGAGGCCGATATTCAAAACCGAAATGCCAATCTATCAGTCAAGGACTAACTTAGATGAGAAAATTTTGTTTGGTACAAAGTCATTGCCCACGCGGAATCGCGATAGCCTAGTTTCTAGTTTCTTGTTAAAAAACGTCTGCTGCGATTATTCAAGTTTGGAGAGGGCCAGAGCCCAGAGTCCTCCTTCATTCCCATTTGAATAGTAAGTGACTGCATGCCTTGTCTATTTTCTTCCTCAACTTTCTGTTATATTATGTTTCTTGCTTCTAACAACGGGTGAAGCGTGGGCATTAATTAGCGATAGCTATTTCTAGTTTATTATTCAGATCCAGAAATTACGAAAATACTGGTAAGGGGCATGTTTGAAAAACTGAAACGTTGATCTATCATCAGTTAGACCCTGAAATTTTGAAAATACTGGTAAAGGCATGATTGGGAGCAAGGATTCCACATTACATTCTTGTCCATAATTTATTTGCTATTGAAACTAAAACTCTATTTCTGACAATGACAGTGTAAACTTCAATGCTACATAGATCATTGACCGGAATGTAAGGTGGAATTTTCGATTCCCATACAATCCTCCCTACATGCAATTTTCTAATTGTTGGATCTTACAGATGTGTAATTTACCACAAAATTTTCTCATCTAAGTTAGCCTTTGACTGATAGATTAACATTTTAGCTTTGATTATCGGCCACATACGCCAAACGCGTAAACTTGTTTTGACTCACCCCGTAGCTTTGAATGGTTTAATAGAAATCACGTATTTTTCCATCCCCACATGATCCTGAGAGATGTATGCAATGATTTGTTCTTATTTACGATATCTTGTTGTTGCAGATGACACATTACTTGAAAAAGCGTGGAACAGCATTGGGGATTATTATGCTGATCGACAGAAATGGCAAAATGCTGTCACATATTACGTTGAAGGTCGAAATGAAGAGAGATTAGCCGAATCATATTACATGTTGGAAGATTATGATGGACTTGAGAAACTCATCAGTTCACTCCCTGAGAATCACAAACTATTGCCTGTAAGACCCTGTTTATATGAGGAAAAACACCTCACTTGCCAGACCCGGGGCTGAGAGGCGAGATTCCACCTTCCAATAGAATCCTTTGTATTTTCATTTCGCGTTTACATGATGAACGCAACACCACCGGTATAGTGAAATCCCACCTCACAAGAGATGGAATCTCACCTGGGTGAGGTGAAATTTTTCCATATAAACGAAATACCACCGATATGGTGAGGTGAAATGAAATTTTTCGTTGATTCTCATTGGTCAGTTCTTTCTGATTTCACGGAAGAGAGACCTTAATCCACCTCGCCTCTCAGGCCCGGAGCTGACAGGTGAGGTGAAAAATCTCATATAAACAGTGACTGAAATTTACCTCGCCTGTCAGGCCCGGGTCTGGCAGGTGAGGTGTTTTTCCCCATATAAACAAGGCCTAAGTATAACGTTTAATCTATGGAATGTCTTCGTATTTCTTATCAGGATGCTATGGGGCTGCTTTGAATGTCTTTGTGGCGCACATTCAAAGCTAAAAATATTGGACGTCGATATCCTAGGACATTTCATACGTCCGACAACCTTAATTTCATAAGTTTTTTGTCGTTCAAAAAAATATTTAGTGTCCGAAATCTTTTGCAGTGCAGTAAAAATCTCAGAAAAATATTTCGCTAGTTTAATGTGTTGCTCACAAAATGCTTTGCATTGAAAGCGAATGTGGTGAGAGTGTTAATCAATGAGAAATGTTACATTTTCTTAAACCAGATCCATCTTAGCAATCATGTTCATCATTCTCAACAATAATCGTTTCTTGAAATTTCTGCTCAAGCACCCTTATGACGCACAATCTATAAATGTTTGACATTTAAGCATTGAAAGAGGAAACATAAACTGAAAGTAAGTTGTTTTCGTCGTTTGGAATTTCGTGAAACCCAGCATAGGTTTCAAATCTTTAAAAAGGTGGGTGTAAAATTCTATGACCCATTTCTCTTATCTGAATGGCTTCAAAGAAACTTTAACTATTTTGCAGTAAATCTGCCGTTGGACTTTTCTGAAATCTTCAATATTTTCAGAATTACTGTGGTTTTCTTCTTTTTTAAGAATTCAAGAAAGTTTTCGAAAAAAAACTTAAAACTATCGTAATTTCTAAACCGGTCGACGAAAGGTCAAATAGTTTTCAAGAAAGCCATAGTTTATGGGTGCCAACAATATGGTATCAAGCAAAACTCTTTCACTCTTCTGGTTTGTGATTAAGAAATTTGATGACGTCACATCATAAAATGAGCTGAAATATAAAGTAGGCTGTAATTTTGAGAAATATTCAAGATTTCTGAAAAGTCCAACGGTAGGATCATAAAAAAGTGGCTAAAGTTTCTTTCAAGTCGTTCAGTTTAAAGAAATAGGTCATTGAATTTTACACCCATATTTTTACACCGATTTAAAGATTTGGAACCTTTGCTGTGAAACCCTGGTATGAACAATTTTATGTCGTTTTTGAATTGTGCATATTGTGAGAGTGCAATCTCTTTCACCCGCTAATCATCCAGGATTTTATATTTTCCTCTTCTTTTAGTCTATTGGAGAGATGTTTATGTCTGTTGGATTGTGTGAACAAGCTGTGCAATCATTTACAAAGTGCAACAAGATCAAAGAAGCAATTGATTGTTGTGTCCTGCTAAATCAATGGGATCTCGCAATTTCACTTGCTAAACAGCACAATATTAAAGAAATCGACTCACTGCTAGCGAAATACGCATCGCATCTCTTAGAGAAAGACAAGAAATTGGAAGCTATTGAACTGTATCCTTTCTTTATGAAAACTTCTGTTGGTGCAATGTTCCCCTAATTTCTCAAAGCTGGGAACTGCCCTTCCCCGTCTATCGGTCAATGATTGTCAGTTTTAGTTGTACATAATCTTAGCTTCGACTGTGTACATGATATTTCTCTGTGTATATGATATTTCTCTGCCTAGAATCGTTTACTTTCTAATATTTACATGAAAAAAGTGAAGAAATCCGTCATTAATTTAGGGCAAGGAAAGGGGGTTCATCTCTCGATTCCTGATTCTCAACCTGGCATGTTAGTTTCCTCACATTTTTTCAGTCCTGAATGCATGAGTTTTGAAAGTTTGCCTGAACGAAACACAGATATCGCAAAGCAAACAATTTTATCGCCGCTGCTAAACTGTTGTTTGAGGTATGCAGTTGACATTTTTATGATTTTTAATCCATTGAAAGGATTTATTCATTTACATGCTCACAAGTCGGCCGTATCAGTTAGTTGCTTTCGCGAGGCTTATCGTGTATTTTAGTACGGCCTAACTCGCACAAGTCGGATCTTTTCGGATGGCAAGAAATTATCTGAAGTTTTCTGAAGTCTGCCTGATACATTAAGCGGATTTTTCCAACTTATACGAAATTCACAGGGATCGACACTACAGGATGAATGGCAGTGATTAATGTAATGCAATTTAGTTTTTATTGTAGCTTTGGCCCCGTTTGACTATCAATTTTCACATGGAACATTGGCTGTAGAGAGCTCTTAATTGAAAATAAGATTTTCGTTTGATAATCATGTCTTCCTAGATCATTATTTCGTTTCTGATACTTCGAATGGCGATCTTCATTCCTGTGTGCTTCAGATTCATGTCACCTAGAGCCATTATGCTGCTCGAATAGAAACTACATTTATTGTGGAACAAATTTGAAAGGATTTATGCCAAAGGGCCTGGCACCGATGCTTTTCGTTCGACATAGCAAAAATCCGACTTATTTGAGTTTGATTTTACGCTGATTTTTACAGCTTGCAGAAGAGAATGCAAAAATGAGAACAAATCCAGGGAGATCAAAGAAATTGTACGTGCTTGCAGCCCTTTTGGTAAGTCTCTAATCTACGAGTTAACTGCTTGTTTAGGAGGCTAGACGTGGCACTTTTGTGTATCACCCATCAAAGAGCGGGATTTATAATCGGGAGAAAGTCAGTGGACAAATATGGGTAAATAGAACTTGAATAAGACGCTCTGATTGGTTGATCTTGTTGACATGAAAGCGATCTCGACATACGTTGACTCCCGCAACTTCGAGCAGATTTATCGGATGTAGTTTGTCCCAAACAGGGAGATTATCGCAGAAATGTTCAGTTATTTAAACTTTCTGCATCAAAGAAGCATTCTTCTAAGTACTACTGACTAATTTCTCCAGTTTTAACTTTCTGAACCTCGAACTTTGAGCGTTTCAGCATCGTGGTTTACAGTGAAATAGTTTTAGGCCATCTATGTGATCATCTCGACTGACAATTAGGGCATGTAGATCGTGCGTTGTCGTTTTAGCGATGTGTCAGTTCAGGCATGGAGTAAAATTGCAAGGATGTATTGGCGATCTCTATTCTCGATTCTCTCCAGTTCCCTATTCCTAGTTCCCTATGTTCGTGTTTGTGTTCTTTTAGTTTCTCTTGTTTTGTTCCGCATTGCTGAGATGGATTACTGGGATAAACTATGCACTGCAATATTTTTCTCTCGTTTTACGGCTACGAGTTGAATAGCTCTAATTTCTTTGACCAGTAATCTACCTTGGCTCAGTTACCTTGTTGTCGTTTGTGCGTATTGTTTCTTGGTTTCGTGGTCTTGTTCTTTGTTTTTGTATATTTAAATTAATTTGATTTGTATGTGCCATCCATAGTGAAGACCCGGTGACTTTGTGTCTTTTTTCACTGTGGATGGCATAGTGTAATATAACATTCTATATTGTAGTTTTTAATCTTGATAAAAAAAGGATGTATTGGTGTAATTAGCCTATGGACAAGGCATTTTGAGGCAGGATTTACTGGCGACTGTGTACTTTCTTTCTCTAACACATCCAGATTGAATCCCATCATGAATATGTGAAGAAAACTTCGCAAAAAGCCATGGCTGAAAATGGAAAAAACAATCGAAAGGCAGATGCAAATTCAGCACTTGCTGGTTTATTAGAAGAAGACAGATCCACCAGTGATATTGTTGTTATTGATAATGCATGGAGAGGAGCAGAGGTATAATTCATTCATCATATATTAGGGCTCCATAATGCATCAGATTCTTATGTTTCCTTGCAGCTAGCTGTTGGTGTGCTCCTGATGGTGTGGTTAGGAAATTTGATATAATCTTCGTCAACATTTCATCATTAGACCTTTTTACTTCTTAAAAGAGAGGTTTGCATCGAGTCCCCAAATCCGGTAAATTTGTAAAGACAAATCAAAGCATTACCCCCATTCTCAGTATAAACTCTGCTAGATGTGCCAAGAAGTTGCTTCAGATTTCAGGAAGGTGACCCAGCGCAATCTGTTATAGAAAAGGAAGTAAGTGGCCCACTAAAATGCTTCGAACGTTGTTCTGTCACTGAAGACTTATGAGCATTTTTTGCAATGTTTGTCAACACCATAAATTTCCCGAATTAAGGATTTTGAGGAAAATGACATGCCTGAAATCCTCAAAAAGTCGTCAAAAGCAAGGGATATATGTAAGCATCAACTTAGAATTTAGAAGCATTCGATCAAAACTGTAAGCAATCTCCTTATTCAAACACATTTCATTCCTCTCAAGAGTTAGATATTTAAGTCTTTATAAAGACAATAAGGTAGAATGATCAACTCCTTTTGTAGAAATGCCTTATAAGTCGTGAAGGAATGAAATGTATTTGTATGTTGCTCTGAGTGAGCAGATTACTTATCATTCCTTTTTCACATTTTTCGAAGTATTGGAATTTTAAAGGACAGGTCTGGGGTTGATAGAATTATTGTTAAAAAGCAGCCTTGCCAACTGCTGAACACCAATCGAGAGTTCTTTCCAAGTTTTGATGCCTCCAACTTTCATAGATTGATTAACAAACCTTCGTAAGTTAGGCCAAATATCGTCGCTATTTTGTATTTTGTAAGAGTGTGCGAAGGCGCGATAAGGAGGCTAGCAGTTTGAGTGGTATAATATCAATACATTTGGCAGCCTCGTTCATTTCATTTTTTTCATTTAATCATATTTATCCACAAATCCCTATCAGCTTATACAATAACAAGATAATAGTTTGAAAAATAACAATAGTAAAAAGAAAAATATAAAAAAGAACAACGTATTATATTATATCTACAAAGAATAATATGGAATGTAACCGTGGTAAGTGCTGCTCTTCCTAGGGATCGTGCTTTGGGTTAAATGCTAGTGTAGCAAGTAGTCCTTCAGTTTCTTTTTAAATGTGAGAACTGTGGGGCTATTCCTTATATCAAGAGGTATATCATTCCACAGTTTAGCACCAGAGTAAAGAAAACTCTTTTTTGAAAATTCTAGGTTGCGTTTTGGGATATCAATATCTCGGCAGCGTAAAGTGACGTCATAGAAAGTGACGTCATTTCGCACGTCTTAGCATATTGAAATATGTAGTTTCGCAGATTAAGAGAGAAAAAAATTGAAAAAATGTACTATACACCGCGTTCACAACAGTGTAATCTCTTGAATAATCAACAATTATAACAACCCCGGACTTGTCCTTTAATACAATTCTCAGAAAGATGGAAGGAAAGTCACAAAAATACTTCTCTTTATTGGCTATTAGCTAATCTTTGATGTGTTCCATTTTTGCGAGCGACGAAGGAGCGAGATTACTAAAGTGATCCAGCCAAGTAGCTGTGATGTCCACGCATATGTTTATTGTATTGTTTTGTTACTTTTGATTATCTATTGCCGCTGGTTAGTTTAAATTGAAAGATTCGCTGGCCACATTTCCTTTGTCAGTACAGTTGGATTGTGTATGTGTTTGTCTTCGTGAACAATGATCAATGGTCATGATGTTCTATTGTCTACAAAGATACCGTGATGGCGGACGGGCCTAAGCCAGAGAAGGGGCGACTCAATCGAACTTCCCTTACGTTTCATGAGACACAGGCAGTAAGTTTGTGCACCTTCACACTTCTTTCAAATCTTCTATCGACACATTTCGCTACTTCATTAGGCCATAAATAGACGAAGATACCAAACATGGCGTAAATAACTGTGAGACGGAGACGGATTTTTTCAAGGATTCAACTTCACCGAACGAAACTTGGCTTGGTATGAGCCCACAGTGGCGAGTGCTATCGAAATATTCACAAATGCTGCAGGATGCTGATATTGACGTAATTCAGTGTTTACATGCAATCACATTTTCAACAGGATTAACTCAACACAATAATCTGTTGAACCTGCATTCAATACCCTCCTTTACGTTCATAAAACATGGAATAGGGAATAATGGAACGAACAAATCCACCTCAAGGGGATACCAAAACATTCATTTACAAATTTAGTGTGGCTTTATTTGACTTCACAAATATCTTAGAATGCGAGCAGTTGATAACTTATAGTTACTTCTAGTCTTAAGTGTTCCTTACACAGCTAATTTTGAAACATGCGCAGTTCTTTTCAATCAGTCACTTGATAGTGCAAGGAATGCCCAATCACGTAATTAATCAAATTGCTTGATAAGCAGACTTTGCATGTTTCCTCTGAAATATGATTGACAAAATAAACAGATTAGTTTCTCCTTTACAGGCATTTCATTTTTACTTGCTGGCCCAGAAGCAGCTGTATGAGGGTCGCCCCGATGCCGCACTACGCACGGTAAGTACACCTTTCGTAACGGTAAAACAATCGATAATACCTTGAAAACTCTATTAAGCCCCCGGAAGGCTTATTTGATTTTAGGCACTCCAGAGGGGGGCTTGATAGAGAGGGGGCTTATTAGAGAGGAGGGCTTGTTCACAAAATCAAATGACAAGGACATATTTGGAAGCTTTTCTGTTGTTTCAACTCATATTTTTGCAACATCAGGATACAATTTTACGAGTCCGATACATAAAGTCGACACAGTTCATCTCCAAACCATATCAAAATTAACATGCAAGCTTGTTTAGCTAAATAAATGGAAAATATTTTGTAAATTCTAGAATTTGATATAATTAGGGGGCTTAGAGGGGGGTTTATTTAAAATTTTGGCTCAGACAGGAGGGGCTTATTGGAGAGGGGGCTTGATAGAGAGGGGGGCTTAATTGAGCTTTTAATGTATTCAACTTAAAAATATTTTTAACGCCATATAGAATGTTCTATGACATTAAAAGTATTTTCAAGATAAATATTATCGCTATCGGTAGATTGTGCTTTTTTAGGAATGCTTTGTTTCAAGTATGCTGGTTTAGAAATACTTTGATCTAAGATTGTTTCTCATGAAGTTTACTTCATGTCAGGTAACTAACACATCGTTGTAGTGTTCTGGATTAGAAATGCTATGTAGTTATTACAGAGAAGGAGGGGCGGTTCTGAAAAGCCTTGGAATGCTTTTTGATTTGGGCACTTTTATATCTGTTATTCATTTCATGTTCAATGTGTATATTTTTGTTGCCGTAATTTTCTCTTTTTTATTGTCTTAGGCCATTCATCTCAGTGACTACGAAGATATAATAGACCCACGTGACGCGTATTCGTTGCTTGCATTGGCTGCTTCTGCAAACAAAGCATTTGGTGTGTGCTCGAAGGTAGGTTGATAACACATATTCACATAGTATGGCACAAAACGGGAAGTATTGCTTTGTTTTCTATCTGGGTAGTTTTAGGACGCTGAGGAAGCAAGCTTGTGGAAGTAGCGTCCTGGTCCATTCTCTTGATATGACTTTACTCCATGATTCCGTAAAGGACAAGTCCGGGGTTGATAAAATTATTGTTAAAAAGCAACCTTACCAACTGCTGAACACCAATCGTGAGTTCTTTCCAAGTTTTGATGCCTCCAACTTTCATAAATTTGTAAATGAATCTTCGTAAGTTAGGCCAAATATCGTCGCCATTTTGTATTTTGTACGAGTATGCGAAGGCGCAATAAGGAGGCTAGCAATGTTAGCGGTATAATTTCAACTTATTTGGCCTCGTTCAGGTAAAGATGAAGTGACTTCATAGAAAATGATGCCATTTCGCACTTCTTAGCAGATTGGCATTTGTTGTTTCGCAGATTAAAAGAGACAAAGAATGGAAGAATACTACACATCATTCACAACATTGTAATCTCTTGAATAATTAACAATTACACCAACCCCGGATTTGTCCTTTAATGTGTCATTTTGAAGAAACTTTTAGATGTTACTGATTATGGTCTGTATTTCCTCATAGGCTTTTATTAAACTAGAGACATTATCGAGCGCAAAGGATGACCAGAAACTGTATGAAGAGCTTGCACTTGAAGTCTTCACCAAGTAAGTGTTTTATCTTTCTTTTAAAGGTCAGATAAAGGCAAAATACTTTTTTATTGATTTCTACCATTTACAGTCTGGAGATTTCAAAATTTCAAACGAAATTTCGATATGAGTTCCGGAACTTATCGAAATTGCCGCTCGAATTCCTTTTTTCAGTCAAATTTTTCAAAAAAACCGCACAAGCAAAAGAGCCTGGAACTAGCAGAGGCGTGACGTGGAATGAGTCGATTGAGTCAATGCAAAGCTGCGAGAGAATGTAGGAGTCTGTTTGCACTCACTGACAGTCAAGTCAGGAAAGTTCAAAAGTTCTCAAATCAAAACGCCGAGAAAGTGGGTAGTTTATGGTTGTGGCTAGTCAGCTTGTGCAGAGAAGAATGTACATGCACATTATTCTGTACTTTGGCACGGACAGACGTGTTGCAGCAGTGAGCTGAGCTGTGGACTGGCTTGAAGAGTGAACACGTACAAGAATTGCAACAATGAAAACATCGGGGGTCTGCACGAAATATTTCAATCCTAGCGACTTTGAACATTCATTGGCTGCTACAAGTGATTTAGCTAGCTTCCAGAGCACCTTCTTCGGCGTGAGGAAAATGAAATTGTAGTTAAAATTGAAAGATATACTCACCGAATCGCAGATGCAGACAGCGGGAAAATTGCCATGTCATGACTAGGCCCAGTGATAGTCTCTTACCATAGACCGATAAGAGAGCGTTCTTTCTGCAAATATAGTTTTCCTTTTCTTCGATGACTCTATTTGCGAACTTCTTAGGTGGCCTGTGTATTTCCTACCTCGTACAATATAATTTGTATTTAAAGATCATTCGTGAAGCCATGCAAATGTACCTTCGACAGGCGCTTGTAAGCCCAACGAGGAGAATGAATCCTGATAAAAACAATCTAACCCTGAGGGGATCAAGGTGTGTTCTTCTGGTAGCCTTTGCAATTAACACAGTAGTCAACTGTTTGATCATTACTATGGTTTCATTCGGCTATTCACAGATCAAATAATCCTCCAAATGATGTTTTTGTGATCCCAAAACGCTGCACTCAATAACTAGTGTTATTGCTAGTCACAGATCAAATAATCCTCCAAATGATGTTTTTGTGTGCTTCCATTGCAGAGTGGGATCAAGTTGACACGTCGCGTGCGATCTTCGTCGTTACTGCTTTCTCTCAGCGCCTTGAGCCTCTTAAGTGATGAATTTCTCATTACTCATTCCACGTCACGACTTAGCTAGTTCCAGGCCTCTACCACCACGCGGTTTTTTGAAGAAGTGCCCTTTTTCAAAACCCCCAAACCCATCCTTTTGCATCCCAAAGATAAAAAATATTATTGCCATCGGATTCCCCATAGTTTAAAGTTACAAATATAAAAAAATTGCATTTGCCTTTATCTGACCTTTAATAGACCTTTTTGCTGTTCTGCGAGAGAGTCTCAATCGAGCAATGATTTAGACGATTTAGAGTGCCCTTCTGAGTGCCCTCACATGAGCAAACTAAGACTGGTCTGAGTTTCAGATCGGTTTGAAACTGATTTCGGTCTACGGCCAAAGTCATTGGCGCGCTCACATGACACAGGCGAAATGAAACTCAGGTCGACCTGAAACTCATTTCGCTTTCTCAGGTCGGTCTGAGTTTTCAGGTCGACTTTAAATTTTCATGTGAGCAGAAAAAATTTTCATATCGGTGCGAAATGACTCTTCAAGGCAAATGTGATTGACATTGCACGCGTTCCTTGGCAATCAAAACAATACAAGTTACATTCAAAGTCAGCTAGGTGGATCTAAATGTTATGAAACAATGCCAATATCTTCCTCAAAACAATCACAATTGTTCTGATTGCCGAAGGAACGCACGCATTGTTTAATATTCTCAAACCTTTCTGAAAATGTTCATGTGAAGTGGAGGCAAATTATAGCTAGATTTCAAATGGATCTGAAACTCCGATCGGTCTGAGTTTTCTCATGTAGAATTTTCATTTTGTAGAATTTTCAAATTATCGGCTTTGTTCCATACAACCTTCAGAGCTTTTTCATGGAAAACGCAAAAACGGTATGAAGTATATCGGATCGGTGTGTTTTTGTGTAAACAGGCCTATCGGATATGAAACAAATCTGATATGAAAGGAAAACAGTATCATGTAAACAGAGCCTTCAAATATACAAAATTTTTACTCGATCCGAGCTCTTTGGTAGGATAGCTTCAACATTTACCGTCTATTCTGTGCTTGCGTTTGAGAGCAATCTTAAATATGTTCTCTTCTTTCGTGCTGATAACAGTTGATTCATTATGGAAGTCGGAAAGTGCAGCGAAATATGATAACTTTTAGAAGTACTATAGTAAAGCTAGTTGTGGTATGATATCGTCATATTCTTCCTGATGAATTAGCAACTACTTGTCCGACTGGCTAAAGCAAGGTCTGAAATTCTAAATGATAGCCGCCCCATGCAACCATATCAAGAACAGGACAGTATGGCATACATCTCCTCCGCAGTAGCCACGCAAACGGGGTCCGTCCAGTTGTCTCGGGACACTAAGTAATTGTACCTTTGTCGAAAATTTTTATTGGACGGACTTAACGCACAGGTAGATATTTGGTACACTAAAGGCGCTGTATTACGAAATGTTTAAATCTATTACTTTTATCTGTGTACTTAAAGAAACTGAGTCCATATAAATACTTGAGCGTTAACGCTATCCGGAAGTTTTGCTGACGAAGCGCTGACGGTCCTATGCTATTAGACAATAGTGCAAAATTCGTTAGAAGTGGAGACCATAGACTTCTTGATCCTTGCATTATCCTCAGGAATCTCTTTTGTTTAATTTCAACAGGGATTAGATGACAACTTTTGATTAAAGATTGAAACAAACTTCATATTGGTCATGAACGCTCCATTCATAGGGACTTAAGGCCTTTGCAGTTTTGTTTCTTATAAACTTTCGATGAAGAAATGTTTTGTATTGTAGGCATCCACCAAAAGATGCACGCCCAAGCATGGTGGAATGCTCATCATGTGGTTCACAGATCCCAGACTGGTGAGATTTTATACCTACTGGCTTTAAAATATAACATTTTCTCTTATTGAGACTTTGATAAAGTTTGCAGATGAATTTTGTTCTCGATGTTCTTCGAGTTATAGTCTCTGTTTTCTTCGAGTTTCGATTAATGTGCCGTTAATATCAGAATGAGAAATATTTTGTCTTTAGAGACAATGAAAATCTTCGTGAAAAGGCAAAGCCTAAAGCCTCACTTTTTGACGGAAAAAGAGTACTTTCAAAAGCACCCAATTTTAGCGAAAAAGCAAATCATATAGCCGGATCTCAACTAGGCGGAAAAATGTCGAGGCGGAAAAGTTTCCGGCTATCTCATTGGCTAATCGAATTTTCGCCGCAAAAAATGTCGAGCCGCGAATACCGGGTGTCCCAAAAAAAAGTTCCGGCGTTTGATTAAACGCAGAAAAAAAAGTTTTGAATCTGGCAATTTCAGATCAATCTAGTGAAATGCTAGACATTTCAACTTAGAGTTTGGCATATCTTAAGAAGAAGTTAGTAAATCTGAAAATGGAATTATGAGCTCTGACATTCTAGGTTCATGTTCAAGGCAAACCAGAGAGATTGTAGGCCTTCCTTCATCATCGCAATGAAGTGGGAATCTCCGGATGAGCAACAGATGACGAACAATAGTTCTGCTCATTGAGCACATTCAAATCAAAGTCTGAAAATCGAATCCAATAGGGAATGGTCTCGGGGGAACATACTAAGTTTGTACTTTTTACTACTCAATTTGAGCCGCACAAATCATAGCCGGAGAATAAAATTTTGCATTATATGGCACGTCGAACAAGGAAATGAGAGCTATCTTAGTTAAAGAAAGGAAACTGTCGAAGTGTAAAACTCCCATTGGAAATTCCCAGTTGGCATAATGCAACAATAAAAGCAGCAAATTGTTTGTCTCTTCCAGACAGGCCAAAAATGATTTCGAGCAGGTGCATTTTCACACAATTAAAAAGCATTGAAAGCTAACAGAAGAATTTCTGCACTCTCCGCAAATTCCACACTAACTGGGAATGGCCTTTACTTTGAATGTGCTCCAGTGAGTAGAAACCTTGCCCCTTGTCAAGGTAATGAACGCATTGTCAATTCAGTGTATGTGTTGGTCTTTGAGGGAGTCCCGTTTTACCACCATGAGGCAGGATGCCGTACAAATCTCTTTGGTTTTGTCTTGAGCATAAACATGAAATATTAGGGCTCATGATTCCATTTTCAGACGACTAATTTCTTCCCGCGATATGCCAAACTTTAAGTTGAAATGAATAGCATGTAACTAGAGTAAATAGAAATCGTTAGGTCCAAACACTTTTTCTCTGTGATCCATCAAACGTCGGAACTTTTTTTTGGGACACCCGGTAGTAGGTAGGATTTTCGTGGCTCGACATTTTCCGCTTAGTGGAGATGCGGCTTATAGCTTTACTTTTTGGTGGAAAAAGTGTCTTCTCAAGCATTGCCCATTTGTTCCCCTTTTTTGTTAAACTGAAACCTAGCTAAACGAATTGGTTCATAATTGAAAAGAAATACCGATGTCAGCAAACTGAATTTTCATAACTAATTTAATCCTTTTCTGCACGATCAAAGTTGAAAAAGAATGGTTTAGTTTTCGTCTATGTATAACCTGATAAATCCTCTGCGTTTCTTTGGCTATTTCAGTTTATCATTCACGACCTTCCTCTTTCTATCAGGTCTGTTTACTGTCCGAACTGCGATACAAAGTTCAGTCCGTGTGTTGCAAGTGGCCGACCTCTAATGGACTATCAGTTCTGGATGTGTAGAACATGTAAACACAAAGCCTATGAAGAAGAGATTGGTAATCACATGGCCTGCCCGCTTTGCCATTCGCCAGTTTGACAATAGAGGATATTGGACAATAGAAACAGAACAATATTGACAAAGAAGAGAGGTTAAGCATTTTTATTATTGTGTTTTGTTGTTGAAGTTTGTTTCAAAGAGCTTTATTTACTTTCAGTTAGAAGCACTAATAGAGAATGCAACCCGTCTCTCTGACTTTACTGGTTGTCAGATAAGACCTCCCTATTAACCCATGAGAGAAAATTTACTGGTTTTCGGAAACTCAGTTCTGAATATGACTGTGAAATTGGTGTAGGCCTAGTTGCAAAGATACCACAACATATTTTTGAAACTTTAAGACTGATAGATTTGCATTCTCAAAAAAAACATTGATCGTTGTCGAATGTGAAATTAAGTGGTCATTAAAGATTGGAAATATGCGCTGCGTATCAGTGGTCTTCTAATTTTTATGGCGGGTTGTGTGAAAAGTGGAATGAGAAGGATGTTGAATTGGAGAGATCCTGCAAGTCTGGATATAGTATGGTTTATATCAGAGCTGTAATTTAGAAATTGCAGTAGAAACCCGTATAAAAGAACCTAGGTTTTTCTTGGACAGCCTGAACAGGTTCTTAATTAAGTGGCTGTTATTCTAAATTACGATCTTAAAGGTTCTTAAAGAGATTCTTACTGTGTATAAAGTACTCACCTTGCACACATTAATACTGTTGTCAGCACAGAAATCTAATTGGAATGTCAAATTTTTGAGAATACCTTGAGATATCTTGAGGACATTTTTGGTTAGAATTATTGTTAAAAATCTGATAGCCTTTTGTACCACTGAAGAATTCTTATTACAAAGTCAAGAATTCTTGAAAGTTCTGAGGAATGCTGAAGACATGAAGCCTGTTATATAAGAACCTCCCCTGGTGTCAGCCGCTGAGAGGTTCTTATTTAGGGGGTTTATCGAATTTCAGCCTCAAGGCTCTTATAAAAAAGGTTCTTTTATTCGGGTTTCTACTGTATCTGATATGAACTTTTTGATCAAAGGTATCTGTGCTGCTATAGGTATAATAGGGTAGCCAATAAGAAAGACCACTGCAACTTACATTGGTGGGCAGAAGTTAAGAGAAAGTTGAACATCGAGAAATTTATGTTTAATATTGAACAATTTCTGGCGGCGCAGACTCGGATCTACTTTATATAACTCACTATAGACTGATCGAGTCAAAAATTTATGTTTTGTTTGGAAATTTATCCCGGAAAACTACTGACCAGATTTCACGATTTTTAACTCTGCTGCCTGACAGAGGTAATGGTAATATGCCCATATGAATGCAGCGCCTTCGCTACTTCCACGTAAAAGCATCACGTGATCACTTTGGGAAACAGGCTGGCGAGATAGCCAGCTTTATCATAGGCAAACGTCTAACTTACCTGCGATTCTAGAACTGAACCACAGCATGCAGCCTCATTATGAAATTTGACTTTTAGTTGCATGTGATTAGTTAAATTCTACCAATCACAGTGCGCTACTTGAAGTTCTTCGTCAGCATCTTGTCGGCACATTTTGACAGAGTTTATACACGGCTGTACTTACATGAACATATTACCTGTAAATCTGTAGAATTTAATTCGCAGGTCAAAACATGCCTTTCTCAAGGGAGGAGCTTTGCGACGCCATTAGTTAGATACTGCAGGGACGTTTTTGTAAAAATTTATCTATTTTCACGGAGGAAGTACCACCCTAGCTCCTCCGTAGTAGTAAATATCATTTTCCTCCGCAGCGATACAACTGCGATTTCTAAACACCTATGATAATATCTTTGTCGACTTGCTATGGTTTAAAGATTTTCTTGAATCCAGACCGAATTTGATTCTTGTTCGAATATTGAAGCGGCTGCACAAGTAGAATGTTATAATGCAAGTATTTCGACCCATAGACGCAGGAAACGTGGGGGGCACTGAGGGCCCTGGGGCCACGTACCCCCAAGATGTTGATATAAACAAAGAAATGCCCTTTATATTTTTAGAAAATGCCCCTAAGTGCTCTAAGTGGAAAAGTGCTCTCTAAGTGTCGTGCCCTCCTAAGTTTGAGGTGCTTTCTAAGCCCCTGTTTTGACAACTAGGAATCCAAAAAGGCCTTTGATAGGAACCAACCGAACAGGGTTTGATACCTTCAGAATAAATGAGTAATATATTAGGGGAAAATTGGAGAGGCCAATTTAAGCTTCGAGCCTTGTAAGATATGGTCAATTGGTTGGTTGCTATTGCTAAGCATTTTTTAAACAATTAATGAAACTTTTTCATTAAGCTGGTAGATAAAAATTGGATGGATGTAGATATATAAAACTCTTTTATGATGTCATTATTCATTAGACATTAATGTCGTAGTCGAAATTAAATTAAATGCCTTATAACTGTGAGTTTCTTCCCTTTATTCTTGTTACCAGGGAAAATAATATTTGTCCAGAGTAGTATGACTAAAGTCAATCTAAAAACAAAATTAGGTATTGTTTTTAAGAGAAATTGTCCAAAACTATTGTCTGAAATTGGCTTTTATCCATGTATTAATGTTTAATGAATAAAAGGGTTTAATTTTCTTGTTTTATTTAATCAAGTGTTTTCCGATGTCCTTATTTTTCCTTCAAAGACTGAGGCCATGGTCTTAGCTTTTCTCGCTGAAATTTGGTGCATTTCAAAGTGGTCATATTCCACCAGAAAGTAAGGCTATATATAGGCTTTGCTTTTTCGCTAAAATTGCCTCTTTTGGAAGGAGCTGATTTTCCATCAAAAGGCAAAGCTATAGGCTTACCTTTTTTGCTAAGATTGGAAGGAGCTGATTTTCTATCAAAAAGTAAGGCTATAGGATTACCTTTTTTGCTACCATTGCCTCTTTTGGAAGGAGCTGATTTTCCGTCAAAAGGTAAGGCTATAGGCTTACCTTTTTTGCTAAAAGTGCCTCTTTTGGAAGGAGCTGATTTTTCATCAAAAGGCAAGGCTATAGGCTGACCTTTTTTGCTACAATTGCCTCTTTTGGAAGGAGCTGATTTTCCATCAAAAGGCATGGCTATAGGCTTACGTTTTTCACTATAATTAGAAGGAGCTGATTTTCCATCAAAAAGTAAGGATATAAGCTTACCTTTTTTGCTAAAATTTTCTCTTTTGGAAGGAGCTGATTTTCCATCAAAAAGTAAGGCTATAGGCCTACCTTTTTGCTAAAATTGGAGGGAGCTGATTTTCAATCAAAAAGTAAGGCTATAGGCTTACCTTTTTTGCTAAAAGTGCCTCTTTTGGAAGGAACTGATTTTTCATCAAAAGGCAAGGCTATAGGCTTACCTTTTTTGCTAGAATTGCCTCTTTTGGAAGGAGCTGATTTCCCATCAAAAGGTAAGGCTATAGGCTTACCTTTTTTGCTAAAAGTGCCTCTTTTGGAAGGAGCTGATTTTTCATCAAAAGGCAAGGCTATAGGCTGACCTTTTTTGCTAGAATTGCCTCTTTTGGAAGGAGCTGACTTTCCATCAAAAGGCATGGCTATAGGCTTACGTTTTTCACTATAATTAGAAGGAGCTGATTTTCCATCAAAAAGTAAGGATATAAGCTTACCTTTTTTGCTAAAATTTTCTCTTTTGGAAGGAGCTGATTTTCCATCAAAAAGTAAGGCTATAGGCCTACCTTTTTGCTAAAATTGGAGGGAGCTGATTTTCAATCAAAAAGTAAGGCTATAGGCTTACCTTTTTTGCTAAAAGTGCCTCTTTTGGAAGGAGCTGATTTTCTATCAAAAGGCATGGCTATAGGCTTACGTTTTTCACTATAATTAGAAGGAGCTGATTTTCCATCAAAAAGTAAGGCTATAGGCTTACCTTTTTTGCTAAAATTACCTGTTTTGGAAGGAACTGATTTTCCATCAAAAAGTAAGGCTACAGGCTTACCTTTTTTGCTAAAAGTGCCTCTGTTTGAAGGAGCTGATTTCCCATCAAAAAGTAAGGCTATAGGCCAACCTTTTTGCTAAAAGTGCCTCTGTTTGAAGGAGCTGATTACCAATCAAAAAGTAAGGCTATAGGCTTACCTTTTCTGCTAAAGTTGGAATGAGCTGATTTTCCATCAAAAGGTAAGGCTATAGGCTTACCTTTTTTGCTAAAAGTGCCTCTTTTGGAAGGAGTTGATTTTCCATCAAAAGACAAGGCTATAGGCTTACCTTTTTTGCTAGAATTGCCTCTTTTGGAAGGAGCTGATTTTCCATCAAAAAGTAAGGCTATAGGCTTACCTTTTTCGCTAAAATTGGAAGGAGCTGATTTTCCATCAAAAAGTAAGGCTATAGGCTTACCTTTTTTGCTAAAATTGGAGGGAGCTGATTTTCAATCACAAAGTAAGGCTATAGGCTTACCTTTTTTGCTAAAATTGCCTCTTTTGGAAGGAACTGATTTTCCATCAAAAAGTAACGCTATAGGCTTAACTTTTTTGCTAAAAGTGCCTCTTTTGGAAGGAGCTGATTTTCCATCAAAAAGTAAGACTTATAGGCTTACCTTTTTTGCTAAAAGTGCCTCTGTTTGAAGGAGCTGATTACCAATCAAAAAGTAAGGCTATAGGCCTAACTTTTTGCTAAAATTGGAGGGAGCTGATTTTCCATCAAAAGGCAAGGCTATAGGCTTACCTTTTTCGCTAAAATTGGAAGGAGCTGATTTTGCATCAAAGGCAAGGCTATAGGCTTACCATTTCTGCTAAAGATGGAAGGAGCTGATTTTCCATCAAAAGGTAAGGCTATAGGCTTACCTTTTTTGCTAAAAGTGCCTCTTTTGGAAGGACTTGATTTTCCATGAAAAGGCAAGGCTATAGGCTTACCTTTTTTGCTAAAATTGGAGGGAACTGATTTTCCATCAAAAAGTAAGGCTATAGGCTTACCATTTTTGCTAAAATAGCCTCTTTTGGAAGGAGCTGTTTTTCCATCAAAAGGCAAGGCTATAGACGTACCTTTTTGCTAAAATTGGAGGGAGCTGATTTTCCATCAAAAAGTAAGGCTATAGGCTTACCTTTTTTGCTAAATTTGCCTCTTTTGGATGGAGCTGATTTTCCATCAAAAGGCAAAGCTATAGGCTTACCTTTTTTGCTAAGATTGGAAGGAGCTGATTTTCTATCAAAAAGTAAGGCTATAGGATTACCTTTTTTGCTACCATTGCCTCTTTTGGAAGGAGCTGATTTTCCGTCAAAAGGCAAGGCTACAGGCTTACCTTCTTTGCTAAAATTACTTCTTCTGGAAGGAACTGATTTTTCATCAAAAGGCAAGGCTATAGGCTTACCTTTTTTGCTAGAATTGCCTCTTTTGGAAGGAGCTGATTTCCCATCAAAAGGTAAGGCTATAGGCTTACCTTTTTTGCTAAAAGTGCCTCTTTTGGAAGGAGCTGATTTTTCATCAAAAGGCAAGGCTATAGGCTGACCTTTTTTGCTAGAATTGCCTCTTTTGGAAGGAGCTGATTTTCCATCAAAAGGCATGGCTATAGGCTTACGTTTTTCACTATAATTAGAAGGAGCTGATTTTCCATCAAAAAGTAAGGATATAAGCTTACCTTTTTTGCTAAAATTTTCTCTTTTGGAAGGAGCTGATTTTCCATCAAAAAGTAAGGCTATAGGCCTACCTTTTTGCTAAAATTGGAGGGAGCTGATTTTCAATCAAAAAGTAAGGCTATAGGCTTACCCTTTTTGCTAAAAGTGCCTCTTTTGGAAGGAACTGATTTTTCATCAAAAGGCAAGGCTATAGGCTTACCTTTTTTGCTAGAATTGCCTCTTTTGGAAGGAGCTGATTTCCCATCAAAAGGTAAGGCTATAGGCTTACCTTTTTTGCTAAAAGTGCCTCTTTTGGAAGGAGCTGATTTTTCATCAAAAGGCAAGGCTATAGGCTGACCTTTTTTGCTAGAATTGCCTCTTTTGGAAGGAGCTGATTTTCCATCAAAAGGCATGGCTATAGGCTTACGTTTTTCACTATAATTAGAAGGAGCTGATTTTCCATCAAAAAGTAAGGATATAAGCTTACCTTTTTTGCTAAAATTTTCTCTTTTGGAAGGAGCTGATTTTCCATCAAAAAGTAAGGCTATAGGCCTACCTTTTTGCTAAAATTGGAGGGAGCTGATTTTCAATCAAAAAGTAAGGCTATAGGCTTACCTTTTTTGCTAAAAGTGCCTCTTTTGGAAGGAGCTGATTTTCTATCAAAAGGCATGGCTATAGGCTTACGTTTTTCACTATAATTAGAAGGAGCTGATTTTCCATCAAAAAGTAAGGCTATAGGCTTACCTTTTTTGCTAAAATTACCTGTTTTGGAAGGAACTGATTTTCCATCAAAAAGTAAGGCTACAGGCTTACCTTTTTTGCTAAAAGTGCCTCTGTTTGAAGGAGCTGATTTCCCATCAAAAAGTAAGGCTATAGGCCAACCTTTTTGCTAAAAGTGCCTCTGTTTGAAGGAGCTGATTACCAATCAAAAAGTAAGGCTATAGGCTTACCTTTTCTGCTAAAGTTGGAAGGAGCTGATTTTCCATCAAAAGGTAAGGCTATAGGCTTACCTTTTTTGCTAAAAGTGCCTCTTTTGGAAGGAGTTGATTTTCCATCAAAAGACAAGGCTATAGGCTTACCTTTTTTGCTAGAATTGCCTCTTTTGGAAGGAGCTGATTTTCCATCAAAAAGTAAGGCTATAGGCTTACCTTTTTCGCTAAAATTGGAAGGAGCTGATTTTCCATCAAAAAGTAAGGCTATAGGCTTACCTTTTTTGCTAAAATTGGAGGGAGCTGATTTTCAATCACAAAGTAAGGCTATAGGCTTACCTTTTTTGCTAAAATTGCCTCTTTTGGAAGGAACTGATTTTCCATCAAAAAGTAACGCTATAGGCTTAACTTTTTTGCTAAAAGTGCCTCTTTTGGAAGGAGCTGATTTTCCATCAAAAAGTAAGGCTATAGGCCTACCTTTTTTGCTAAAATTGGAGGGAGCTGATTTTCAATCACAAAGTAAGGCTATAGGCTTACCTTTTTTGCTAAAATTACCTCTTTTGGAAGGAACTGATTTTCCATCAAAAAGTAAGGCTATAGGCTTACCTTTTTTGCTAAAAGTGCCTCTTTTGGAAGGAGCTGATTTTCCATCAAAAGGCAAAGCTATAGGCTTACCTTTTTTGCTAAGATTGGAAGGAGCTGATTTTCTATCAAAAAGTAAGGCTATAGGATTACCTTTTTTGCTACCATTGCCTCTTTTGGAAGGAGCTGATTTTCCGTCAAAAGGCAAGGCTACAGGCTTACCTTCTTTGCTAAAATTACTTCTTCTGGAAGGAACTGATTTTTCATCAAAAGGCAAAGCTATAGGCTTACCTTTTTTGCTAGAATTGCCTCTTTTGGAAGGAGCTGATTTCCCATCAAAAGGTAAGGCTATAGGCTTACCTTTTTTGCTAAAAGTGCCTCTTTTGGAAGGAGCTGATTTTTCATCAAAAGGCAAGGCTATAGGCCTACCTTTTTTGCTAAAATTGGAGGGAGCTGATTTTCAATCACAAAGTAAGGCTATAGGCTTACCTTTTTTGCTAAAATTACCTCTTTTGGAAGGAACTGATTTCCCATCAAAAAGTAAGGCTATAGGCTTGCCATTTTTGCTAAAAGTGCCTCTTTTGGAAGGAGCTGATTTTCCATCAAAAAGTAAGACTTATAGGCTTACCTTTTTTGCTAAAAGTGCCTCTGTTTGAAGGAGCTGATTACCAATCAAAAAGTAAGGCTATAGGCCTAACTTTTTGCTAAAATTGGAGGGAGCTGATTTTCCATCAAAAGGCAAGGCTATAGGCTTACCTTTTTCGCTAAAATTGGAAGGAGCTGATTTTGCATCAAAGGCAAGGCTATAGGCTTACCATTTCTGCTAAAGATGGAAGGAGCTGATTTTCCATCAAAAGGTAAGGCTATAGGCTTACCTTTTTTGCTAAAAGTGCCTCTTTTGGAAGGACTTGATTTTCCATGAAAAGGCAAGGCTATAGGCTTACCTTTTTTGCTAAAATTGGAGGGAACTGATTTTCCATCAAAAAGTAAGGCTATAGGCTTACCATTTTTGCTAAAATAGCCTCTTTTGGAAGGAGCTGTTTTTCCATCAAAAGGCAAGGCTATAGACGTACCTTTTTGCTAAAATTGGAGGGAGCTGATTTTCCATCAAAAAGTAAGGCTATAGGCTTACCTTTTTTGCTAAATTTGCCTCTTTTGGATGGAGCTGATTTTCCATCAAAAAGTAAGGCTATAGGCTTTCCTATTTTGCTAAAAGTGCCTCTTTTGGAAGGAGCTGATTTTCCATCAAAAAGTAAGGCTATAGGCTTACCTTTTTCGCTAAAATTGGAAGGAGCTGATTTTCCATCAAAAAGTAAGGCTATAGGCTTACCTTTTTTGCTAAAAGTGCCTCTGTTTGAAGGAGCTGATTTCCCATCAAAAAGTAAGGCTATAGGCCTACCCTTTTGCTAAAATTAACTCTTTTGGAAGGAGCTGATTTTCCATCAAAAGGCAAGGCTATAGTCTTACCTTTTTCGCTAAAATTGGAGGGAGTTGATTTTCCATGAAAATGCAAGGCTATAGCCTTACATTTTTCGCTAAAATTGGAAGGAGCTGATTTTCCATCAAAAAGTAAGGCTATAGGCTTTCCTTTTTTGCTAAAATAGCCTCTTTTGGAAGGAACTGTTTTTCCATCAAAAGGCAAGACTATAGGCTTACCTTTTTTGCTAGAATTGCCTCTTTTGGAAGGAGCTGATTTTCAATCAGAAAGTAAGGCTATAGGCTTACCTTTTTCGCTAAAATTGGAAGGAGCTGATTTTCCATCAAAAAGTAAGGCTAATGGCTTACCTTTTTTCCTAAAATTGGAGGGAGCTGATCTTCCATCAAAAGGCAAGGCTATAGGCCTACCTTTTTGCTAAAATTGGAGGGAGCTGATTTTCAATCAAAAGTCATGGCTATAGGCTTACGTTTTTCACTATAATTAGAAGGAGCTGATTTTCCGTCAAAAAGTAAGGATATAAGCTTACCTTTTCTGCTAAAGTTGGAAGGAGCTGATTTTCCTTATAAAGGTAAGGCTATAGGCTTACCTTTTTTGCTAAAAGTGCCTCTTTTGGAAGGAGTTGATTTTCCATCAAAAGGCAAGGCTATAGGCTTACCTTTTTCGCTAAAATTGGAAGGAGCTGATTTTGCATCAAAGGCAAGGCTATAGGCTTACCTTTTCTGCTAAAGTTGGAAGGAGCTGATTTTCCATGAAAAGGCAAGGCTATAGGCTTACTTTTATTGCTAAAATTGGAGGGAACTGATTTTCCATCAAAAAGTAAGGCTATAGGCTTACCATTTTTGCTGAAAGTGCCTCTTTTGGAAGGAGCTGTTTTTCCATCAAAATGCAAGGCTATAGGCTTACCTTGTTCGCTAAAATCAGAAGGAGCTGATTTTGCATCAAAGGCAAGGCTATAGGCTTACCTTTTCTGCTACAGTTGGAAGGAGCTGATTTTCCATCAAAAGGTAAGGCTATAGGCCTACCTTTTTGCTAAAATTGGAGGGAGCTGATTTTCCATCAAAAGGTAACGCTATAGGCTTACCTTTTTTGCTAAAAGTGCCTCTTTTGGAAGGAGTTGATTTTCCATGAAAAGGCAAGGCTATAGGCTTACCTTTTTTGCTAAAATTGGAGGGAACTGATTTTCCATCAAAAAGTAAGGCTATAGGCTTACCATTTTTGCTGAAAGTGCCTCTTTTGGAAGGAGCTGATTTTCCATCAAAATGCAAGGCTATAGGCTTACCTTGTTCGCTAAAATCAGAAGGAGCTGATTTTGCATCAAAGGCAAGGCTTTAGGCTTACCTTTTCTGCTACAGTTGGAAGGAGCTGATTTTCCATCAAAAGGTAAGGCTATAGGCCTACCTTTTTGCTAAAATTGGAGGGAGCTGATTTTCTATCAAAAGGCAAGGCTATAGGCTTACCTTTTTCGCTAAAATTGGAGGGAGGTGATTTTCCATCAAAAGGCAAGGCTATAGGCTTACCTTTTTTGCTAAAATTGGAGGGAGCTGATTTTCCATCAAAAAGTAAGACTATAGGCTTACCTTTTTTGCTAAAAGTGCCTCTTTTGGAAGGAGATGATTTTTCATCAAAAGGCAAGGCTATAGGCTTACCTTTTTTGCTAGAATTGCCTCTTTTGGAAGGAGCTGATTTTCCATCAAAAAGTAAGGCTAAAGGCTTACCTTTTTTGCTAAAATTGGAGGGAGCTGATCTTCCATCAAAAGGCAAGGCTATAGGCTTACCTTTTTCGCTAAAATTGGAAGGAGCTAATTTTGCATCAAAGGCAAGGCTATAGGCTTACCTTTTCTGCTACAGTTGGAAGGAGCTGATTTTCCATCAAAAGGTAAGGCTATAGGCTTACCTTTTTTGCTAAAGGTGCCTCTTTTGGAAGGAGTTGATTTTCCATGAAAAGGCATGGCTATAGGCTTACGTTTTTCACTATAATTAGAAGGAGCTGATTTTCCATCAAAAAGTAAGGCTATAGGCTTACCTTTTTCGCTAAAATTGGAAGGAGCTGATTTTCCATCAAAAAGTAAGGCTATAGGCTTACCTTTTTTGCTAAAAGTGCCTCTGTTTGAAGGAGCTGATTTCCCATCAAAAAGTAAGGCTATAGGCCTACCTTTTTGCTAAAATTGGAAGGAGCTGATTTTCCATCAAAAGTCATGGCTATAGGCTTACGTTTTTCACTATAATTAGAAGGAGCTGATTTTCCGTCAAAAAGTAAGGATATAAGCTTACCTTTTTTGCTAAATTTTTCTCTTTTGGAAGGAGCTGATTTTCCATCAAAATGCAAGGCTATAGGCTTACCTTGTTCGCTAAAATTGGAAGGAGCTGATTTTGCATCAAAGGCAAGGCTATAAGCTTACCTTTTCTGCTAAAGTTGGAAGGAGCTGATTTTCCTTATAAAGGTAAGGCTATAGGCTTACCTTTTTTGCTAAAAGTGCCTCTTTTGGAAGGAGTTGATTTTCCATCAAAAGGCAAGGCTATAGGCTTACCTTTTTCGCTAAAGTTGGAAGGAGCTGATTTTGCATCAAAGGCAAGGCTATAGGCTTACCTTTTCTGCTAAAGTTGGAAGGAGCTGATTTTCCATGAAAAGGCAAGGCTATAGGCTTACCTTTATTGCTAAAATTGGAGGGAACTGATTTTCCATCAAAAAGTAAGGCTATAGGCTTACCATTTTTGCTGAAAGTGCCTCTTTTGGAAGGAGCTGATTTTCCATCAAAATGCAAGGCTATAGGCTTACCTTGTTCGCTAAAATCAGAAGGAGCTGATTTTGCATCAAAGGCAAGGCTATAGGCTTACCTTTTCTGCTACAGTTGGAAGGAGCTGATTTTCCATCAAAAGGTAAGGCTATAGGCCTACCTTTTTGCTAAAATTGGAGGGAGCTAATTTTCCATCAAAAGGTAACGCTATAGGCTTACCTTTTTTGCTAAAAGTGCCTCTTTTGGAAGGAGTTGATTTTCCATGAAAAGGCAAGGATATAGGCTTACCTTTATTGCTAAAATTGGAGGGAACTGATTTTCCATCAAAAAGTAAGGCTATAGGCTTACCATTTTTGCTGAAAGTGCCTCTTTTGGAAGGAGCTGATTTTCCATCAAAATGCAAGGCTATAGGCTTACCTTGTTCGCTAAAATCAGAAGGAGCTGATTTTGCATCAAAGGCAAGGCTATAGGCTTACCTTTTCTGCTACAGTTGGAAGGAGCTGATTTTCCATCAAAAGGTAAGGCTATAGGCCTACCTTTTTGCTAAAATTGGAGGGAGCTAATTTTCCATCAAAAGGTAACGCTATAGGCTTACCTTTTTTGCTAAAAGTGCCTCTTTTGGAAGGAGTTGATTTTCCATGAAAAGGCAAGGCTATAGGCTTACCTTTTTTGCTAAAATCGGAGGGAACTGATTTTCCATCAAAAAGTAAGGCTATAGGCTTACCATTTTTGCTGAAAGTGCCTCTTTTGGAAGGAGCTGATTTTCCATCAAAATGCAAGGCTATAGGCTTACCTTGTTCGCTAAAATCAGAAGGAGCTGATTTTGCATCAAAGGCAAGGCTATAGGCTTACCTTTTTTGCTAAAAGTGCCTCTTTTGGAAGAAGCTGATTTTCCATCAAAAAGTAAGGCTATAGGCTTACCTTTTTTGCTAAAATTGGAAGGAGCTGATTTTCCATCAAAAAGTAAGGCTAATGGCTTACCTTGTTCGCTAAAATTGGAAGGAGCTGATTTTGCATCAAAGGCAAGGCTATAAGCTTACCTTTTCTGCTAAAGTTGGAAGGAGCTGATTTTCCTTATAAAGGTAAGGCTATAGGCTTACCTTTTTTGCTAAAAGTGCCTCTTTTGGAAGGAGTTGATTTTCCATCAAAAGGCAAGGCTATAGGCTTACCTTTTTCGCTAAAGTTGGAAGGAGCTGATTTTGCATCAAAGGCAAGGCTATAGGCTTACCTTTTCTGCTAAAGTTGGAAGGAGCTGATTTTCCATGAAAAGGCAAGGCTATAGGCTTACCTTTATTGCTAAAATTGGAGGGAACTGATTTTCCATCAAAAAGTAAGGCTATAGGCTTACCATTTTTGCTGAAAGTGCCTCTTTTGGAAGGAGCTGATTTTCCATCAAAATGCAAGGCTATAGGCTTACCTTGTTCGCTAAAATCAGAAGGAGCTGATTTTGCATCAAAGGCAAGGCTATAGGCTTACCTTTTCTGCTACAGTTGGAAGGAGCTGATTTTCCATCAAAAGGTAAGGCTATAGGCCTACCTTTTTGCTAAAATTGGAGGGAGCTAATTTTCCATCAAAAGGTAACGCTATAGGCTTACCTTTTTTGCTAAAAGTGCCTCTTTTGGAAGGAGTTGATTTTCCATGAAAAGGCAAGGCTATAGGCTTACCTTTATTGCTAAAATTGGAGGGAACTGATTTTCCATCAAAAAGTAAGGCTATAGGCTTACCATTTTTGCTGAAAGTGCCTCTTTTGGAAGGAGCTGATTTTCCATCAAAATGCAAGGCTATAGGCTTACCTTGTTCGCTAAAATCAGAAGGAGCTGATTTTGCATCAAAGGCAAGGCTATAGGCTTACCTTTTCTGCTACAGTTGGAAGGAGCTGATTTTCCATCAAAAGGTAAGGCTATAGGCCTACCTTTTTGCTAAAATTGGAGGGAGCTAATTTTCCATCAAAAGGTAACGCTATAGGCTTACCTTTTTTGCTAAAAGTGCCTCTTTTGGAAGGAGTTGATTTTCCATGAAAAGGCAAGGCTATAGGCTTACCTTTTTTGCTAAAATCGGAGGGAACTGATTTTCCATCAAAAAGTAAGGCTATAGGCTTACCATTTTTGCTGAAAGTGCCTCTTTTGGAAGGAGCTGATTTTCCATCAAAATGCAAGGCTATAGGCTTACCTTGTTCGCTAAAATCAGAAGGAGCTGATTTTGCATCAAAGGCAAGGCTATAGGCTTACCTTTTTTGCTAAAAGTGCCTCTTTTGGAAGAAGCTGATTTTCCATCAAAAAGTAAGGCTATAGGCTTACCTTTTTTGCTAAAATTGGAAGGAGCTGATTTTCCATCAAAAAGTAAGGCTAATGGCTTACCTTTTTTGCTAAAATTGGAGGGAGCTGATCTTCCATCAAAAGGCAAGGCTATAGGCTTACCTTTTCTGCTACAGTTGGAAGGAGCTGATTTTCAATCACAAAGTAAGGCTATAGGCTTACCTTTTTTGCTAAAATTGGAGGGAACTGATTTTCCATCAAAAAGTAAGGCTATAGGCTTACCTTTTTTGCTAAAATTGGAGGGAGCTGATTTTCAATCACAAAGTAAGGCTATTGGCTTACCTTTTTTGCTAAAATTACCTTTTTTGGAAGGAACTGATTTTCCATCAAAAAGTAAGGCTATAGGCTTACCATTTTTGCTAGAAGTGCCTCTTTTGGAAGGAGCTGATTTTCCATCAAAAAGTAAGGCTTACCTTTTTTGCTAAAAGTGCCTCTGTTTGAAGGAGCTGATTTGCCATCAAAAAGTAAGGCTATAGGCCTACCTTTTTGCTAAAACTGTTGGGAGCTGATTTTCCATCAAAATGTAAGGCTATAGGCTTACCTTTTTTGCTAAAATTGGAAGGAGCTGATTTTCCATCAAAAAGTAAGGCTAATGGCTTACCTTTTTTGCTAAAATTGGAGGGAGCTGATCTTCCATCAAAAGGCAAGGCTATAGGCTTACCTTTTCTGCTACAGTTGGAAGGAGCTGATTTTCCATCAAAAGGTAAGGCTATTGGCTTACCTTTTTTGCTAAAATTACCTCTTTTGGAAGGAACTGATTTTCCATCAAAAAGTAAGGCTATAGGCTTACCATTTTTGCTAGAAGTGCCTCTTTTGGAAGGAGCTGATTTTCCATCAAAAAGTAAGGCTATAGGCTTACCTTTTTTGCAAAAAAGTGCCTCTGTTTGAAGGAGCTGATTTGCCATCAAAAAGTAAGGCTATAGGCCTACCTTTTTGCTAAAACTGTTGGGAGCTGATTTTCCATCAAAATGTAAGGCTATAGGCTTACCTTTTTCGCTAAAATTGGAAGGAGCTGATTTTCCATCAAAAAGTAAGGCTAATGGCTTACCTTTTTTGCTAAAATTGGAGGGAGCTGATCTTCCATCAAAAGGCAAGGCTATAGGCTTACCTTTTTTGCCAAAATTGGAGGGAACTGATTTTCCATCAAAAAGTAAGGCTATAGGCTTACCAGTTTTGCTAAAAGTGCCTCTTTTGTAAGGAGCTGATTTTCCATCAAAAAGTAAAGCTATAGGCTTACCTTTTCTGCTAAAATTAACTCTTTTGGAAGGAGCTGATTTTCTATCAAAAGGCAAGGCTATAGGCTTTCCTTTCTTGCTAAAATTGGAGGGAGCTGATTTTCCATCAAAAAGTAAGGCTATAGGCCTACCTTTTTGCTAAAATCAACTCTTTTGGAAGGATGCTGATTTTCTATCAAAAGGCAAGGCTATAGGCGTACCTTTTTTTTCCTAAAATTGCCTCTCTTTGAAGGAGCTGATTTTCCATCAAAAGGTAAGGCTATAGGCTTTCCTTTTTTGCTAAAATAGCCTCTTTTGGAAGGAACTGTTTTTCCATCAAAAGGCAAGGCTATAGGCTTACCTTTTTTGCTAGAATTGCCTCTTTTGGAAGGAGCTGATTTTCCATCAGAAAGTAAGGCTATAGGCTTACCTTTTTCGCTAAAATTGGAAGGAGCTGATTTTCCATCAAAAAGTAAGGCTAATGGCTTACCTTTTTTGCTAAAATTGGAGGGAGCTGATCTTCCATCAAAAGGCAAGGCTATAGGCTTACCTTTTTTGCTAAAATTGGAGGGAGCTTATTTTCCATCAGAAAGTAAGGCTATAGGCTTACCTTTTTCGCTAAAATTGGAAGGAGCTGATTTTCCATCAAAAAGTAAGGCTAATGGCTTACCTTTTTTGCTAAAATTGGAGGGAGCTGATCTTCCATCAAAAGGCAAGGCTATAAGCTTCCCTTTTTTGCTAAAATAGCCTCTTTTGGAAGGAGTTGATTTTCCATGAAAAGGCAAGGCTATAGGCTTACCTTTTTTGCTAAAAGTGCCTCTTTTGGAAGGAGATTATTATTCATCAAATGGCAAGGCTATAGGCTTACCTTTTTCGCTAAAATTGGAAGGAGCTGATTTTGCATCAAAGGCAAGGCTACAGGCTTACCTTTTCTGCTAAAGTTGGAAGGAGCTGATTTTCCATCAAAAGGTAAGGCTATAGGTTTACCTTTTTTGCTAAAAGTGCCTCTTTTGGAAGGAGTTGATTTTCCATGAAAAGGCAAGTCTATAGGCTTACCTTTTTTGCTAAAATTGGAGGGAACTGATTTTCCATCAAATGGTAAGGCTATAGGTTTACCTTTTTTGCTAAAAGTGCCTCTTTTGGAAGGAGTTGATTTTCCATGAAAAGGCAAGTCTATAGGCTTACCTTTTTTGCTAAAATTGTAGGGAACTGATTTTCCATCAAAAAGTAAGGCTATAGGCTTACCTTTTTCGCTAAAATTGGAGGGAGCTGATTTTCCATCAAAAGGCAAGGCTATAGGCTTACCTTTTTCGCTAAAATTGGAAAGAGGTGATTTTCCATCAAAGAGTAAGGCTATAGGCTTACCTTTTTTGCTAAAAGTGCCTCTTTTGGAAGGAGCTGATTTTCCATCAAGAGGCATGGCTATATGCTTACATTTTTCACTATAAATAGAAAGAGCAGATTTTCCATCAAAAAGTAAGGCTATAGGCTTACCTTTTCTGCTAAAATTAACTCTTTTGGAAGGAGCTGATTTTCTATCAAAAGGCAAGGCTATAGGCGTACCTTTTTTTCCTAAAATTGCCTCTCTTTGAAGGAGCTGATTTTCCATCAAAAGGCAAGGCTATAGGCTTTCCTTTCTTGCTAAAAGTGCCTCTTGTGGAAGGAGCTGATTTTCCATCAAAAGGCAAGGCTATAGGCCTACCTTTTAGTAAAATTGGAGGGAGCTGATTTTCCATCAAAAAGTAAGGCCATAGGCTTACCTTTTTTGCTAAAAGTGCCTCTTTTGGAATGAGTTGATTTTCCATCAAAAGGCTTACCCTTTTTTCTAAAATTGCCTCTTTTGGAAGGAGCTGATTTTCCATCAAAAAGTAAGGCTATAGGCTTACCTTTTTTGCTA